>CAIGQV010014432.1:15344742-15398732 GCA_903798115.1 Danio jaintianensis | reverse complement strand
TCTGGCTGTTTTTGTGCTCGGTGCTCTGTAGCGCCGACCAGACGGTATAAGAAGTAATATGCAATAGGGATTATGGGAAATGGAGTCCAGGTTAGGATTCTCACTTTATGGAGAACCCTAACCTGTTTATGGGTACTCCAACTGGTGAACATAACACCTTGTAAGAACCATTCATAATAAAATTAGCAAAAAAACAACAACATATGATTAGTCCTGCAGCCCTGTATGTTTTTGAGCCATTAAAAAGAACCAGGTTATATATGTATTTTTGAGTTTGATTCACTAAAAAGAAATGTTCATAAGTGAATAGTAAGTTTGCGATTATAATATTACTGGTCACCCTGTACTATATGTTTTTGATTAAACAGTTTGATTAAAAATGTTCATAAGAGATGTTTGACTTAATAAGACTTCACTTCACTTCACTACAATTTAGTTAATGTTTGGTTTGGTAAACAGAACCGTTGTTTGATCTCAGATTGGAGTCAGATTTTATTGTAATGAATTTTGATTCACTAAATAGAATCGGGGGCATCACAGTGGCGCAGTGGGTAGCACAATTGCCTCAAAGCAAGAAGGTCACTGGTTCGAGCCTCAGCTGGGTCAGTTGGCATTTCTGTGTGGAGTTTGCATTTTCTCCCCGTGTTGGCGTGGGTTTCCTCCGGGTGCTCCGGTTTCCCCCACAATATTTTATAATATGGATATATAATAATAATAAATGTTCTTGTGCTTTACAGTGTATTCAAGTTTAACCAACCTAAATACCACTTTTGATGCATTTTGTGTTTTTTAGCTTGAATGGCTTTATCCATTGACGTCTGGTGTTTTTGCTTTATCGCTGAAGGCTTTATGGAGACATGTCTGCGGTTCTGCTCACTGAATTTGATTTCATTCTATTAATCTCAAATGCCTGTGTGAGTCACCGTCAACAGCTCATCAAATTAACTGATGCTCCGTCATGGCTTTGATTGAGAACATCTCAGTGATCCCACAATGCACTGCACTGTACGCAGGAAGAGTGTTGTTCAGAGCCACTATTGTTTGCAAAGTCTGCCTTTAGCCATAACATAAAGAGATCCCACAAGTATTTCATATTTCCAGACAGACCAAACAGGCTGTGTTCAGTTGATAATGATAAAGGATGAATAAAGCAGTGATGTGGGTGGCTCAGTTTAGATATGCACAGAGAAATAATCCAAGGCCTGCATTTTTATTTATTTTTATTTTTTTTGTCCTCAAAGAACTGCATTTTGCTATTCAGCTGCAGTCTATAGGTATCAGCAATGGCTTTGACTTTGAACATTTTTCAAGGAGGGGAAAAATAAGCCTCTTCAGAAGTAATTTGATAATTCGATGTAATAAGAATCTATATCGCAGAAGATCATATAAGGCATCTGCTTTGTGAGCTGTCAAGCTCTGCGCATTTACATTCTAGTTGTGTGCTTAATTAGATTATTTGATTATTCATGCAATTTTAAAAGCTGTCATGCCATATTAGGCCCACTGTGCGGAATAAACCCTGTTTTACGGAGAAACGGCCCATGAACTTCCAGAAATATCCTGTGTGATTAATTCTGAGAAGGCAGTGGGTAATTTTATTCTTGTTCAACCATGTTGTTGAACACTGACCCTCATGCTGTTACAAACCCATATGACTTTTTCTTTCATATAATTACATTAAATGAAGACTGGGGCGATCCAATATAGATAAAAAAACAAAACAAAAAAACAGGCATTATACAAATGCAATCGCTAGTGCAATACGGTGAGCACCTGGTTATTGTTCTGTTGCAGAACAGCAGATGGGAATTTATGGATCAATGAAAGGCACACGGGAGCAAGCTAAATTTACTACTATTTACTATATTGGTTTAAATAATTTTGAAGGCCTATTTGCAGTGATGTTGGATGACAGCATGCTTTAAATCACCAGTAAGCCTGCTATTTGTAACTGCCACACTGGTGCATGTGTTCGCATTTGGTGACTAGAAGTTCTGGCTGGTGTAGTCGTTCACATTTAATCCATACTCATTCTGCTCCTTCTATGGAGTTCTTTAGATCCATTAAAATGCTCTTCAAAGTAAGAAACAAAGTTGTTTTTTTAAAGAACTACTGTATTTACTAAATTTCTCTTTAGGGAAATTGTTCTATGTCACACTGTAAAAAATGCAGGGTTTCACACAATTCATTCATGTTGTCCCAACACAAATCGATTGTTAACTTTACAAATTTAAATGGATTGAACTAAAAACAATTAAGTTGTCCCAAAAAAATCTCAAGATTTTTAGTGTATAGTAACAATAGCAGAGATATTAAAAAGGGGCAAGATACTGTTGGGTTATGGGCAACATTTTCAAAAATAACTTGGTGCACTTTTAAGATGAAAATTGTACAGATTTTTGAATCAGCTACAGAACTAATATAGAGAGTCAGTATTTCATAACATCATTTAGGAGATAGTGGAGCATTAGTGTAGCATTCAGTCATATTCTACCCAAAAGTGCTGCTCAATATTCAATGCTGACATTCAATAGTCTGACATTCAATATTCTAAATTAACCCTATCAATAAATGAATGATTTAAAACAATCACCATTAAATGAATGATTTAATACAAAAGTATCTTTGTAAGCCTGCCACAATTACACTCTCTGAAAAACTGTTCAGCATATCTGGCAATGTTTTCACCTGTCAATGTGCATCTCAGAAACCAAGCAGAGTTAATGAGCCAGTTTTCTCCAAAAATCAGTAACAATTTTAGTATACATGCTGAAATATGACCAAGCAATCAAGGCATGCAAGCCAGAAAGCATCAAAGAAGTAACTAGACTGTTTACTATGTTTTCAGGTAAAAAAAAAAAACTATAACAGTGGAGCAAAGTGGTGGTTTATTTTTGTCTGTTTATATTTTTAAGGTCTGATTTGTTTTATGCAACAGTAAAACATGGTTGTTCACTTTCAGAAGTTGTAGTGACACTTTCTTTTCCCTGAAATATGAAACATTTGTTGGTTATATCATTTTTTTTTCAAATATTGTATCACATATTGAATATTGCATTATATTCCTTCCTATTGCATATCACATTTTTTTCAATGTCGCACAGCTCTACTCCCACAAAAGGTAAATATCATTCAGAACACTCGTTTATGTTTACACTGAACTAAATTAGATCAAAAATTGAGCTGGAGCTCCTCTGACATCGTCAGTGCCAGTAGGTCTGCTTTTCTTTATCTGAAATCTGTCTCTACGTTGGAGCCAGCATGAAGGTCTGTTTCATTTTTTCGTAATAAGACTCCTCATCGTTGTATTTCATGCCATGACATAAATGTCCAGAAAAGACCTGCTTTTTGAAGTCTAGAAGGAGCTCAATCCACTTCCCGGACTATGCTCATTTGTATCAGTTACGCAGCCATGTTCGGCCCATTGTTCGTGATCTACCCAACGTCCGCTCGTCCCGCATCTCTTCCCATTCAGCCAGCGTATTTTCAGCTGAGAGGCTCAATACTTGTTTATCTTGTTTTATCGGCCCGTGCCCTGTCCTGCCCTGTGCGTAGGGACCTAACAGAACTCTCCACACCGCAGATAAAATCGTTGGGATACTGATAGAATGAATTAGCAGCACAGCTGGGATTGATTTCTAAATGGCCGAATACAAGGCAGCGAAGTGCTGCTCTGCACATCCAGGGGAAACCAGATCCTCCACGGGTCACATTAAAATGCTGCTTCGGTGTGTTAGGTTTCAGCTGGAATGTTCCCTTGAATCAATGACGGAGGCTTAATTACTGGGTACTACCAGAAACAATATTGGCTGGAACGTCATATTAGGAGATCTAGTTTCAGGTCTGAAAGCCAGTTCAAAAACTGGGAAGGTCATTTGTGTGTCTCTTGGGGGAAGCACCTTGCACGTTGCATCTTCAAACTGGACTTTCTTCGTATTGTCTTTCTCGATGCTCATTAGTGTCAGAACCCGATGGGATGTTTACTCTGCAGGAAATGCAGTTGGACATGTTTAATTTAAGGGGTGTTATACAGCAAGCGTGGCATTGACTTTGATGAATGAAATTGTCTTGAAGATTAAAGAAGGAATTAGTCAGTGAGTCTGACAGTGCTCTTCAGCTTTAAACAACTGTTCTCCTTTAATAAATTATTGAGTGCGGGATGAAAAATGTGAAGAGCAGGAAATTGCACCACGGAGCCACAGGGGAAATATGACAAGTCGCCACACATCCACAAAAAATGTCCACCATCTTGAAGGTTAATAAAATTCATCATGGATTGGAGTCTTTGCTTGAGTGATCTCCCCTGATATACAGACACGCTATTGGATTTGACAACACTCTTAGGAACAGGCCTCCAGCTAAAAGTTGGGCCATTAAACTTGCTGCTTCAGTCAATTCACAATGTGGTTTTATACACTAATATATAATCTCTATTTATGCCTTCATGCAATGTTTAACATCTATCAGACTAACCAAAAGTAAATCATTTTCAAGCACATTTCTTTGGGGAAGAGAGCTCGGTGGCTCCTGAGTTGGAATTTGAATTGATTTGACTACACAATAAACCAACTGTATTGGAAAGGAATAAAGGAAGAGGACTTTATGGAATTACGATTGAACACACACACGCACGCACGCACGCACGCACGCACGCACGCACACACGCGCACACACACACACACACGTTTGTTTTTGTGAATTGTGGGGACATCACATAGGTTTCCATTGTTTTTATACTGTACAAACTGTATTTTGTATTACCCTAACCCCACCCTGCTCCTAAACCCAACCCTCACAGTAAACTGTGTGCAGTTTTACTTATTGAAAAAAACTTATATGTGATTTATAAGCTTTTTGAGAAATGAGGACGTCAGCAATGTCCTCATATTTCTCCACCTTCTTATAATACCTGTGTCATACCTATGTCATTATACAGATTTGTGACCTGATATGTCACAAACACACACACACACACGTTTCAGTATATTAGTGATGTGTCTCATAGACTTCCTTTCTTTTTATTTCAGTTTAATATGTAGAATTCCTGGTAATATACATACAATAGAATGAATGTGATTCATTGCCCTGATATACACCAAATGCTAATTAAAATATTTGCAAGAATAGATTACATTTAAAAAAAAATACAATTCTACAAATATTCAAAGTTGGCGTGAATTTGCAGAAATCGACTCAATCGACTTCCACACAATTTCAAAAAGTTCAACTTCAGTGGAAAAATTTGAGTGAGACGATAAACACCCCATGAGTGATCTACATCTGGCGTAAACCCAGGATAACATCATGAATTTCTTCTTGACTGTAAAGAAAATCGTAGTTGTAAACCTTTTCTGTGATTTTTTTAAAAATTTATTTTATTTATTTATTTATTATTATTATTATTTTTTTTATTTTTTTATTATTATTTTTTTTATTTTATATATACTGTATAAATATGTGCTGTGCTCTTTCTTTTCAATAATTAAATAAACAATAAAAATGACACTAAGAATACATCAGTAAAGAAAAAATTTGATTACAGATAAATTGAATTGTTTGGAAAAGCTCTACAATTCACCCTCATTGGGATGTGAAATGAGGCAATTAAAATGACATTATAATGATGGTTTGAATGAATATACAGTATGGTTGGCCTCTACTTGATATATAAAAATTAGATCTGGCTATGTAAGACTAGATTCTATTAACATAGCAGAAAAGAATAGAACAGAATTTCTCTTTCGGCGGGTATGCCTAAAGATGATACATCCATTTAAATTTTAAGGCAAACACACTGAGAGTCCTTATGTAAAAATCAGTCTATACTTTTCTAGTCTTTACTTTTGAACAATGTCATTTTTCATTGATGAAAAAATATATGTTCATTATTCTATTTTATTCCATTCTAATTCGATGTCCTCTTTAATGCCTTTAACCATATTCCTTGATATTTAGGAATCGGAAGAATTGAACTTGAGGAATTGAATCATCATTTGAGGAATAGCAATGATCAGTAGAAATATACTGTACATAACCATCATTCTTTTAATTACATTTTGTGTAGCACATGCTTTGTTGCTCTTCTCAGTAAAATTACACTGGTTTATTCAATTTATTTGCGTTTTGGGCATGGCTAAACATGGATTATGGATTGTGTGACTACTTTTCACTGAAATATTTATAAACAAAAGTGGTGCAACACAGGAATAAGCTCTGAAATGTTTCCTTGTGAAAGTGAAACAGAAATAAAATGTAGTATTGTTGCAGTTCTCAGTCAAAAATTGAGCTGGAGCTCCTGAAAGTCTCAGTTACAGAATAAAATGAATGATCTACAGGTGTTGAAACAGCTAGACTAGTATATGATGTATAAATCTTATACTGTTGCATTAGAGATTGTAAGTTTCGGTGTTATAAGCTTCTTTGTTTTTGTATGAAGGTGTGCAATCTTCAAGCATGTATAAATGATCTCCGATGATTAAAAAACTGTGAATGTGTTCTTGCATTATCTACTGAAGTATAAGTGTAAAAGTGCTTCTTCATCTTTTAATCCACTTTTGCCATTTCAAAAAAGATGTCCCATCATTTAGTCGTACTGCCAATAGTGTCTTGTATCCTATCCTTCCAAGCATTCCAGCACATCTGTGACAAAAGCTGTAGAACTGAAACCTTAATAATTAGACACTGATATTAATCATCAGAGCATCAATATGTGCTTGATGACTCAATGCAATAATCAGGCCCTTGTGGGAGAATGTGGTGGCATAAGTGTTGTAGGGCCGGTCGATTATCTCTGACCTGCCGCTTCGGTACGGAAACCAATTAAGTGTGTAGCAGTGACTGGGGTCCTGAGAGACGCACTGAGGACTACATCAGCTATGTCAGTCACTCGCGAGCAGGCAGACACATGATCGATTGAGAGCCCTCCCTGGGGTTACCATCTTTTTTACTTAAGTGTAGTGTGCCTGGAATATGAAGTGGATGTAGTGTGTGAGGAAAGTGGCGAGTTACATCTGTCAAAACCTCAGTGCTGGTTGAAAATGTGTGTGTGTGTGTGTGTGTGCGTGTGCATGTTTGCGTGTATGTGTGTGTGCGTGTGTGTTTGGGGTCTTTTCAGGCAGCTGAGGTCTCCTGGCTCATATGGAGCATTTATTTAAGAAGAAGCTATATATTTTTTCATAGTCCGGTTGATTTAGGTGTATTTAAACGGGGCAAAAATAGCTTTGAGCTGATTCAGTTGTGCTGAGAAAGCAGTTTAAGCATAGAAGCCAACCATTTTAGTGTGTGTGTGAAAAACATTTGAATGTATAGTACATTTTGTTCTTGTTCTCTAATCTATATCTAATACAGAACTAGTGCATTTGTGTCACAGGTTGTAGTTTTAAGAGTTTTTTTTTCTTTTGGCTTGAATATGGTAGAATATCAAATATGCTGTTTATTTAAAATGATAGAACCTACTTAAAAAATAATTTTGACAACAACAGCAGTATGTCAGCTCTCATGAACCACCTGAAGCATCCTCACCTCGGACAGATCTTCTGGAAACTACATTAGACTTTAAAAGTGGTTAGACATGACATGTAATTCATTTTGGTTATGTCCAGTGGTCAGTCTTTATGATCAGTGTTGGTAAGATATTTTAAAAAGTAATAAATTACAATCTTGAGTCACTTGTTTTGAAAAGTAAGTAAATGTGTTACTTGGTTACTTTTTAAGGAAAGTAATGTGAAAGTATGTGTTATGTCATTTTTGTATTTTTTAAAGAGTAAGATAAGATTAAGATTGTAATATATTACTTTTAAAAGTAACTTTACTGTTTATAATAATAATAATAATAATAATAAAAAATAAATTAATTTAATTAAATAATATTTTGGTATCTGCATCTCTTTCTGCATTTGAGCTCTGTCTTGTATATTATAATTGCTTTCTTTATATCACCTATTTATTAAATATTATGGTTCAATGTATTATTGTTCAATAATAATATTAAATAAACTGATTTGCTCAATGATTTAGATATTAATCTTTTACATTTATATCCACTCAGCATGTTCATACAACTTATGTAGGCATCTCAAATAGTTATTTTTAATCATTGAAGGTGACCTTATAAATAAATTAAAAATATATAAAAATTATTTCTCTGACCAGTTTTTTTTTAAGTAAATTTGTCTTAAATATTTGCTGTTGTGACAGTTGTCTGAGGTGTCTTAGAGTGTATTAGGTTGTCTGAGGACATCCATGCTGATAGCAGAGTGTCTGGAAGAACAGAGAACAGCCCACCGCCCACTGAATGCCCTCTGGCAGGAAACTGCCTGATAAACCACAGCTAAGATCTCCTCTGCTGGCATGCTCTTTTTTCACTTTTACTGTGAAATGAATTATATTTTTTAGTTTTCAGTGTGTAGCTTTTAAACAATTACGCTAATAACAATCTTTAATTCTTAACTTAAGCATTGCTTCAGTTGATTTTAATACTTAAGGTCATTAAGTACACAGTTATCTTTGTCTTTTTTAACAGATTTTTCATACAGTTTTTTTTATATCAAATTAAAGTTTGTGAAGTTGGGATTCACCTCATAGTTTGGTTCTTATAGTCTTATACTATTTTAGACTTTTAACAATCTATTTGTGTAAAAAGAAAGGAAGGGAAAATTCTTCTGGAAAGAGTTGCTGAAGAAGTGGGGGTAAATGAGTTCTGTTTTTTTTGTCATATGAAGCTTTGTCAAAATTGTCTTTTTTTTGCAAGTATTCTCGTGAGCGCAGTCTTAATTGAGTCACTTCAGAGCTTTAAAAAGATTTAGTCTATATTTAATTTGGAGACTGCATTGATTCATATATCATAGATTATAATAGATAATAGAGTTCTGATTGTTTTCAGTATCTGTGTAATAATAAATTTCATATAGTTGTAGAAAGAAAGAAAGAAAGAAAGAAAGAATAAATGTAAACAAAAATTGCTACGTATGACACCAAAGCAGAGAATATGACAAACTTAAACATCCCTAATTGGTCAGTGAGAATTGTACCTTAAAATAAAACAATATTACGTGATAAAGCATTAACTAGTCATAATTTGCTGCTTATTAAGATTTATTAAAGTAGTTAGGTTGCGGTTTAGGTTTTAGGCAGGATTAGGGATATAGAATAAGATCATGCAGAATATGTACTCTATTAAGTACTAATAAACTCATATCTTAGTAGGCAGGTAATAAGCCATGAGTTAATGGTGAGAATTGCTACGTAAACTAAAGTATATAATTAAAGCAACTAAACTGCACAGAAAAAAAGGGATAGAAATAAATCTTCAGGGACAAAATGCCAACTGAACTACATTATATATTTATAGCAGTCTAAGAATATCCTATAGCAGAAAGGTATATTCCAATTTGAGTTTTCGCTTCCAATTTGAGGGGGTGTTGAAGCACTAATTAGGCTTAACAAAGATTAAAAAGGGGGATAATTAATCACATGACTTAAGAATTACCATAATCAAGAATGATTAAATAAAAGAGGATGAAGGAAAGTTAAAATATGCGTCAGGATGTTACAATTTCTTAGCCTTTGCTTTGGTTTTTATGAGGTATTTCTTTTCAAAACATGTTTGAATGAACACTAAACTGTATTAGGAGTAAAGTTGAAGTATTTAGAAAATAATTATGGTAAGCGTAACACAAGCAAACTCAATCTGACAGCAAATTACCAGCACAATTTATCAGTCATGCTGAAATTCTTAAATCTATAATACAGGGCTCTTGTTTGTCAGAGTCTGTTTAGTATAATGGATTTTGACAAGAAACTCTGGGTGTAACAACAGCGACTTACTGTAAGCAACCTTATTGCTGTAAAGCAAATTTGCAACTTCTAATTATCAAATTAAAGATCTCTGAAATTTTCAATTCATGTTTATTTATATAGCGCTTTTACAATGTAGATTGTGTCCAAGCAGCTTAACATAGAAGTTCTAGTAAAGTCCAGTTCAGAAATAAGCAATTGTAAAAACAGTCTGCTTGTCAGGAACAATCATTTAGATTTTGCATAAATTTTGGTGCTTGTGTCCAAGCATTAATCACCAAGTCACTCTTATTCAAAACACCTTTTCATCTAAATCAGTAATGTTTAAAGATCCATCTTACTGGGTCAGTGAATCATTTCAGAGTAATTATGAATTCAGTTTGATTCTGGTAAGTCTCTCCCTCTCTCTGCCTTCCCTGACTGATGTTTTTTAATTGAAACAGTCTGTAGTCTGTTCCTAATTTCAAATCGTGTTAATGTAATTAATAATGTATGGATATTCTAATTAAAAATTGCCCGCACCATTTTACAGTGTAAACACAATTGATCTTTTGTTAATTAAGTTTTAAACATCATTGATGGAATTCAGAATTAGGAGCGAGTGTAAGACGGTTATTGCGCCTCCCACAGCAGTTCAATACATGAAATGGCGAACTGATTAAAATACATTAAAAGCAACACCCACCCTCGTCCTTTCCATCAGATAAGAGACGGTTTATTCCGAATAAGCGCAATAAAAGCACATCGCCGCTTCAGCTGTTTTGTCAAGAGTTTAGACAACCATGATTACAGCAATGAGACTGAATCACATAATAAACAGGACTGTGGTGTAATGACAGTGATGGATAATGACAGTGATGCAGGCATAATACTGAGATAAATAGCAGTTGTTGAAAGTAGTTAAATTCATACTGTGATCTGGGAGAAAGCAAACTGATTTTTTTTTAAATCTCTAAATTGGATGGTTAATAAATCCTACTTGCCTCTCTATATGCGATGCAAAAATATTTTTGCTGTATTTTTTTGTTGCTGATAGCTGTTTTCTTTCCATTTCCAAATCAATAATGATTTTTAAAAAAAAAAGTATTTTCTGGCATTTTTGTCTTTATTGTAGTTCAACAGTAACACTGATACTAAACCGAATGCTGGTATAGATCTAAAACTGACTTTTTTTACTTCAATCACACACTGTAAAAAAAATCTTGCTGCCTTAAATATTTTTGTTGAATCAAAGTAACGTTTCTAGTCATCTCAACTTACATCAATCAAAATGACTAAAGATATTAAGTTAAACTTTGTATAACTTACAAAAAGTTAGTTATTAACTTATTAAAATAAGTTAAATCTAAAAAAAAAAATAATAATAATATTTGTTGTCTTGACTATTTTTTACAGTTTTTCTGCCATTACATTTTTTACAGTGCAACGTTCCTGTCTGCCTGATTTTCTAGAATCTTCCACAATCTGAAATATTGTTATGGCTTCTTTTTTTTCATTTATGTTAAGCTGCTTTGGCACAATCAACACTGTAAATAATAAAAATAAATAAATAAATAAATCTGTAAAATTTAGGGTAAAAAATTAGGAAGCTGTAGTTGCCAGAATTTTACTGTTTAAAAACATGTTAGAAACATCTACATTTTACAGTAAACTACCCTATTTCATTAATTGATTGTGTTAATACACATACTGTATGCTTTGAAGTAATAACATCAACAAACTGTATCTTTGACAAAACAACTTAGAACTCCTGAAGTGGAATGACACTATAATTCTATACTATAACACTATAATTTACTATAATAGTTGCACAGTATAATTAAGCTACCATAAAATTCTCAGGTTATAAAAAAATTGGAGTGAGATTATTTTTATTTATTTATTTATTTATCTAATGTCTCAAGCACCTTGCTGTCATTTTAATTATAAAACTTAACAAAATCTATTTACAGTTGCATACAAAATAATAATTAAAACATTTAAACCATTTTATAACCTGAGCAGGTTTTGCCACACAATGTTGATCATTTAAAGCATGTATACATACCCAACAATGCTGATTGGCTTAAAGTGTTTTGGGACTTAAAAGCACTTTTCTAATTTTGCTTAAGGCATCTTTAAGTAAATGCATCATTCAGTATCATTAAATGTAAAATGAAAATTTCAGCCATAAATTAAATTGTGTTGTGACCTCCCTGAGCACCCCCTCCTCTTCCATTCTGTGCTTTTGTTAGTAGCATTCTTTGGCACTGCGTCATGTAATTTACCCAAAAACAGCAACATTGAATTTTAACATCAGTCAGTAACTCCAGATCCTTCAATATGCTTTATGCTTGTCCATTAATTGTATATACTGGCTCAAGTTATCCATTACTTCTCAACATGAGAAACACAAGGTGTTGTTTGTGAGTGTGTGAACTAGTTGAAAACTGTCTCACAATCAGTGCGTGATACTTAAAGACTTAAAGGCTTAAAGTGCTTTGAAATGTGGATTTTTTATGCGAAGTTTGTCTTAATGGAGTTTGTCTTAATTGTCTTAATGTCTCAATTGAAACAGACAGTAAAAAAGTATCCACTCCCCAAAAACAGCCAATAGAGTTGTGTTTTTATCAAAGCTCTGCCAGTGGGATTGGTTGAGCTCAAGCGCATGACATGAAATTACTAGAGGGCATTTGATTGGTCAGAGGATTTGATGAGAAACTGAAGTATGAGGTGACTTCAAAAAATCATTGCTCCATTTAAGGCCGAAATGACAAACTGCAAGTTTTGGATGTTTATAACAGGTTTATGTCTTCTAAATGCGAATTTGTCACTGATTTGGAGCGCACTAGCTTATAGATATAATTTAGGCTAACATCTAAAAAACATTATTTTCATTTGAAGGGACCTTTATGAGCCCTTAAGCATACAGTAAGTCTAACTACATGTTAAGTTTGAAACAAGCACATCTAAAAATCTAACTCGATTAAGATTGTGCAGTTTTAACGTTCTCTGAACTTGTTTGGTACCAAATCACTGTGCGCAATCTGTAAGTAATACATGCCGGAATGACCTCATCTCAGCCGCTTGCCCTCCTCTCACCCCATACACACACATAAATAAAGCTAAAGCCCAGACAAAGATTGAAACCAGAGCCTCAGCGATAACTCCTCTGTCTGGACCTGAGAAGTTTACAGCAGTTTAAAGGCAGACAGGAAGTTTCGCTGTGCTGCCAGGCTTCACCCAGAGAGATTATAGATTGAGACTCCAGATGCCCCCGTGACCCCTTTAAATCCTTCTCTGGCTGCCAAGGCCCAGTGGCACTCGGAGCCCGGGCCACAGGGTTCTTTTATAGCTGAGAGGGCACCATCTGTCCGGCCCTGCTTGGTATTCGGACCCTTCTCGTGCAGTCAGTTGTTGTGATGGCAGCTTTACCAGCCTGTCTGTGGTGTGAAATGCTTGCGCTGTGTCCAGACCCAATGTTGTGAAAAGGTCAATTGGCTGTGTCTGAATGCCGGAGACTGTCTCTCGAGTGTCTCTCTGCCCCTTTCTCTCATTAGTGCTAGTTTAACAAGGTGATTCTAGATGTTAGTTGTGCCTTTCTGAATCCCAAAATGTCTGTGATGATAATGCGGAGTTGTGTTTAGCAGAAAGAGCAGACAGGGTTTAATTTCTGAGGTTGTTTCAATCTGAATCTCAGCTTTATTAGTCAAAAAAAAAAAAAAAAGGATAGAAATCAAATGTAATCTTCTTAAAGATCACATGTTGTCAATGGTTTTTTTTTACATGTCTCTGTGGTGTTTTTTTAAATAAGTAAATTTTTTCTTGACAAGCTTTGCTGCAGGATCTTGGTTTGTTGTGCCAACTGAACACTCGTAGCTTGTTATTCAGGGTTCAAAGTTCATACTGTAAGCGAAATCTGGACCTACTTCCATTTCATATTTCAAGAGCACTAATTGTGTGTGAGGGATTAAAAATGTGGATTTACTACTTAAAAAAATGTGTGTTAAAAGTGCAATCTTGTTGTTGCTAGAAGGGATACAGTTCCTGCCAGATGTAAACAAGAATTATTTGTATTATTATTATCCTACATTGTGTTTTATTAATGCACCTGCATACCCCATCCCTAAATCCACCCCTCACAGTAATGTAAAAATAATAATAATTATTGTTGTACACTGTCACAAAAATTACACTATATTGATGTGTAGTGAGGATGTCAGTTTCCAGAAAATAAAAGTTTTCAAAGATGATTGGAGCGAGAGGTTTGCGTTCATTTTGCTGCAATCAGTACAAAACAGTTCTGTTTGATTTGTATTGACCTAAGCTTTAACATATTATCACAGTTAGATTTTTTTCTCTTTAGGTTACACAGATTTTGCTCCGCATTTAAATGCACCAACCTGCTTTCTGTAGGCTTATTATAGGTGCATATATTAATGTAATGTGTGCTCACATTAAATTAATCTTACATTTTAAATTTATAGTGCATAAATGGCAAATAATTTAACCTACACTTAGAAACACCCTTAAAAGAAATTTGCACTGATCTAAGCAACATTTTAAGTTTGAATGGTGGAATCATTTTCACAGTGTAATACTCACTACTCACTGCTCTTGAGGGCTACTTTTTGACTCATTTTAAGTAGTATTTATAATTGATGCTTTTACTTTACTTGCACTACAATTTTAGCAAGAAATTGTACTTTTACTTGAGTATGATTTTAAGAACTTTTTAGATTATTTTCCTGATATTTTGCTTGTTTTTTTTTATTTTTTATAAAAAGACAATTTTCACATAAAAAATTGTGTAACTTAATCATTGCATAACCTAAATAAATAAATACATTTTAGTTTTTTTTATCAACATCAAGGGCTCTATTTTAACAATCTAGGTGCATGGTCAGTTACACATCAGTTGCATTGCGCCATGGCACATTCGCTATTTACGTGACGGATTTTATAAGCGGAAAAAAAAACAAACACTTCACTAGTGAGAAAACGGTTAAAGATCATCTGTTCGAGGTTAAGAGCAGGAGCATTTCTCTGTTTATTAGGAAAAGAAAATAATTGTGTGTCTGATCTGTCTCATTTGCTACATTTATGTAGACAACAATATATATATATATATATATATATAGTTTTTTTTAACATTTCATATTTTTTCATATTTAAAGATATTTCTGTACTGCTGTACATCCCTGTGTGTGTTAAGCAGTAGTGTAAAGTAACAAATTACAAATACTCAAATTACTGTAATTGAGTAGTTTTTCTCAGAAATGGTAATTTACTAAGTAGTTTTTAAAAAGTGTACTTTAACTTTCCTTTGAGTACATTTTTAGTGCTGTATTGGTACTTTTACTCCACTATTTGCCTTCAACCTGCAGTCACTACTTTATTTTTTCTTGTCTATGGGGATTGGCTGAGTAGTCTTGTGATTCCCGTCCAATCAAATTGCACATAGAAGGTAAATCGCATCATAATGAACTACCTCAAGACATGGGCGATTTATAATTGCAGCAAACTGTTTGGAAGCATTAAAAGTGTCCAAGAAGATGTCCAAAATCTTCACACGCATTGATCCAGAGACTGTTTAGATGCATGTTACTTATGAGAAGATGACAGATGTTTACTGTATGATGACCAAAATGGCCTTAAACACCCAGCAGGCACAAGAGGTCAACATGACGTCAGATTGACGTTGTACCCCAACGTTGTGGGGACATTGCGTTTTGTTTGGAAATGAAAATCGGGTTGACATCAAAATCAAAAATCAACCAAATATCAACGTCTAATAATGTTACAGCTTGACGTTGTGTGGACGTTACCACTATGACGTCTATCAGATGTTGGATTTTGGTTGCCATACCTGATGAATAAATGTCAGTGTTTGACGTCAATATGACGTTGGTTTAAGATGTTGGCTCGACGTTGGATTTTGGTCACTTTCTAACACAACCTAAATTCTTAGACACTGGCTAGACATTGAATTTTGACATCACAACCTAAATTTAACCTAATATTAACATCTTATGGGGCGACGCAGTGGCGCAGTGGGTAGCACAATCGCCTCACAGCAAGAAGGTTGCTGGTTCGAGCTTCGACTGGGTCAGTTGGCATTTCTGTGTGGAGTTTGCATGTTCTCCCTGTGTTCGCGTGGGTTTCCTCCGGGTGCTCCGGTTTCCCCCACAAGTCCAAAGACATGCGCTATAGGTGAATTGGGTAAGCTAAATTGTCCGTAGTGTATGAGTGTGTATGGATGTTTCCCAGTGATGGGTTGCGGCTGGAAGGGCATCCGCTGCGTAAAACATATGCTGGATACGTTGGCGGTTCATTGCGCTGTGGTGACCCCAGATTAATAAAGGGACTAAGCCGAAAAGAAAATGAATAAATGAATGAATTAACATCTTATGACATTGTGTGCCTGCTGGGCAATAACTAAATGCACTACAGAATGTTGCGTTTACACACATCCACAAATTACATGTAAATGCATCAGCTTTTTACAGCGTAATACTCACTACTCTTGAGTACTTTTAAAAGGGCTACTTTTTACTCATACTTTAGTTAATATTTACAACAGATATTTTTACCCTACTTGCACTACATTTTTAGGCAAGTAATGGTACTTTTACTTAAGTATGCTTTTTCAATACTCTTTCCACCACTGGTGTTTAGCAATAAGTATGCGGATTTTGGGCCCACATAGGCACATAACACTAACATGCTCTTTAAATAACAAATAAAACCCCACACCATTGACTTTAAACCAGCTTGGTCAATAGCACATTCTATTTAAGTTGCCTTAAAATAGCAATGTGCCAACAATGCACCTTAACACATCTCCTTAACCGGCTGAAAAACATTTGCAAAAAACACTTGCGCCACACCACACAAGTGTATGATAGGGCCCCAAATCTTTCGCATGGATCATCTTGTGTGTTTTGTTTATGCATCAAATTGGCAGGTGGGAAGAAAGAAAGTATTTAGACCCTTTAAGACTGAAATGTACTTCCTGTGTGAGTTGCTGAATCTCATTTTCACATTGTTCTTTTTCCTATAATTTCATGTGTGATATCACACAATTTTCACAAAATATTACCTTTAGCTTCCGAGAATCTGTTCGAGAGCATAAGCGGATGAAACACACACACACGCACACACACACGCACGCACGCACGCACGCACGCACGCACGCACGCACGCACGCACGCACACACACACACACACACACACACGCACGCACAGACACACGCACACACACACACACACACACACACATTCCCTTATTTTTTTTATGAAATATGAAACTCATTCACAGCCTACAACATTCAGCGCTGATGCTATTAGAAACGCAAGTTATTATTGCATTATACAAGAACAAAATGATGGCATTTGTAATGTGTGTGTGTGTTTGCAACTTCACACAGTCCAAAAAATAATAATACATTTTTTAAAAATCAAGCTTTACTTGTACAAACCCTAGTGCCTTTTCAATAATAAAGAAGACAAGTGAGAAGAGAAACAAAGGGGGTGAAACAGTGGGACTGTCTTTGATTCATGAGGTGATGATGTTTTTATTAAAATACAGTCTGTTGTTGCTCTGTGTGGTCTCCTCTCAGTCTGTTTCAGTGACACCTAAAAGACTCATTATCGCCACATCCAAATCAAAGCGCATGACCAAAGTTAAGAGAACACATTGCATAGCTAAAAAAACAACAAACTAATAGTTATCACCATAGTTCCCAGATCACCATTATCACTATAGATGACAGATTAGAGTCAAAGGTTTTACCGAGTTAATTTTGGGAATATTTTATATTACAAAATAATTGAGAAAATATTGCAAACAGCCAGATTCCATTTTTTTATTATAAAAATTGTAGAATAAAATGCTGTTTGTAATCAGATAAGTTATGTGCAAGCATATCCCTATGTAAAAATGTAAAAAAACAAAAACAAAAATAAACATTTAGAACAGTGTTAAAAAATAAACCTTGATTAATAAATGGTCTTCTTTAACAGATTAACTGGCAGTACATTTCAAAAGAAAAAAAAGAAAAACTGCTAAGCTGTACTAAAAATGCGCTGGCCATTATCTTTATCTTTTTTTGTTGTTGCTGTTGCAGAAACTCATTTTGAAAAAACAAATATTTGATTAAAATATGCATTGTAATATAAATATGTAAGTGTATTTTAAATGTATTCTTTCTATGAGACCAAAAATACATTTTATGAAAACCCCAAACTTTGAGAATTGACAGATACGTGCAAAAAACTGTGTTTTTGCCTGCTTATCTGGCCTTAAGGAACATTTAAAGGCAGTATGTGATGATGAATGAATGAAAACTCTTCTCCTCTGTCACCAGTGACTGGGAACTGAAGTGATGAAAGTGAAAAGGTCAGGCATTAGACACAGTATGACAGTTCTGACGGAAGTATCAGAGAGTTTCAGGGCAGATGACAGACTCACTGTCTCATCTCTTTCTCTCAGGCCAATGCTGTGCTCTTATGTTTGTCAGGAACATGAACATGTTGATTTATGCCTTGAAAACATAAGCATTTGGGTTTCTGTGAGGTATTTGACATTTCTGTTTTAAATTCAGCTCAATATGTATTCAAAAAAAGTGGCACAATAGCTTGATATGCCATGCAACTATACCAGTTACAGTATAAAAATGCACAAAAACATCAATGATTGTACCATGGTTTATCATGAAACCGCTTATATAATCATCCTAATATTACAGTTTTATTTATTTATTTAAAATGTTAAGAGGAGGTCATATTACTGTAACTGTCCTTCAATGTAAACAGGCTGCAAAGTTGTTAATCACAAAGTGCATGATAAATAAAGATATTGTCTCTCAAAAGAAAGAGTCAACCCTGAATCACCTAAATGAGTTATGTTTTTGAATATTTTGCATGTGACCAATCTATGTCAATACAATTAGCATAATCCCTGCCTGCTTATGAAATATGAATACGCTGAAATGGGCGTTTCGAGCCCATTCGAGGGGTTTGCAGACTTTACACTGCGAAAAAAAAGAAGAAGCTTTTCTTACTTTTTTTTGTTTTGTTTCTAGTCCAAATATCCAAACATTCTTAAATCAATAGGCATTTTTTAGACAGGTAAAACATATTGTTTCGTATTCAGAAATTAGTGTTTCCTTAAAATAGTCTACCAATGGGGTAAGTAAAATAATTTTATTTCAAACCAAAAACATAATACATTAAAATCAACATCAGAAAGAATCATGATAAAATTGTGAACTGTGAATTGTGATTTTCCTGAAAAAAATAAAAATAAAAATCATGATATATTTTTTGCAGTGTCGCCTCGTTATTATAAAACGTATAATAACATAATCTCATTATGAACAGTTTAAAATATTATATAATTACATGTGCTTGATTATTTAAAATATAATAGACAGATATAGACAGACCGATAGATAGATAGATAGATAGATAGATAGATAGATAGATAGATAGATGGATGGATGGATGGATGGATGGATGGATGGATGGATGGATGGATGGATGGATAGATAGGCAGACAGACAGACAGACAGACAGACAGACAGACAGACAGACAGACAGATAGATAGATAGATTTTTTTTGTAATTGTTTCAGAAAAAGGTAATTGTTTAGACGAACAGCAGCAGCACAAGGTCATGATGGGAATTTGCAGTAAATAATGGTCTCTCATTCTTGCTGTTTCTCTGTGCTATTCTAACCTTGAGGTGTATGAGCAGGTGCAGTTAACTCAATGCCTCACTGCTGTGTGCCGAATGAAGCAACACTGCCGGATGAACTAATAGAGGGCACATTGACAGTTTTAATGTATTTTTAGCCCTTAGTTTCATGCTGGCTTTCAATTAATGGCCATACTACGAGGTGCCACTCTCGACATGGTGCAGCCACTGAAAAAAACTCTAAAAATGACCTGATTATTACCCTCTGAATTTGAATGATAATTAGCGTTTCATTCTTTTTTTCTCCCCCTCTTTAATTGTCCTCCCATAAGGGGGTTGATTGAGATGTATGCCGGGGGACGTGTACCGTTCTCTCTGCAAAGGTTACACAAATCAAATACATCAGAGAAGGAAAATGTTGTGGTGAAGCAGTTAAAAAAATCTGGAAAAAGTCTGGAGTTTTTTAGTGATATAAATGATTTTTAAATTTGTCAGTTTTGGGACCAAATTATATATTTTTTAAATTGTTTTTAAAGGGAATGTAACAAGCTCACTTTTTCCCCAGTGCCTATAGGGTAGTACTGCATCTTTTATTTTCTCCAAAAGTATTTGAATACTTTTAAGACAAAGTTACAGTTACACGGGGTTAAATTAAATATGACTAAACAAGATCAGCTTTCCCTCACATCCAACAGCAAACTTTTTTGGACTAATTCACACAAGCACTATAGTGAGGTGATGGCATGGTTGCACCGGTCAGGCATGCTATTTTCCTGGGAAAGTGCCCCTACAAGAATTTTGGCTCTTAGTTACTGTCACGGTTGCGTTCATGCGCACCTTCTGTGTTGTTACTTATTGCGTGTTGTGTTGTCACGTGGGGTTGTTTTCCCATGTGCGTTTGTTGTGGTGCGACAATTTTGTTGTGGTCACGTGCTATGCTCATCATTGCCTCACTCTGTTCAGCTGTGTTATCAGCCAGCTCCAGCTGTTGTCTATCACCGCACCTATTTCAGGGTGGCGTTTTCCTTGCTCATTGTCAGTTCGTTGTGGTTGTTACTCTCTGTGTCTCCGTCAGGACTCTCGGTGGCTTTGTGCGTCGGACTTTTACTGTGCTGTTGATATTCGCTCTCAATCACTGTGCTGTGTGCAAAGGGGCCAATGGTCAGCAAGTCACCAAGATGTTAACGCTTACCTAAAAGCCGCGTTTATTGACTGTGAAAGATTCACCCACACAACTGCGCTGCACTAAATGAAGAAAATCTGCCATCTGGATCAGTCTACTGAAGACGAAGGATCAGCATCATACTGTATTCGTGACTTTATATTGGAGGAAATCTGTGGGTTAAATCGCCAAAATATTTTCTAAACATATACAAGACACAAGCAGTGAACTGTACTTGTTTATTCAGATTAAACCGGTTTACACTCACTCCAGATTCAGTTCATATTTAATCCCTTTCACACACAAAAGCTTTGTTTGCACTGTACAGTTAATTGCATGCGGCGATGTTGTTCTCTGAATGTTTGTATTGTACATAGAGATTTTATTGAACATACGATGGTTATTTTAATGAACGTTTGTGTACAGTGGATCCAATCAGTACCGGGCTATTTTGACAAATTGAATCGCGAGAGCTTGGGTTGGCGAATGTCGAAAAACTCTTTTCCTTGCATCGCACCTAATTTATTGATCCAGTTTCACACTGGGACAGCATGGTAATGTTTGTATGACATATTTATTATTTTTTTAACAGAAAGATATACAAGTCGTCGATGTATCAGAGTAGATATCTATACAGCATACGAGAGAATTTCACAACGCAGAGATGCTTTTATGAATTCATTGTCACAATGTATAGCCTAGAATATTCGCACATGTATTCAGATGTGAGTGCGCATGAACCGCAACCGTGACAGTTACATAGAGCCAGAATGGAGAAAAAATAAATAAAAAAATGAATCTCTGTTACCCAACCCCTAAATCGGAAGTACAATTTTTGACAAATAAAAATTCAGTCAGGCTGCACGGTGGCGCAGTGGGTAGCACGTTCGCCTCACAGCAAGAAGGTCGCTGGTTCGAGCCTCGGCTGGGTCAGTTGGCATTTCTGTGTGGAGTTTGCATGTTCTCCCCGTGTTTGTGTGGGTTTCCTCCGGGTGCTCCGGTTTCCCCCACAAGTCCAAAGACATGCGGTACAGGTGAATTGGGTAGGCTAAATTGTCCGTAGTGTATGTGTGTGAATGAGTGTGTATGGATGTTTCCCAGTGATGGGTTGCAGCTGGAAGGGCATCCGCTGTGTAAAACATATGCTGGAAAAGTTGGCGGTTCATTCCGCTGTGGCGACCCCAGATTAATAAAGGGACTAAGCCGAAAAGAAAATGAATGAATGAATGAAAAATTCAGTCATATTTCCAAAAAAATTTTTTGAAGCATGCTTGAGCACGCGAGTCCAACTCTTGTAAACAGTGTAATTAACTCGTCATGCATAAAACAGCATTGGATCACCCCTTTAATAATGAACAACAAAAAAAAACTCTGAAACATCTAAAGTCATATAGAGCCCCCATATATATAAAATCTAAAAACATGGCTCCTTTCTGTCATTGTTAGCAAAACAATGAATAAATAAATAAATCTAAAAAATCTCTACATTTTATTTTAAATTGGGAACAAATTTAGCAAGGCTAAACAATACTGAACTGAGTTTAAGCTGTAAACCTCCTTACCACCAGGAGGCGTCACCACTACTTTACATAAACAGAAATTTTACAAACCTGCTAAATACTTAAAAGCAAGGATTGAGAAAAACAAGCATGTGCAGCTAAAGATAATCTGAGTTTACACATCCAGTGCTTTCTAGCCTCTACTGAATTAAAGTGGAATTTATGTTAAGTCTTTGTAAGTAGATTTTCAAGATTATGTCTGTTTATTAAATCCTGTGTCTAATCTAATCTGTGCCTGTTTCGGCGATGACAGTCTGCAGTTCTTTCTCAAAACCTTCAACTAATTTTAAAAATGTTTAGTTAAAGCAACTTTATTTCTATCAGTCATGAATTTCTGTGGATTGTAATTGGCATGTTAAATGTATACTAAAGTAATTACAGTAAATTATACATTATTACATAGAACTAACCTGGTACTAAGAACATGCTAATAGCTATTTAATCACACCATCTTAAAGGGATAGCTCACCCTTAGTGACACTTTAGTCACTTTTGACACTTTAGTCAAGTGGTTCCAAACATTTATGAGTTTCTTTCTTCTGTCAAACACAAAAGAAGAAATATTGAAGAAAGCTGAAAACTTGTAACCACTGACTATGGATACTGATTTCTTTCATTGCTATTATGGTTACCATTTCTCTTAAAAGATTTTGTTTTTTTGTTTAACATAAGAAAGACACTCATAAAGGTCTGAAACAAGTAAAGGGTGTGACATAATTTCTGGGTGAACTATCCCAGCAGGCACAGGACGTCAACATAACGTCAGATTGACGTCGTACCCCAAAATCGTGGGACGTTGCATTTCGGGTGGAAATGAAAATCGGGTTGACGTCAAAACCCAACATCAGACCGATGTCAGTGTCCAACATCAGACAGACTTCGATTTTGGTCACTTTCCAATGCAACCTAACCAAATATTAATGTCTAATGATGTTACAGCTTGACGTTGTGTGGACGTTACGACTATGATGCCTATCAGACGTTAGATTTTGCCTGCCATACCTGATGAAAAAATGTCAGTATTTGATGTCAATATGATGTTGGTTTAAGATGTTGGCTTGTTGTTGGATTTTGGTCACTTTCCAACACAGCTAAATTCAACCAAATATCAATGTCATTTGACATCGTTATTGGACATCAAAATAACGTTGTCCTTAGACGTTGGCTAGACATAAAATTTTGGTCACCCGACATCACGACCTAAATCTAACCTAATATTAATGTCTTATAATGTTGTGCGCCTGCTGGGATCCCTTTAAATATACACATTTTAAGATTAGAAATATACTTATCTCAAATAAATATTGAATTACATTTCAAATTTAAGTATGCCTGATTAGATTTTGATATATACATTGATATCCTGAAATTTTAGTTTGTGTATTCTGTATATCATGATAAAAAGGTATGATAGTATTTTTTTTCCTCAAAAAAACAAAACAAAAACTACATTCTACTGTATTTTAATGTGTATTTTAATATACAGTATAATTTTGTGCCTTTTCCAATTTCCAAAGACTTCTAAATGCAAATACTAACCTGAAACTTTCCGTTTGTTGAACCAGCAGGCACAATTAATTCAATGAATTACTAAGTCTTTTTTTTATGTAAATCATACATTGTTAAAACTCTTTTGAATCACCATGGTTAGCATTCTCCACCTGTACTACCATATCCATCGTGTTCGGATGTGAAAATAACTCATCCGCTCTCTACAGTTACAGTCCAGCAGGGATGTGATTATTTATATCCTTTCCTTTTCCGCCGCTACAGAAATTCAGTGTGTCAGTGATGTGATGCAGGTCCACTCACACTTCACGAGCAGCTTGAAGGGTCATCTTCTCATCCCCGAAGCTTCCATCTTCCTCTTGATTAATAAACCTGATTGTGCTGGAGTGTGTTACTGTAATCAGCAGTGACACACTGCAAACCAGGCGCTCGCTCAGCCATTCTGACTTCATTCGTCTCTCTCTTTTAAATCTGTCCAGAACCTTCCCGTGCAGCTCGCAGGTCGATCTTTCATCTTCAAGAGAGGAAAGTGTGCCAGACCTGTTTGCTTCGGCTCTGCTGGATCTGTACTTCTTGTACAGGTTGCTTCCTGGATGATACAGGCTTGGGCCGTGTGCCATTGCCAGGTTAGTGAGACGATTCTGTGATGAAACACCTCTTAGTAATAAATAAATTAATGAAAGAAAGAAAGAAAGAAAGAAAGAAAGAAAGTCACGCTGTATTTTAAGGTACAATTTGCACAATATTAAATGTACCGTAAACAAATAATTGACTTAGAAGTTTAGCTCTATAAGCTACTAATTTTATGCCTATTAATAGTAAGTGCACATACATGCACTTGTACACGCATACACAGTCTCAGTAAAAAAAAAAAATCCTATGCTAATTTTATTGACACAATGCGCAATAAAAATGGGGAGAAATCAGTGGGAGAGGAGTAGATTAGTAGATTGAGCAGATTAGATTTGACAATTGTTTCCTTACTGGTAGACGTTGTAAATAAACTATCTGCCTGTAGCAAGCATTTTTCTCCCCTGAAAGCTGTTGAAAATTAGTCATATGTTGCATGAATTGTTGAACTAGCATTTTTTTTCACTGCAGTTAACATCTAAAATGAACACAAGAGGCAGTAAAACACCAACAATAAAGCGCTATAGAAATAAAGATGAATTCATGCAAATTATGATTATGGGTCAGATTTTGCAATAATGAAAGCTCTCAGTTGTGCACATTTATGTGTTTGAGGGAAAAATAAAACATTTAATTGGGCTGTGTTATAGAGGTTAGAGAGAGATGATTCTGTGATAAAATAACACACACACACATACACATACACGCTCATTAGAAAATGTGCTTTTACCTGCATTTTTGCAAAACTATACATAGTTCACTGCCGTTTTCAGCTGAAATGAACACTGGAGGTAAAAGAGCTTCTCTATTTCTCTTCATGTAAACTGTGATCACTTCCTGTGTCAGATAAAAATGTTTGTGTTGAGTTTGTGTTAAAAAAAAGATCTGTTGTACATTTAATACTTTACTTGCAGACATAATTTATAAACTAACATCTCTGCCTCATCAAACTAAACCCTAGACGCCATGCGATTTCTCCACATCATGATTGATTTTTTTGTTTTGTTTTCTAATGAAATATAAGTATAATCAAAAGATTCCATAACAAAGAACCCCCACAAAACCATTGAATTTCCATTCCCAAGCACACAAAATACAGTGAAGTCTGGTCAGGGCACATTTCTCCTCCCACAGCTGTGTATCTGTCACAGCAGCTCTCTAGCGTTCTAAAATCTAACCTGGGAAGACACACAAATGCCCAGTAATTGCCAACCAGACGGTGTGGTCTCCATCCCAGCACCCCATGTGCTTATTCCCTGCATATACGGCATGCTTTGACCTCTCAATCCATTGTCATTCCTCTCTGCGCTATTCAACCATGCATTCTTTTCCTTTCACATCCATGAATCCATCCATCCATGAAGATTTACAGCTCAAACAACCCACCGTCCGGTTTCCAAACCCGGGTGCCCTCACTCTTGTGTGCGCTGTGACTCCCATTGGGTGATGCTGTCATCTGTAATGACAGTGAGCTCTGGAGCTGCGCCGCTTCTGTGTGTTTGGATGGAGAAACAGCTTGCATAAAGATTTTTTTTTTCTTTTTTGCCCGTAACCTGCTGTACAAACAGGCTGTTGGGGTAGATGAACCGTCTACATTTTACAAACGTGCTGAGCGCTTGAAAAATGTGTGAGTTTTTTTTTTAGTTGGAGGAGATCTTTGAAAGTATCAGGTAAGCTGGGTTTGGAGGACATCATCACATGAATGGAATTTTTATTATTATAATTTTTGTTGATGTTATTTAGCATTTTGTGTAGGTTGACAATACAGAACTGTCTTGGAATTTTTATGTCACATGACATAAGTATCTCTTCATATTAATAAAGTTGTATTTATGCTGATTGTTATCTATTTGTGAATGAAAAAAAAAAGTTCTTGAAACCTATTGAAGCCATTCGATATATAGTTCTATATATTGGTGTGTATACTTGATTAATATGAAGAGATATTTATTAATGTAGTTTTTGTAATTTTTTTACTTCAAACATTTTGGGCTGGTTGTGTATAACAATTCATATATATATATATATATATATGTACACTGTACGCTGCATACTCCTGCGTACCTCAGTTTAAGTTATTGTACAGATGAATAAGAAGTAGGAGTTAACTAATTGCTCATCGGTCTAAATTTATTTTCCTTTTTTTTTATGTATATATTATGTATATATATATATATATATATGGGCCGTCTGGAAGAAAAATATGGCAGGGCGTTTTTTTTTTTTTTTTTTTTTTTTTTTTTTTTTTTTTTTTTTTTTTTTTCTTTTGCTCCGGCCCTAAGCAGCATCCTGCATTTAAATTCAAATTAAATATTTAAATAGTTCCCTTTTTTTTCCTTCCATTTTTAAATATCTATAATCTGAGCGATCATGTTTTAGTCATAGCAATGAATTAAATTAAATTTTAATTAAATAATTTCTTTTCTCACATAAAGTTATGGTATTACTTCAGCAGACCTATAATAAAACCTGTAAGTCTTATGGATTTTGAAACTTCTTTACTTAATTGCATGCAAAGTCAGTACATCTATCAAAAATGTATTTTTTCTTTCTGTGTTCTGTGAAAGAAAAAAATTTACTTGGCATTTTCTTGTCCAGTATCCATTGTTTAATCTAAAAAATCATTAAACTTTGTTAATGTGTAACAGTAAAGAGCAGACACCAATGCCTTCGTTTCTTGTGCCTCTTGGCACAATTTATAAAACAATTTAAAATGTCAGTGCATGACATTTTGCATCACACCTCAAGGATCACATTCAGTTAATTTTAATATAGGCTACTTTAATCTAGTTTGATTTGTAGTCTCACTGGGTCTGACAAAAAGGAAAGTTAGCAAAAGGGATGAATATGTCCACAGAGAGCTGCGTCCACAACAATAACGCCCAAAGAGTTTTACATTTAAATAACATTTTGAATAATAACTGTGAAGTATCGATGCGCCTTACCGATGCAATATGGTGTTATTGATCTTGAGTGACAGACTGTGCTCCAAACTACTTTTCTACTCTGACCCCTGGGGAAAACTTCATTGCGATTGTTATGAATCTCTCTGTGAGTGCTGGACCATTACTGTGTGAGAGACGTCAAAATCTCTGCTCTAAAACCTGAGCTGCCTACCTAAGCAACATTTTTAGGCATCCCAGACACGCTTGCTGACACAAATGGCTGCTTCAAACTGTGGGCAACAAAATTACATGCTTTCCTGTCTTAGCCAAAATCACCATCGCATCCCAGAAGGCATCATGAGAAGCTCAGTTAACTCTTTCCCCACCATTGACGAGATATCTTGTCAATGAAGAGACACTGTAAATAAAATATTGCTGTCTAAAATTTTCTAGTTGAATCAAATGAACACATCAGTCAAACAGACTAAAATAATAAGGTGTTAAACTTCCTATAATTAAAAACATGTAGTTGAAACCCCATTAACTGATTAAAATTAGTTAACGTAACATAAAAAATACTTTTGTCATACAATGTTTTGCAGTGAATGTCTCCCCAATATTGTTAAGTTTTTATTGCAATCTGTGTTCTAGGTGTATTACGGTAAGGATTGAGTTATGCCCAGAATACATTACAGGACGTCTGGGTCTTCCTGAGTGTGTAATACAAATACAATCAGAGAAAGTGTAGATCAGATCACATGTAAATAAATGAAGAGGTATACAGCAGGGGTTCATGGACTTGGACTTAATCATGTTTATATGTACACTGTAAAAAAAAAAAGTGTATAATTTATGGTAAAAAAACGACAGCTGTTGTTGCCAGTTTTTTTACTGTTAAAAAAATGGTACAAACCGTAAAAGTAATTACCAATTTTTACATTAAACTACCGTATTTTATTCATTTATAAAACTGGCAACCACAGCTGCTGTTTTTTTAAAATCAGAATTCTACTGATTTTTTTTACAGTGTATATTTATTGATAAGGTTTTTATTCTAGCCATATCATTGCTCGATGGATAATATGATAATATAAGGAATCAAAACACAGCATGTGTAATGAATGGCAAAAAATGTTATAAAAGTCTTCCAGATGGACGTTTGGGTTAAAGCAAAGTTTGCAAAGTCAAGCAAAGTCATCTTCTCTTCAAGACCAGACCACACAATCGACGGGAACTATTGTTACATGGACTGTACGACATTTAAAAAGATTAAAAATTAGTCAGTTTGCAGAAGGCACTCCTATTTCACTTACTGGAGATCACTGGACATTAGTAAGTGACCAAAACTACCTACGGTGTAACAGCATATAACAACAATACAACTGATATCTGCACTTATTCACTTTAGGCAAGTTAAAAATGATAATAATAATAAGATCATAAAACTATGGATAATAGTAAAACTTAAATAATAATAAAACTTGAACTAAAATATCTGAATTTGAGTTGCTTTCAACTCACAAAGCAGAATTTTTAATTAAAAGAACCAAAGCCACCTATTATGAGCATGGGGATAAAGCAGGTCGCCTTCTTGCATCTCAGCTTAAACATCAATCGGGATCTCGTTTTATAAGTCAAATCTTTGACACGACTTCAAACACACTTGTCTCGGAGCCTCAAAAAATTAATTCTACTTTTCTGAATTTTTACTCTAAACTTTATACTTCTCAGTTTTCATCAGATGTTACTGCAATGGATTCTTTTCTTCACAATTTAAAAATCCCTTCCATTGATAAAAACACTGCAAAGATATTAGATGAACCCATCGGATTAGAAGAAATTAATAACTGTATCAACCTAATGCAATCCAATAAGGCTCCAGGGCCAGATGGTTTCCCTCTAGACTTCTACAAGAAATTTTCTACTCAACTGATCCCCTTATTGTTTAATATGTACACAGAGTCATTTCAATGTGGCTACCTCCCACCCTCTTTAAATCAAGCATCCATTTCTCTTTTACTAAAAAAAGACAAAGACCCGACTTTATGTTGTAGTTACAGACCCATTAGTTTATTGAACGCTGATATAAAAATTTTAGCAAAGGTATTGGCTTGTCGTATGGATTCATGCTTGCCCGATATTATATCTGATGATCAAACTGGTTTTATTAAGGGCCGCCAGTTGTCATCAAACATTCGACGCTTACTAAATATATTTTTGACCCCTCCACCTCTGCCACTCCAGAAATGATTATTTCTCTCAAAGCGGAAAAAGCATTCGATCGTGTAGAATGGAAGTATTTGTTTACTGTGCTTGGTAAATTTGGATTCGGGCATAATTTGATTTCATGGATTCGTCTTTTATACTCCGCCCCTTCTGCTAGTGTTAGGACCAATTTTGACAGCTCTTTGTTTTTCCCTCTTTCCCATGGTACTAGACAGGGATGCCCTCTTTCTCCTCTTCTCTTCGCCTTGGCTATTGAGCCACTTGCTATTGCTTTAAAATCTTCTCCTTTGATATCCGGCATATGTAGGGGAGGCATCATAAACCGAGTTTCTTTGTATGCCGACGACCTTTTGCTCTATCTCCATGATCCTGTTGGCTGTGCAGATGAGGTTCTTCTTCTGCTAGAATCTTTTGGCTCTTTCTCAGGTTACAAACTGAATTTTGCAAAAAGTGAATGTTTCCCTTTAAATGATGCAGCTAGAAAAATTCCTAGAAACACTTTACCTTTTCATTTTTCTCCTAAAGGGTTTCAGTATTTGGGAGTAAATATTTCTCATTCCTTTAGTTCTTTATTTAAGAATAATATTTTAAACTTGGTTAATCAAATCAAACTTGATTTGAAGCGCTGGGATAGCTTACCCCTCTCTTTGGTAGGGCGAGTGGAGACTATTAAAATGAATGTTCTTCCACGTCTTTTATTTCTCTTTCATTCTCTCCCCATTTTTCTACCTATATCTTTTTTTAATGACCTTGATAAATTAATTTCCTCATTCATTTGGGCAGGTAAGACTCCCAAAGTTAGCAAGATTATTCTTCAGCGACGTAAATGTGATGGTGGCCTAGCCCTACCAAATTTTTTATTTTACTATTGGTCTGCTAATATTTCCAAGATCTCAATTTGGTGTAATACCTCTGAATGTAACTGGTGTACACTAGAAGCTGCTTCCTGTACCTCTTCTTCTCTTCCTGCTTTAGTTTTTGCTTCTCTGTCGCTTCGTCCTTCTAGCTATACAAGAAATCCTATTGTGCTCTCCACCTTAAAGATCTGGAAACAATTTCGAAAACATTTTCAATTAAATTCACTTTCTCCTCACAGCCCTATTTGTAATAATCACTTGTTTTTGCCATCTACAATTGATCACACCTTTAAAAGATGGAGCATTAAAGGTATAGTTAATTTTTCAGATCTTTTTATTGACAATACATTTGCTTCTTTTAACGACCTTACATCCAAATATAATTTACATACTAAAGATTTATTCAGGTATTTTCAACTTCGTGATTTTGTAAGAACTCATTTTGCTAGTTTTCCCCACCCACCTGGTAAAACCCTGCTTGAGAATGTATTGTCATCCCCTTCAGATAGTAAAATTTATTTTATTTATCTCATGTTGCTTTCTTTTTAAACATCCTCTCTTTCTGGTTTAAAGTTAAATTGGGAGAAGGAGTTAGAGCTCAGCTTATCTGAAGAGCTGTGGTCTGAGGCTATTGGTAGAGTTAACTCTACCTCATCCTGTGCCCGATTAAGCCTGATTCAGTTAAAGATTCTCCATCGTTCTCACTTTACTAAGGCAAGACTCCACAAATTGTTCTCAGAAACAGATGATCGCTGTATTAGATGCTCCTTTTCTCCAGCTGATCATGTTCACACATTTTTTAGTTGTAGTGCACTGACATCATATTGGGCTTCTTTTTAAAATTTTATTTCAGGAGCTTTACATATATCTCTCCCTCCGTGTCCTTTGATTGCCATCTTTGGTGTATCTATGTTATCTTCTCTTTTCTCTAAACAACAATCCGATGTTATTGCATTTGCTTCATTGGTCGCAAGAAGATGCATTTTGCTTCATTGGAAGTCTCCAACTCCTCCCCCTCCCAATAGCTGGTTAACAGATCTCATGTCATTTCTTTCTCTAGAAAAGATTAAATATTCTATTCAGGGCTCTACCGACAAATTCTATAAAACTTGGACCCCCATTCTAACTTTTTTTGACTTTCTTTAGACTCCGACTGAGATTGTCAGGGGCAAACTTATCTTCATGTTTTACTGTGCCATTTGGCTGTGTGAATATTCTCCCTGACTTTAATTTCTTTTCTTTCTTTTTTTTTTTTTTTACATTTATGGACCATATACTTCAGTATATGGTCTTATTGTTTATTTTGTGTACATTCAAGAGAATCTGTATAATTTTCTCATTTGATTCTTATTCCTCCCGAGGGGTTTGTGGGTGGGTGTGGGTATGTAATATTGGATAGTTCTAGTTTGAACTGGGCTTGAAAAAAAAAAAATTGCAGACAATATGTTGTTCTTTGTTGTGTTTTTCTGTATTTTACTTGTCTGTGCAATAAAGTATATATATATTTTAAAAAAAAAACTTGAACTAAAATCCTTAAACTAGATTGCCAGAAGTTCTTTATTTTAACAGCGCATATTTACAGTTAAATCCAATATAATTCCCTAAGGGCCGGAGCTCTAAACAGTTTAGTTCCAACCCTAATTAAACACACCTGATCAAACTAATTGAGTCCTTCAGGCTTGTTTGAAACCTGCAGGTAAGTGTGTTGGAGCAGGGTTGGAATTAAACTGTGCAGGGCTGCGGCTCTCCAGGAACTGGCTTTGACACCTGTGATCTAGATTAATCAGAGACCATGTTTGCGATTTTAAATAGGGTAAAACAGCAGTAAAACAGCTTTAAAGGGTTATTTCAACCAAAAATTGAAAAAGAAAAATTTTCTTTTGTTTCAAACCTGCTTGAGTTTCATTCCTCTGTTGAACACAAGAGAAGATATTTTGAAAAATGTTGGAAACTGGTAGCCATTGACTTCCATAGTATTATTTTTTTCCTACTATGGATTTCAATGGCGACCAGTTTTCAGAATTATTCAAAATGCATTATTTTGTGTTCCATAGAAAAAAAAAAAACAACTCCTAAAGATCTGCAATCACTTATCAGTGAGTAAATGCTGAGTAAATTTTCACTATTGGTTTAGAATCACAGAAAAATGAGTAAATGGTGAGTAAATGTAATCTTTTGGGTGAACTGTTCCCTTAACAGTGTCATACAGCATGCAGAGTATACAACAAGGGTTCTCAATGTCTACATTAAAAGGTCCAAATCTGAATTTTTATTAAGGTCAAAGGTCTGGAACAAATGATATTGCATAACTTGTTTATAATAAACATCCATAACATGCATCACACGTCAACACTATTTATTTTTCTTTAAATAAAGTGGCATTTGCATTCAAAACACATTAAATACAATGCAAATGTGACAAAAGCACTATATAAGTGCATTTTTGTACAAAACATAACAAAAGGTTGGCCCAATAGTATCTGGATGCAGCCATGATGATGCAAGCTGAAATTGCGTATCTCAGAGATGCAATGTCAGACCCAATGCACTCAATGGAGCTAGTGACGTCACTGTGAGGGGTAGGGGTAGGTGTGGGCATTAAAAAGCATTGCATGCAGGCCAACTGCACCAGGTCTGCATCCAGACCTCTCTCCAAAAAAAGTGAAAAATACAAAAGGTGTGTAATGAAAACTTTAGGTGTTGTAGTTTTGCGATCCTTATATCTGTATTTTGTGGATACTACTGCTCAAAATGTCCGTGTTTCGTTTCATAGTGGCGTTTCACATTTCCACTCTTTGCAACTCCAATTGTCTCATTACAAATCAAGCATACTTATCTGTCCATTTAACTTTGAACTGTCGATTCATCAAGTTTTCTTTTCATCAAGTCTTGCGATACGAAATGGAGTCGGGTCCGGATTGAATACTCTCGCGGTCCGGATCCGGACTTTGAGAAGTCCCGGTATACAGTATTAGATCAGATTAAGCACAGCTCACAAAGAAGTCATTTCCAAACCAAGCAGCTTTCTGTTGGCCAGTGTAGCAAATCCATGTAACCATTTGCACATTTTGATGTTTCATGTGCTCTGACCTTAAAGTCTGTGATTTTGCTAGCGCACATTGTTATTCTTTAGGTGAACAATTAATTTGTGCAAGTTAATCCACTGGAAACAAATGTTTGTGTTGGTAATCTTCAATCTAAATCTGACCTTTTGCTTCTGCGTTTGGACTAGCAGTCCTTCTGTTGATGTCAGTTTGACGGCTTCAGTAACACTATTCTTACCTCTTACTGTTACTTTACTATGAGGAAATAATGCACAAAAATAAAGCCCTGCCCCCTACTAAATATTGCATTTCAATTGGAAGTACATCAACATACTTAAATAAGTCTCAGCAACTTCTAGTTCACGCAGACTTAAAACATGAAGTCTGAAATCCACACAATAAACTTTCTCATCCTCACAGATACAGTTGGAATGTCTGGATTTGGTTGTAAAATGTTGCCAGGCAATGATAAATGTGACTGTGAGGTACCCTTACAGTAGACACTGAAGCAGCTCACTGGATTTTGACAAAAAGCTCAAGTTTTAATGTAATTCTTCATTTCATTCTCATCTCCTCATCCTTTATTTCCATCATCTATTTCTCTTATTTTCCTTGTGTCATCTTTAATCCTCTCAGTAGAGGCCTTTTGAAGATGAGGCTAGTATATGGAAATGAGAAGGGTCGGCGACAGCCTGGTAACCGGACCCCGCTGTAATAAGGATGAAGAATGACAATTTAAATTTGGAGATTAATGGATTATCTGGAAAGGGCTTGTCATGGTGCCACAGCCAATGACCTTTTCAGATTGACGGATGGCTCCATTTTACCTGAACGAATATTCTGGTCCAAGGGGCAGCGTGGACACTCTTTCTTCCCTTTTTGATCCGGGTTTGAGGAAAGCTTATTTATGTCTATCGGAATGTTGGAGTCGACTGTGAAAAGATTATCAAATAGATTTTCTTGGTATTATATCAGCCATAAAGATTGACATAAGATGATATTGTTTTATCCACTGCTAGAATTTCACAGAAAGGTCAGTAGTCAGTGCCCAAAGGCTATACATGATCCTTGTGCATGAAAACAATGTCAGACATTTACGCTGAGCAGTGATTCCTGTGACTATAAGAAGAGATATTACACAGAGAAAGAGACTGAAATCTGGTGCTCATCATGGAGATCGTAACAAGATTAACAAAAAATATGCGAATTTCCGACGCTATCTCATGGCAGTTCGCAACTTTTTGATTTAGTGGCTAATTTGTATGAATTCATAGGATCTCATTTGTATATTATAGTACGATTTGCTCATCCCCCAATGACGGTTGGTAGGGGTGGGGTTTGGTGCCACGCCTCCTTTTAAAAATCTTACATTTTCGCATGACTGAACACTAAACTGATAAAATGTAAAATAGTTACGTTTCCTCGTGAGATCAGGCTGAAATTTTTCTATTTCATTAATGAATAAAATGAAGTTCAACTTTTCAGCTTCAACTTCATTTGATACTGCCCAAAGCGCTTCACATAAGACATAAAGATGTAAAATATCCAAATGGCATGGACAACAATGTGCAAACTTTGAATAAAAAAATAAAAAAATAAAATAAATAATTCCACAACAAGCTTTTCTTAGAGTACGTCAAATGCTAAACTGAACAAATGTGTCTTCAACTGTGACCTAAAAAACTTTATGAACTCCATTTAGTTCACTTTGTTCTTGAATGAATCAGGGGTCTGGATGAATAAATTGAATGACTCACTCCTAAACAGAGTCACAGATTACTTTCATATTATAAATTATCAATGCATTTTTTTCCACATTTCATATTTATATAATGAAAATTAGGGATGTGACGAGATCTCGGGCTACGAGATATTTACTTAGGTAAGACTAAATCTTGTCAAGGTAAAAAGTTGTCTCTGGGCGATTTTGGAGTGACTATTTAGGCTAAGTGGAAATAGAGCACCTCGTTGGAATAAGCTATTTGAGTGATTCTTGCCCATCACTGTTTGATCGACAGAGACAACATAACTAAAAAGCACAATTGACAGCAACATGAGTGGCATAGCTCGTAAAGCCCGCGGCAACATGTTTTGACGCGATCGATCATCAACCCGGTTCGAATCCAGCATCTGATTAACACATTCTTCTTTTCCCCCCATTACATATCAGATTGGAAGTACATTTATTTTGAATAGAAAGGAAATATTTTTGTTTAAAAATGAAAATAATGAAAATGTGATATAAAGTCACAAGTGGCTCGTGGGTAGGTTAAGCCTATTGCATGTGTATAAAAAGCATCTAAATAGTTATTTTAAATATTCTATAAACAGTTATTTTCCACCTGGTGTTAAATGTTAGCAACATCATAATATAATTTGTTTGTATTTATAATGTTAGTCGCCTTGCTTCACCCATATTCTCCGACCTCATGGCTCCGTTTGAAGAACATTTAATAAATGGCACATGCCTTAATATAGGTGCCTCCTTCTCTGTATAAAAGCACGTATTGCTTAAACAACTATATGTTTCCCTCTTAGCAAATAGTCGCCACCATATATAATTATTATTATCTTTATATTTAAATTGTCAGAAAATGACATCATGTATGATCAATAAAAAGCACACAGATTTTATTTCATTATTTTGTTTTAACTAAACAGAATGCTGTAATTGGTCAAGAGCGGAAACGTCAGTTTTGAAATAACCCGCGCTGAATTGAGCAAACTGTAGTAGTTGTCGTAGATCAAAATGAGCGGACAAGTGGATTTAGCAAACGCGAGAGAAAAAGAGGAGAGGAGGCATCTTTATTGAGGCATGTTCCATGTATACACACACCTTCTTCAAACAGATCCATGATGAGGAGAATAAGGGTATAGAAGACGTTATGGTACCGTTAGCTAGCTATCAAGCTAATGTTAACCAGGCGGAGGAAGCTAACAGCAGCGCAGCGCAGCGCAGACTGGACTTATTATGTGTCTGGATAGGAGAGAGACTGAAAAAGAAGAGAGACAGAGACAGAAAAAGTCCCTGAAGAGGAGAGAGACAGACAGAAAAATGAGAGAGAGAGAAAGAAAAAGTCCCTGAAGAGGAGAGAGACAGGAGAGAACAGGTATAGTGTGTGTGATTTCGGATACTTTCAGCTTTATAATCAAGTGCTTTTTGCCTACTCTTCATCACGAGGAAGACAAGTAGGAATCATTAATAAGTCTGTGTATTATGGAAGACTCAGATTCATAGAACTGGATTGGAGAGGCGTTATATCCAAATCATATGCATTATAAGTTTGTAGAAGTTATACATTAAAAATACCCTTAAATATATATTTTTAGTACTGCTTCAGTGAACTTGAATAAAGTATATTAAAATCCATAAATTTTCACTAGTTTTATTACAGGGTTCATACGGTCATGGAAAAACTGGAAAAGTCATGGAATTTTGACATGGCATTTTCCAGGCCTGGAAAAGTTTTGGAAAAACAGAAAAACCCACAAAGTTTTGGAAAAGTCATGGAAATTAGTTTAACAAATATCTGTATACTTGAATTAGGGCTGCGCCATATTGGAAAAATCTGACATTACGATATTTTGTATTTCTGTGATAAATATTGCGATGTGAATACAATTTCACCAGATGATTTAACAGGTTTATTTTGATTGATTGGGGGATTTTGTAGGGGAGTGACTAATAATATATAACAAATAAATTACAAGCATAAATAAATAAAATATACTAAAGATAAAAGAGAATTATAGTTTTCAGGTATTCACTATTCAGGTACAGATATTGAATAATCAACACTGCATAGTCTTCACTGTATATTATTTAATCTTTATAAAAGTTACAAAAAAATTCTTGTGGCCGGATGTTTTAAAATTTGAAATATTGAAATGTTCACACAGTCACAGGCGTTAAAGGGACAGTTTACTCAAAGATTAAAATGTACTCACTATTTACTTACACTTCACTTGTTTCAATAGTTATTCAATTATATTCTTTTTGTGTTCATTTAAAAAACTATCAAAGTTCATAGCTATCAAAGGCAGGCTCTAGCAGAAGTCGGGGAAAAGGAAGTGGGCGGTGAAGACTACTACTAGAGGGTGACGTGGGAAACTTAGGGGTGCCAGCATGATGCTGACATGCATCTGCGTAGGTGGGTATGTACAGACGCATATCTACATCATTCGCATACGCGCGCCCGTCTGATGTGTGCGCAAGTATGCGAAGTTGGGGCCGGGGAAGGGGCAGTGACGTGACTCGAAGCTCGAAGTCACAGCTCGGGTAAGATGAGCTATCAAAGGCTGGCTCTAACAGGAGTCGGGGAGGGAAGAAGGGTATGGAGACTCCTGAGAGCGGTGGGAAGGCTGGGCGAGGTGGCAGGGGGGCTTGGGCGGGAAAAACTCCTGCGGGAGTTGGGTAAGTGGTTAAGGGAGAAAACTGAGTGATACTCAGAGCTGGAAGGAAGAAAGGGAAGAGAAAGTGGCTGGGTCATGCCCTCACCCTTGGGTAATCGATGTGGCTGGGTCATGCCCTCGCCCTTGATAGCGTGATGTGGTTGAGTCATGCCCTCGCCCTTGAGTAATCGGCGTGTCTAGGTCGTGCCCTTGCCCCTTGGGTGCTAGAAGGAGGGTGTCGGCTGGTGAGGGTCTTTTGGGCTTCTTTGAGATGGCTTTTGAAGGCGTTCGGAAAACCACCTCCCCATGATCTGTATGTGCTGTTGTGAGAGCCCTAGTGTGCTATTGTGATGGCAACTCCTATTCTAAATGAGTTACTGGAGTATGTGTGGGAAGCCTGAAGGTGAAAGACTGCTTGTTTTTGGAATCAAAGGTGTGTAGGGGGGAAGGGGGAAAGGACAGGAATTTGGGTTTTCCTGGAATGTAGACATGTTAAAAGTGTCTGGAAGGGTCGTGTGGAGGAGGGGTCCCGAATATATAAATGAAGTGTCCTTGTGTGATGAATGTGTTTACTTGTTTGATGAGGAAATAATTTGTTTCCTCATCGAACAGGGTTAGATCTGGGATGGTAGGGTGTATTCTTATGTTGAAATGAGAGGTTATGGTGATTTCGCACCATCTAAGGTGATTAAGCATCTAAGGCATAGGTCTCAAATTCGACGTCCGAAAGGCCACAGCCCCGCCCCCGAACGAACAACCGATGGGTGAAATGCATTTGAATGGAGGTGGGAAATGAATTATATATTAGTGAGTGGGGAAACTTGGCAAATGGTGTGTTGTAAGGGTTTTGGAAGGGTTTTGAATGTGTTAAATGCTGTGAGATATGGAGAGTTCTAGTGGCAACAGCTTGTAGACTGAGGCAGATGGAGGTGTTGTGCAAGGGGTGGCTCATGGGAGTATAATATCTGAATAGGGAGGGATGGTTGTTGGAGGCAGTTCTGTTTCTGGAGCCAGCTGCTGAGTTTCTATTGTCCAAGGGAATGTCCGTTTGATGGACAGTGCTGTTGTGGTGAGGGTGATCCTGGAATATTTCTGGGGTCTGGGGGAGGTTCAGTTGGGGCGTGGCTTTCTTGCTGTTTTATTTGACAGTCCGGGTTGATCTTATTCTGGCAGAGAGATGGTGGGCTGAGGGTATGGAGCATGGCATGGGCTAGTATCCTGGAGGTTCCTCTTGAATGCAGGGTAGTGAAGTGATGGTGTAGTAGAGTTTTAACCCTTAAATGATCCTGTAAAATTGCTTAAAATGCAAATGTATCTACTGCAGAGTCAATGGATGAAACATTACTCCATTCGTCAGAAATGTCCTCCTCTGATTCGTCACTGTCGAGCGGGAAGTCATTTGTTTGTTTCCTTGCCATTATACCACCGACCAACTTGCACATGTAAACTCTCTCGTGACTCTCCTTGTGTATGGAATGAACGCATGAGTTGCTATGGCATGATACAATCAGATTTTTACTCAATATGTAAATGTATTATTATTATTATTATTATTATTATTATTTATTTTAATTATAAATAAAATATTTTTATTAAATCTATGATGTCATCAAAACCCTGGACTTTAAAAACAATGTCTCATTTAATCAGTACTTAACTACTTTGATCGTAGTGAAAAATAACTGTGCTTAGTATATTAGTAATGGGGTGATCACCAGAATGGGGGAAGTCCCAGAGTAAAATAAGAAATATGATACACCGGTGTTTTGGAATATGGAAAAACTGTCTCTACGCTGTTTTCATCTGTTTTTATATTGTTTGTTTTTATTTTATTTATACTTGTCTCTTTTATTCCTGTTTATGTAAAGCACTTTGAATTGCCACTGTGTTTGAAATGTGCTATATAAATGAACTTGCCTTGCCTTGCCTTGCCTATATTAACATTAATATCACAAGCTTATCTGGCCGAAGTCATATTCAAGGTCATTGCAACTTCTTCTTAGTTAATGGCGAACTGCATTTTCATGCATATCACTTCTCTACTGTACTTGAAAACAGAGACTGTTGTTCTTGTTTGCCATTGCACTGTTTCAATCTGAGCTCAGGAATCGGTTGGCGCTGCATGTTCAGCTCCTCCCCCCTCCACGCTGAGCTCATTAATCTCCAGAACTTAAACAGAGCACTTATTTTATTTACATAAATTATTTAAATTTATATTATCTGCGTGGGCTGCACGGTGGCACAGTGGGTAGCACAATCGCCTCACAGCAAGAAGGCCGCTGGTTCGAGCCTCGGCTGGGTCAGTTCGCGTTTCTGTGTGGAGTTTGCATGTTCTCCCCGTGTTTGCGTGGGTTTCCTCCGGGTGCTCCGGTTTCCCCCACAAGTCCAAAGACATGCGGTACAGGTGAATTGGGTAGGCTAAATTGTCCGTAGTGTATGTGTGTGAATGAGTGTGTATGGATGTTTCCCAGTGATGGGTTGTAGCTGGAAGGGCATCTGCTGCGTAAAACATATGCTGGATAAGTTGGCGGTTCATTCCGCTGTGGCGACCCCAGATTAATAAAGGGACTAAGCCGAAAAGAAAATTAATGAATGAATATTACCTGCGTTTATCTAACCCTGTAAAAATACTATACCTTACATTGTCGCTGTTGAATTCCCAGTAAGTACCCAAAGTTTTTTAATTTTCCTTACCTTTCTCTTTAAGATATCTATTATTTTTTTTCTCTCTTCTCTATACTTTAAACACTCATATTTAACATGCTCAATTGTTACTCGTTGCGACTGAGTTGGTCCATTCACGTCAAAGAGAGGGCGGGACTGTTTCTCGTTGTGAAAGCTCCTTGGATGTTGGTGGTTTGTAGCACTTCTTTGATCCAGCTATTGATTCAATGACATATCAATCACAAGAGTGCAGAGGTCGGCGGCCATTTTGTTTTCAAAATAGTAGTAATGTTTACGTACGTTACTCTCCCGAACGCGTTATAGATTTAGTAGTTCGGGATACTAGTTTGAAATGATAGCATTGTACTCCTTGGCTGTTTATAAACGAATAAGTGCGATATGGACTAAGTATTTTACTGAATTTGATTGCTTGGACTCTTGCAGTATGGACTCTTGAATATGGATCTGTGGACGGACGGGAGGCTAGAAGGGTGAGTTTCTTCGGTTGTTGTCTTCCTTTGGTTGTTGTCAGAGTTCGGCTTATGCAACGGCTCAGATGCCGGAATCTCTGATGTCTGAGGGATTCTGACGGAGTTCGTGGACTGTCAGCTTGCTGGAGATTGGGTTGAAGATATGCGTAGGATGAGCATGGGAAGAGCAGGAGGTGGTATAAATTGGAAGGAGAGGAAGATCTTTGACGGCGTTGTGGTTGACTTGTAGAAGAGCAGGTGGGCCAGCTGTTTTATGCGGGGGCTTCGGGCTTGATTTGTAGTCCTGGTGAGGCTGGGTGGCGCTGAGCTTCGGCTGGATTTTTTGGGAAGAGCGGGGCTCTCGCCGAATTGTTTGTCAGTTCTTTTCCAAATGATGGGTTTGGTGGTGCGATGCTGTAAAAAGCTTTGAAGCTGGAGCGTTTTTTGTAGCGAGAGCGGTCTTCAAAAAACGAAGATCTTCCAAAAACGAAGATAGGGAATGAAGTTTAGGCAGAATATTTATAGTAGTTTTGGAATGATCTGATAGGCTAGCTAATGATTAGCGATAAGGATCAGCTGTAGTCGATTATATCACGTGCTCCTCTCGAAATTAGTTTGTGAAACTTCACTTACCATGTACAGTCGTGGCCAAAAGTTTTGAGAATTACATAAATATTGGAAATTGGAAAAGTTGCTGCTTAAGTTTTTATAATAGCAATTTGCATATACTCCAGAATGTTATGAAAAGTGATCAGATGAATTGCGTAGTCCTTCTTTGCCATGAAAATGAACTTAATCCTGAAAAAACTTTCCACTGCATTTAATTGCTGTCATTAAAGGACCTGCTGAGATCATTTCAGTAATCGTCTTGTTAACTCAGGTGAGAATGTTGACGAGCACAAGGCTGGAGATCATTATGTCAGGCTGATTGGGTTAGAATGGCAGACTTGACATGTTAAAAGGAGGGTGATGCTTGAAATCATTGTTCTTCCATTGTTAACCATGGTGACCTGCAAAGAAACGTGTGCAGCCATCATTGCGTTGCATAAAAATGGCTTCACAGGCAAGGATATTGTGGCTACTAAGATTGCACCTAAATCAACAATTTATAGGATCATCAAGAACTTCAAGGAAAGAGGTTCAATTCTTGTTAAGAAGGCTTCAGGGCGTCCAAGAAAGTCCAGCAAGTGCCAGGATCGTCTTCTAAAGAGGATTCAGCTGCGGGATCGGAGTGCCACCAGTGCAGAGCTTGCTCAGGAATGTCAGCAGGCAGGTGTGAGCGCATCTGCACGCACAGTGAGGCGAAGACTTTTGGAAGATGGCCTGGTGTCAAGAAGGGCAGCAAAGAAGCCACTTCTCTCCAAAAAAAACATCAGGGACAGATTGATCTTCTGCAAAAAAGTATGGCGAATGGACTGCTAAGGACTGAGGCAAAGTCATATTCTCCAATGAAACCCCTTTCCAATTGTTTGGGGCATCTGGAAAAAGGCTTGTCCAGAGAAGAAAAGGTAAGCGCTACCATCAGTCCTGTGTCATGCCAACAGTAAAGCATCCTGAGACCATTCATGTGTGGGGTTGCTTCTCATCCAAGGGAGTGGGCTCACTCACAATTTTGCCCAAAAACACAGCCATGAATAAAGAATGGTACCAAAACACCCTCCAACAGCAACTTCTTCCAACAATCCAACAACAGTTTGGTGAGGAACAATGCATTTTACAGCACGATGGAGCACCGTGCGATAAGGCAAAAGTGATATCTAAGTGGCTTGGGGACCAAAACGTTGACATTTTGGGTCCATGGCCTGGAAACTCCCCAGAACTTAATCCCATTGAGAACTTGTGGTCAATCCTCAAGAGGCGGGTGGACAAACAAAAACCCACTAATTCTGACAAACTCCAAGAAGTGATTATGAAAGAATGGGTTGCTATCAGTCAGGATTTGACCCAGAAGTTAATTGAGAGCATGTCCAGTCAAATTGCAGAGGTCCTGAAAAAGAAGGGCCAACACTGCAAATACTGACTCTTTGCCTAAATGTCATGTAATTGTCGATAAAAGCCTTTGAAACGTATGAAGTGCTTGTAATTATATTTCAGTACATCACAGAAACAACTGAAACAAAGATCTAAAAGCAGTTTAGCAGCAAACTTTGTGAAAACTAATATTTGTGTCATTCTCAAAACTTTTGGCCACGACTGTATATGTAGACATTACATGGAACATTACGTCATGAAAATGTACTTGAAAGTTCTGGAAAAGTCATGGAATTTTAGTAGTAAAAATGTGTATGAACCCTGTTATTAGTATTTTTTTTCAAAATGTGCTTTAAATGCTTTAAAAATAAGTTAAATCTTTGTAGACTATAAATATATGTACTATATATCATTTATTTAAAAAATGCGGGCAATACATTATAGATTAATTTTATTAAAAAAATTATATTATTGTTATTTTTTAATTCAACTATAGGGGTGCGGCTGGGTAAGGGGCCCTATGTGCCCAGGGGCCTCTGAATTCTTAATCCGGGCCTGAGTGTGACGTAACTGCTTTTTTCTTCACCGGAGTTCAAAGATTGCCGCGTCCAAAAGCAGAGGTTGCTACAACTGCAGTCACACACATTAACCACGGCTCAAAACCATTCGATAAAATAGCACTTTAGATATGCTTAAAGCCATAATCGTCGTAAACACAAATCAAATTAAGACGTGGAGTATTTATATTTCAGTCGCAGTTCAGTACAGACATGTAAACGCCGTAATCAAACTATTACCATTGTGTAGGACTGTTAGCTGCATTTTGTGACAGAATAAGCCATACACACAGCTGTTTGACACTATTCTCTGCACCTATCGAGTCAGTAAAGGACCACGGACACACACACATCTCCTCCAAGTGCGCGCACACACACACAGTGAACTCCTGGAGACACACACACCCCTTGTCATCATCATCACCGAACACACGTTTATGCTGTCTGGAAAAAAAAAAACAGAAGCTGTTGCTGAATGAAAGTGAAACTTCTGAAAAATGAAAAACCAAAAATTACATGATTACATACATAAAAAAAAATAAAAAAAAGTTACATTTGTGGAAAGGAGTTCGATTCTCATGTGAAACTGTAAAGGGGAGATGCCAGTCGTTAGAGTTTATAGCTAAATATTTAGCAGTGTTTGCTTGTCCTGCTTGTCCTTTAGGACATAATTCATTACAATAAATTTTAAATAACATTGATTACAAGATGATTTAAAAAAGCACCATTTTGTTTAGCATTTTTGTTTTGCATTTTGTGATAATTTTTTTCAGTTGAATAAAAAACTATTTTCCATTCATATATGAGCAAATTTTTTGCTAATATGTTAAATTATATGTAAACACTGTTTTCCATTCATATATTAGCTAAATATTTTCCAGTGTTTTTATGTCATTTACAGCATAGAATTCATTAAAATAGAAGTAAACTAACATTCATTACAAGTTTATTTAAAAAAAGCACCTAAATAGTTTTGGAATTTGTGATTTATTTATTTTTTTTTCAGTTGAATGAAATAGTTTCCATTCATATATTTCATCATTGAAGATTTCTTAAAAATAGTGTAAAAATCTTGTTTCGTTCTCGTGAACCCAATCTCGTGTTTCGTCTCGTCTCGTGGAGTAAGCGTCTCGTCACATCCCTAATGAAAATGATTTGAAACACTGAGTTATAAGCTTAATGTATGTAGCTGTAATTTTTCTAAATTTAAATGAATTTGTGCTATTTAAACTTCGACTTCTTTATTTATATAGCACATTTAAATTAGCAAGTTAAATTGCCCCAAAGTGCTTCACATAAGACATAGAAATGTAAAATATACAAATGGCATGCACAACAAAGTACAAACATTAAATAATAAAGAAAACACAAACTTTTCTTAGAATACGTCAATGGTAAACTGATCAAATGTGTCTTCAACTGTGACCTAAAAACCTTTAAGAACTCTATTAAAGTTCACAGCAGAAAAATTGTACATGCTTGAGTAACAACTTTTTGTTACTGAATGTTTCAGCAGAGGGGAAGCGCGATGGCATCCGCTGCGTAAAACATATGCTGGATAAGTTGGCGGTTCATTCCGCTGTGGCGACCCCTGATTAATAAAGGGACTAAGCCGAAAAGAAAATGAATGAATAAATGAATGTTTCAGCAGTTTTTAAATCTGGTGAGTCAGTGATACATAAAGACACGAGTTCACTTTGTTCTTGAATGAATCAGCAGTCTGGATGAATAAATTGAATGACTCACTCCTACACAGTCACAGATTATTTTCATATTAAAATGATCAATGCAATCCCCCCCCCACACATTTCATATTTATATAATGAAAATGATTTAAACCACTGAGTTAATAGCATAATGTCTGCATCTGTAATTTAAACTTCATTAAATGCCACCTCAGCTGCTTCTGCTCTCTACAGTGAAAAAAATGAATTACGTTGATGTTTGTTAAATTTGTTATTTAATCAAATATGAATCGTTGTGCTCTTCCAGGAGGTAGGTTTGGCACTGTGACCAAATTTCTTCAAATGGCGAATAACTGTCTGCGCTTAATAATTTATTATATGTACATCTGGAGATAAGGAGACAAACAAGGCTCATAGCCTAAATGCTTGTCTCCTTATCTCTGCTGTACGTTTAATAAATTGTTGAGTGCAGATCATTTTTGTTGTTCACCATATAGTGTCGTATTACATTGAGTGTAATAATAATAATAATAATAATAATAATAATAATAATAATAATAATAATAATAATAATAATAATAAAAACTACACTAATTTAGTATGAAAGATTGCACATACATTTAGGGTAGTAAAAAATGCCCTTTATGTAGGCAAAAATAGAAGAAGAAAAAAACCTTTCACCATCCAATAGTCATTTTAAATAATATAAAATGCCATTTTTTACAACATTTAAATTGTGGCCAGTATAAATGAAGAGTACAGAATCATATGACGAAACGCATGAAGTAGATTGTTTACAACAGTTTTTCCACAAAGCTTTGATTATCGATGCTGTAGAATTTTGCTGATCATAAATGTTAGACTAGAGTTCATTCAGTAATTATAAGTCATTCAGAAATATAAAAATGAGAGAAAAAAAAAGAAACATACCTGGTATTGAAGATCTACAATAATTAAGCTGCTGCTTTTAAAAGTAACACTTGCAAGTCCTTATTATGAAGTGGAATTATATTTTATTTATTTTACCAAGACACTTTAACAGTTTACTAGTTAATTGCTCACAGAAACAAGTGCTTGAGTTTTAAAAATTACAGTACACAGGATAATTCAATACCTAAGGAAGAATTTTCATACTGTAAATATGTTTAAAAGGCATTCACAGGGCATACCAGCATACATCGTTTCTATGAGGTATTCATATACTCCTGCTATTCATGCGACATATTGATTTGCATATTTTTCCTGGGATGCTACATTTTAATCACTACGCATGACCTTATGCTTGTTTTGCATAGTTAGAAATACATCCTCCTAAAACATAAGCATAAGAAATATGTTTTAGACATGAATACTTCTTGCTTTCAAGTATCAGCCTTTAGGAAGCTTGAGTTAGAGTAGCTGTTTTCTTATATTTTAGCTACTCAAACATCAAATGATGTTAAAGCTGGTTTAAATTCACATACGTGTGTGTGTGCGTGTGTGTGTGTGTGTGTGTGTGTGTGCGCGTATCTCTTTAACTGTATGACCAGAAAATACTAACACTTTCTAAATTATTGCTTTTGACATGATTTTATTTTGTGTTAACAGAAAAAAAAAGAAACTCAAACAGGTTTGGAATGAGTGAAGCATGAACAAATGACAGAATTTTCAGTTTGGTGAGAAAAATCCCTTTATTAAAATGAAAAACATTTTAATAATGTATTTGTAAATGTTAAAATTCAAGTCAAGTCAAGTTTATTTATATAGCGCTTTTCACAATATAGATTGTGTCAAAGCAGCTTAACATAGTTCTAGTAGAGTCCAGATTACAGAGTTGAAGTTCAGTTTAGATAAAATAAAATTATCACCTGCAATTTTAACATTCTGTAATGAGTTTCTTGACCGTCTGCAAATCCATAAGACTTTTATTCACCTTGACATCACAACTGAAGACATTTTAAATAAAATCTGAGACATTGGGTCTATTCACTCAATAGTCAGACTCTTCAAAATATACATAAAGCGATATAAAAGTCAAATAAATCTGACACAATTGCCTTATATGATGAACAGATTTAATTTAGAATTTTATATAAACATTGCAACCACCTGACTTGCAAGAACAAACCTCATTGGTTCTTGCAGAAGCACAAAAGTGCCATGTGACACTCCATAATAAACTTCATTAGTTTTTATGCTTTTGTGACCAAATTCGAAAGTTGTAAACATTTATTGATCAAATTTTATATGTGAATAAAACCAAAAGGAAACGTGTTCCTCATATAAAGCCGGAATCTGACATAAGAGCCAATAAATGCTGAAAAAAACCCTCTTAACTGAGATTTAATAAAAGTTTTAATTAAAAGTATAATCATTGTTAGCTCATGTTAAGTAAATTAGGTTACATTTGAACAAATAATCAAAGCACATTTGGGCATCAAGTACAAAGCCACAAATCAAACTCTTTAGTCCTCTTAGTAAATCAAAACAATGGTGATAAATGCCAATGCATCATTTAGCATTCATATTAAACATTATTCCGATTCATGCAAGTTCCTGCACACATTATAACCTCCTAGTTTGCTGCCTGTATGATGCTATAATTGTCCTTTAACAAGCCAGGTCAATGGGCATTTACACCAGCAGTTAATGGAGACTGGTCTTATGTTTTAGTAGTTGTGGACTGTGGAGCAGAAGATGATGAGATGAATCACGCTGAGACTGTAAACGCCACTCACTTTCTCACAGTATCCTGCAGCCTTGGCGGTTAGCGCTTATGCTAATTAAAAATGCCGTATGAAAGCGCTTAATGTGACGGGTGAGTGCTTTTATTGTACAAGGGCGAATTCCTTTAGTTAGCCTTCTCTTGGTCATAATGGACAACTTGACACGATGTGTAAAAAACTAATCCAGTAGCTTTCTCTCTCAATTACGAGGGTATATTTTGCTCTTGCGTTTTACAAATTGTGTGTCGCTCAGCGTAAACAAGGCACATTATTCAAATGTGACTCAGGCTGCAGCGCAGAGACCTCGCAGAAACACACAAACACATTAGCCGCATTCCCACCTTAAATGTCTCATAAAGGTCACGTTTAACATTTGAGTAAGCCATCAAGCCCGGCGCAGCTGTAATAAGGGCAAATCAGAATTATTTGGCGAGGAAGGAAATCACACCTACGAAAGCAATTTCAAGTCTCACACTAGGCGCTAATAAGGCAAGACAGGATTCTTCTGGAACTTTAAAGGTGAAGTGAGTTATTTGATGTGATGTGCACACTCGACTGATTGAGTTTGGCGCATTTTTGTTTTTGAAAGAATTCTCGTATGCTTGCCAAGGCTGTTTATTTGTTTAAAAAGACAGTAAAAGCAGTGATATTCTGAAGTATGAACACAATTTAAAAATGATGAATGTAAACATCTGATTGAGCTTTAGACTTACTGTAACAAAGAGATTTTAAAGACTGCATAACTTGAAAATTACCGAGACTTTAATTTCAGTGTGTTGATGTACTTTCAACTGAAATGTAATACTGAGTAGGGGGTAGTGCTTTCTTTTTTTGCATTATTCAATAGCAAATGAATGGTAAGTGGTGAAGCCGTCAAGCTGACAGCAGCAGAAAGGACCGCCACTTTAAACGTGGAAGCAAACGGTCTGATTTTGATTGAAGATTACTAAAACATTTTTTTTTTAAGCACAGATTAATTGGTCACCTAAAGATTAACAATGTTATTCACTAGCAAAGAAACAACTGCCGGACAATAAATGCAATTATTAGTAATGTGGTTAAACAGTCTATCACATTTGACCAATAGGTGTTACAAAGTGATGTGGTGTGGTCAATGTGAAGTGACAATAACACAAGACGTTTGGTTCAGTATGTACTGACTCAGATGCAGCCTGGGATGCAGTTTGGCATCATGTTATTATATTTCTTGAAGGGTTAGCGAACACAAAAACGAAAATTATGTTATTGATTACTCATGTTGTTTCAAACACAACCTACATTCACGAGAGCTTCATTCATCTTCAGAACACAAATGATGATATTTTAAATGAAATCTGAGAGCTGCTTCATCTTCCATATACTGTAGAGCAATGGTCCAGAGATGTTCAAAGGCCAGACAGGGAACCAAAAACATTGTCAAAATATTCTATGTGACTTCAGTGGTTCGACTGCAATCATATGAAGCTCCATGAACACTTTTGTGCACCCAAAAATTTTAATATTCCATAAACAGCAAGTCTTATGAGATGAGGAACGACATAAAGGTAATTAATAGCAGAGTTTTCATTATTGGGTGAACAAATCCTTTAAATGTAGTAAATGAAAAACATTTTGTCTATTCACACGTAACATACCTTTTTGCCAGTACGGTCTGAAGATGGCAATCGAACCAACGATCTAGAAGGAGTTTGAAAAAATATGTTTTCAAAGAAAAACAAAAGGGCAAATGGAAATTAGGCTGAATATGGTATATTTGTACCAATGTTCTTATAGCATGATCCAAAGAATCTGTCAAGACCAGTGTCATGATAGTGGAAAAAACATATTCAAAATAATTTGTGCCTTAGTGTCCCACCAGTGACGATATGCAGCCACATCGCACTGCTACGAGTGTGATATTGCATTTATACAACAGTTCAACGGCATAATCATGTGTATAAAAAAGAAAACACAGAGAGTCTCAAAACCCTTTTGTAAGACAAACTACTTTCTTCCGCCATTCCTTCACATCTGCAGCTGACGTCAGAACAGCAGAAACCGTTGCTCATTCACTAACGTCACTTTAGAACTACTAGCTGAATGATTCTCTAGCGTAATGTCTAAAGTGATGACAAAACAGGTGATTTTGCTCACATTTTAAGATTATAAGGCTGAACGGCATGAAATGCCATCAGTCTACAGAGAGTCTACAGAGATATCTCCCAGTATTTCTCTGTTGCAATCGGGAGATCACAATATTACTAAGGTATGAATACAGCACTGCAACATACAAAAGAAAGAGATCGACTTAGAAAGTCATTTACCTGTTTAACAATGATTTGATCAGCTCTAGTTTGAAATTACACTGTTTTTCTCTTAGGGCTTATTATGCGGTCTCTGTCACCATCTTGTGGATGCACATCGTCAACTGTCTTTGCTCAAAGACAGGCTAATGGCTGCCGACGCGCTGTCTCTCAGAAATTATAAATATTTAAAAATAGGCACTATCCTTATAAATAAACTGCATAGTTGCAACCTAAACAACTACATTCTCGACTAAAAAAGCCTCAAAAGTACATTATGTTGTCCAACAGCAGCAATATTTATCAAACTGTAGTGTCCTCTGCTTGTTGCTGTATGTGGGCGGAGTAATACACAAGGGTGAAGGGTTAAGAGGCTGGACATGTGCTGTTATTTGCAGAATATCGCACAACTATCAGCCAATCAGATTCAAAAACCAGACAGAACTGTTGTATAAATATATTTGAATGATGGTTTAGTATTTTTTATTTTTTTTTGAAAAAGGTATGTAGTATCTACATAAAAAAAAAAGATAGTATCCAGACTTCCATTACTTTAAATAGCATAGTTTCATTTCCCTGGACTTTTTTCTTTCTTTCTTTCTTTCTTTCTTTCTTTCTTTCTTTCTTTCTTTCTTTCTTTCTTTCTTTCTTTCTTTCTTTCTTTCTTTCTTTCTTTCTTTCTTTCTTTCTTTCTTTCTTTCTTTCTTTCTTTCTTTCTTTGTAAAAAAACTAACAAGGTTGTGCTTTAAGCATGATCATTACTTTTGCAACTTTATTTCGTACATTATGTACAGTCAGCTTGCTATGAATCAAACAAGCAATTTGTTATCCACACGTACAGTCAACCACATTTAAAAACCATTGTAAATTTCCACAATGCACCCTTAAGGATCTCACCCACCCTTTGTGAAAAGCAATCTATGTAACTGCAATACTTTGAGAGGCTTCTTGGATCATCGCGTTCTAGGTTCTGTTTTCAGGAGGTGTGGACTGTGAAATTAGAACTGAAATCTGGAGGTGTGAGGAACAACAAAAAAAACAAAAAAAAAACAACTAAAAACAACTAAAAGCCTCTTTAGCTTGTGCTGTGGGACAGATGCATGTCTATGTCAGCTCTATCTGCACTTCTGCATTTTTGCTGGAGAAATACGAGATTATCCATTAGAGGGCAAGCACTGGGATTGATTCGAGGTCCGTTAGTTACTGCGTTGGCACTCAGAGATGCAATCCTTCAATCAGATTCTGCATCCAAATTTCAGCATCCAAATGTTTTCATAAATATTGAGTCTGTATGCAACCAGCTGCTGTAAATCTATATTTGCAGTGAGTCTTGTTGTGTGTTGTACTGTAGCTCTGGTTTGCTCTCAGCATTGCTCTAATGATGCATGTCAGTGCCTCGTCAATTAATCTAATGAGAGCGAAATGGCTTTTTCACTGTAATTTATCATGTCAGAAGAGAAACCAGAGTAATCATATTTGGTACGATTAAAGAGCTAAAACTTTGGTTTGCCTGGCGACCTGGAAGGTTGTAAATTGAGGTATTACAAAACTTATAAATGTCCTTGGTAACAACACATATATGTATATGTATATATATAACTAAGCAGATATGTGTAAAATATGAAACATCACATTTTGTACACAATTTGATATGCATATAAAACTAAGCATATTAAATGCTAGTAAAGTGTTTTTTAAACAATTTTTTTTGTTTTCAAACATTGTCATACAAGACAACAGTTTATTTTAAAAAATCTGTATAGTTTAAATGCAGCAATAATAATATATAATTTAACTTAAAAATAACTCAATGCACCTAAGAAAACAAACAAACAAACAAACAAACAAACAAATAAAAAATAGAAAATAATAATTCAGCACTGACATACTCATCTTTCAATGTCAAAATCAACATCAAATAAACAAAAGAATCTCCAAAGACTCTCCAAAAGTCATAAAACACTTTCCAAATGGACTAAAATATAGAAATTTTGTTATTCAAAAAAGAAGTAATCTTTTCTAAGGCAAGGCAAGAGGTCATCTTTTTATCCACTTAAGTACACCAGGACTGTTCATTTTCCAACAACATGAACATGTTTAGCTTCCAGCAAACACAGAATTAACAACAATCTTTAAAGTTGAGAGGACAAATGTGTAATATACATAGCCTGGGATCAAGAAGAATTACTAAGGAAAGGGAGTTAATGATTTGACTTGAAGTGATAGAAACACAATACGTTTCTTTTTTGAAATTTCCTGATGTTAAAATAGGATCCAAATCCCTCCCATTTTGAGGCCCATCGCAATGTGACGTAGGAGTGCAGTTTTCCCGCCCATCGAATTGATTGACAGCCGTGTATTAACATGTCTCCGTAGTAACGCGTATAATCATATCAACAAGACAGGACGTGCGCAAAGCAACTGGGATTAAAAGATCTGCCCAGCTCCTTGTGATCATCAATCATCATCAAATGTGATCAAGAATGAGTTTTACAAGTTTAAAACGTTTTCAAAACAGTGCATGTTAATGAATTACAGCGATTTTACAGATCACCACAGCTGCATGTCAGTAGGATTATAAAAGAAGACGCTTCAATTCCGGTTTGTGGACGTTAAATTTAAGTTTAATAACCTAGGTTAAATAAAGGTTTATTTTGTATTTGTATTTGGATATTAAGGTGTATCCTGTCACATTTGCGTGCAAAAACAGTGCAAAGTTAAACGCGTCCGCTGTGTGTGTGTCCCCCCGCTGTGTGTGTGTGTTTGCATGTGTGTGTGCGTGTGTGAACTTTGTAATTGCATTGTGTGTGACTCATCGTTGCAACTCCACAACAAATACATCAAATAATAATAATCATTGGGAAAGTTCTTACTGTAGTATTTCTCAAACGTTACGTGAGATCTGCTTCCTTCATGTCTTTCACCCTGCTGTTTATCTGACGCAGCCGAGGCAGAGATTGAGGTACACTCTGACAGGCATGTGGGAACGGTGGGCGGGGAGAACTAGCATTAAAGGCACAGGATACAAAAACGGCTACATTCTACATTCAACTTACAAATTCTAATGTTTTTAAAGGTATAATAAATAATCTGTTGGGTGTTTTGAGCTGAAACTTTACAGACACATTCTGGAGGCACAAAAGTCTTATCTTAAATCTTAAAAAAGGGGTAAAATAGGTGCCCTTTAAGTAATTTTACTTCTCCAGTTAATGCATATTGAATTAGGAATGTTGAGATAACCTTGTCATTTCAAGATGAACATTTTCTGAACTGAAGAAACATAGGTTTGCTATATAAATTCAAATGAGTTTTATTCAAATTCATTATTTATTTATATATATATATATATATGAGCAATATCACACAAGTAGCAGTGCGATTTGCCTCCCACCAGTGACTATATATTGTGATGATATTGTGTGATATTGCATTTATACAACAGTTCGATGGCATAATCATGTATATAAAAAAGAAAATCAAACACAGAGTCTAAAAACCCTTTTGTATTAGGAACTACTTTCTTCCGCCATTCATTCACATCTGCAGCTAACGTCAGAACAGTAGAAGCCGTTACTGATTCACCAACGTCACTTAGTATTTGAGTGATTTTCTAGTGTAATGTCTAAAATGATGACAAAACAGGTGATTTTGCTGACATTTTAATATTAAAAGTCTAAATGGCATGAAATGCCACCAGTCTACAGAGATATCTCCCTACAGTATTACAGTCTACAGTATTTCTCTGTTGCAATCGGGATATCACAATAATTAACTCAGCTAAAATAGCAGCACAATCATTACCAGATTGCTGTTGTGTTTGCACATCTAAACAACAGAATGTACCTGAGCTCAATTTAGAGCTTCACAGCAAAGGCTGTGAATACTTATGTACATGTGATTTTTTGAGGTTTTTTTATTT
>CAIGQV010014432.1:15312065-15328304 GCA_903798115.1 Danio jaintianensis | reverse complement strand
TTCCTGATGGTGTGTTGAATTCAGCAGACCATTAGAGCATTCAAGCTCGCAATGCCTCAAATTGACATTGAATGCTCAAAATGACACTTTTATAGTCAAACAAGATGCTGTATTGACTTTGACTTGTTGTGCACTTTGTTGTGTACAAGTTTTGAGGTCTCTGTGTCTGGTTAGGTCCTCATTATCTCTTCTGTGTAGATAAGTTATGTCATTGTCAAGGTTTTGAATATGTCAATATGTCAATGTAAAGTTTACTTTAAAAGCATGCTTAAATTCTATAAAACATACAAATAAAGGGAGAGTATAAAGGACTTGCAACAGGAAAACATGCAAAAGACAAAATTAAGCAAAATATGTATTTTAAGGCACATTAATATTTTAAAATATTTTTTAAAATACAAATTAAACATTTGATAATGTTTGACCCCAGATTCTTGCCATTATTGCAGCCATATGATAGATGTGTGATGGATAATATGATAATAAACAGTATATTATGGGTCAAGATATGACGTTTTAAACAGCAAGAATCGTTACTAATCGGTATTAAAATGTTCCAGGTGGAAGTTTGGATAAAACTAAAGTTATGTAAACTTATTGTAGCAGTAAACTGTCCATCCACCAAAGCTGTGGAATCTTCGAGCTAGACATATTTTTGCAGATGTTAGCAACAACATCAACTGCAAAGCAAACCCATTCCCTCACTAAATGGATCAACATTGTTCAGGACCATACCAATTACCATGGAGGCGAACTATTGATATGACAATACATACGATACTGAAAAAAGCTGAAAAGGTTACACTTACTGGAGACTTAAACTTACAACTGACATCACTTATTCACTTTAGGCAAGTAAAAAAAATGAATTATAAGAGTAATACAATAATAAAACGAAAATGATCTGCTTCTTTAAACTAGATTGTCATGCATTTCTATGTTAGCATTGCAAATTTACAGTTACATACTATATATGATGTAATCTATTCGTAAACACTGACATGTTCAAAAACAGCGCCCCGGTGCATCCGCGTCCTGATGCTGGCAAAGAGGTTATATTTGTGATTAATCTACATTATCAGAGACCATGATTGTCATTATCACAAACCACCACTTGTTTTATTCTTATTGATTGACAACTGTAGTATATTTATATTTACTTGATCTATTGGCTTTAGCAGAAATGAACAACTAGAAGAGAATTGCTTGCTTACCATGATCTTGAGTAGGTGGACCAGCTATCAATCAGCCAATCAGTGCCATTCTGCCTGTATGAAACCTCGTCACTGCTCAAATCTATCAGTACACATGAGCGAAAATAGCAGGCTGAGGTTCTCCCACTGAATGCAAAGGCTAATGGATAGATTTCTCCAGGTGTTATAGACCTCCTTTGTCGTAGAGTGTTGTTTTGAATGCACCACAGAGACTGTGTTTACACTCTTGGGGAATTCAGCCTAGGAATAGCTTACTTATAGTTGTCTCTGCACATTAAACTGGAGTAGGAGAACAGATTTTGTCAGTGGAAAATGCTGTGCTTTAAAAAACATTCTTTATATGTGGCTACATTACATTATTCCCAGACAAACATGGCTGCTTAGAAAGTTACTTGACCGAGAGCGCTGGCGTTTCAAAAGGGAGAATTTATGTTATATTAACATTGTTCAGGGCGGCATGGTGGCGGAGTGGGTAGCGCTGTCGCCTCACAATAAGAAGGTCGCTGGTTCGAGCCTCGGCTGGGTCAGTTGGCATTTCTGTGTGGAGTTTGCATGTTCTCCCCGTGTTCGCGTGGTTTTCCTCCGGGTGCTCCAGTTTCCCCCACAAATGTCCAAAGACATGTGGTATAGGTGAATTAGGTAAGCTAAATTGTCCGTAGTGTATGTTTGTGAATGGGTGTGTATGGGTGTTTCCCAGTGATGGGTTGCAGCTGGAAGGGCATCCGCTGCATAAATCTTATGCTGGATAAGTTGGCGGTTCATTCCGCTGTGGCGACCCCAGATTAATAAATGGACTAAGCCGAAAAGAAAATGAATGAATAAATGAATTAACATTGTTCAACAGCACGAATATTCTGGAATTTTTGTCATCTTTCATAAATACTTCAATCAAAATGTGTTTGCATCACACCTCAAATTATGTACTGTATACATTTGGATTCTTGAATCCAAATGCTACTGAAATGCCTCTACGTGTCTAGGTTTTCAATATTTCTGAACACTAGCAATAGCATACTACCAACTGTGATGCTTTTCCAAATATCAAAACATTACTAAATTATTCTATATTTTTGAATGACACAACAACTCACTTGTTTGCCCTTAAATTAATCTGCCATTTTGACTGAATGATTCAACGAACAGGGCGGTGCGGTGGAGCAGTGGGTAGCGCTGTCGCCTCACAACAAAAAAGTCACTGCTTCTAGCCTCGGCTGGGTCAGTTTGCATGTTCTCCCTGTGTTCTCGTGGGTTTCCTCCAGGTGCCCCGGTTTCCCCCACAGTCCAAAGACATGCGGTATAGTTGAATTGGGTAAGCTAAATTGTCCGTAGCGTATGTGTGTGAATGAGAGTGTATGGGTGTTTCCCAGTGATGGGTTGCAGCTGGAAGGGCATCTGCTGCATAAAACATATGCTGGATAAGTTGGTGGTTCATTCCGCTGTGGCGACCCTGATTAATAAAGGGACTAAGCCGAAAAAGAAAAGAAATGATTCAATGACTCACTCATTAAAACAATGAATTGCCACCACTGACATTTTAGGTGCAGATTTAAAAGAATGTTTTATTTCATTTATACAGTAATTGCAGTCATATTGGATAATGCTAGCTCAGCTATTTTTTCTTTTTCTTTTTGGTGTAAAGAAGTGAAGTGATATGTGTTGCCAAGTTTGAATCTGGATTAGAAGTCAGACTCTGCCCTATATTAAACAATGGTTGGTTGTGTTGGAAAGGATGGATATATAACTACTGTAATAAGATATTTATTGTTTAAATTCTCCAAAATGCAATGTCTGTGGTACATTTAAAACTACCTTATGTTTAAGAACTTTGGTAATAGCAAGGAGGACTTAAATACATACATAAGCATTCACATTCATCTCAATGGTTGTAACGAGTGCTGGAAGCCTTTTTTTTTTTCAGGGAAGCTCATAGTGTTGGAATAGCACAGTCCAGGTTTTGTCTCTTTAATGAGTTAGCACTTCCTACTCCAGGGCAAAAGGTACTTGCTGATTCAGTCTCTCCACTCAAAACTAATTGGCCACCCATACAAAGTGGCCATGTGGTCAGATTTTAGGGAAAGTTCTAATGAGTAAAGGTTAAATACATGCCCACTCTTTTTCTAGGTTGTGAAAGCAAGCATTTTCATGTGGCTGCTTTCGTACCGTCTTCTGGTCCAGTGTGACTGATTTAGAGCAGGCCTGAGATCAGTAATTGCCGCTAGGTGTCACAGTGTCGGGCAGTTAAAAGTGCTCTGTTCATGTGAAAATGAGACAAAGCGGTTAATGTAACCCTGTTAACCTGGCCCAGCAGAAAGCTTTTTAATGCGCACTTCAGGAAGCCATAATGCTGTCTGTTCTATAAGTTTAATAGAGACCAACCATAGGATCCTTTGTCAAGCTGGCAGAACTTTCCAAACTGTGAATGCATTCTAAATTTGATAGGACAAGAGTAATACCAATGATAATTGACTTTTAACTTTTCTATAGGGTTAGTTTTAGCCTAAAGTGAACACTTTGTCATCTTTCCTCACTCTGAAGTCTCTCCAAAGACTATCCGGTTGTTAAATTGTGACGAATGGGGTATTGGAATAAGCCTCAGAAAACTCAAATTAATAGTTTTCAGATGTCATTTAGTCTAGACATGAAAACCTTTTTCTTTTCAATTGTTGTTCCATCATTGTGTGAGTAGAATGTGACCGTGATTAGACAGCTGAATAAAAAGATAAACAGATCAGTGCTACATTTTGATCCAAATTTTAAAAATGTCAACTCCTTGCAAACAAAAAAGTGCATAGTGCTCAATGTGAAATAGGCATTCACTGCCTCATCCTCCTCCGTTTTGGAGTATGCAGAGCTCTTAGAAAAAATGGAAAAGTATGCTAGCCTATAGAAAAAGATGCCTTTCTGGACACACAAAAAAGAATGGATTCTGTTAAGCTCCATAAAATGTAAAAAAAAAAAAAAATAATAATAATAATAATGATAATAATAATAATAATAATAATAATAATAATAATACAGCAATACATTTTTTTTTTTTTTTTTTTTTTTTAACATCAGCACCATTCCTTCATTATGTTAAACTTGCAATAAAATAGACGCAGCATCAGAGCTTTCCCTTTGTATTTTAACATACTTTCAGAGAAAACGTGTTATTGTAAGGAAAGGTATGTGGGCAAGGATTTTAATTCAAGGATTGTTTATTGGATATAGGCAAGTTTTAATGCAATTTGCAAGTAATTGGAGAAATCCAACATATGTCACCAGAAAGAAGACTTACATTACACAAGGTCAAGTTATAATGAGGAGATTACACAAACTTTTAAAATTAAAAATGACAAACTTTTTTGCACATTTTGTGCGTTCCTTTATATTAAAAATGTGTGTTTGGGGCCTGAAAATGCAACATTTGTAAAATGCAACATTTTAAAACCGGTTTCAAAGTGCTAAGTGCAATTTTTTGCTTGCTTCATTTATTTGTTTATTTTTTGTTGTAAAAATGGTGAAGGTGCATTTTCATGTTATATGTTAATAAGATGTTAAGTTGTTTTTTTTGTTTATCTCCATAGTAAAACACATGGATCAATGAATCAATCACAGTAACATCAATAAGCAGGTCTTGAAAAACATGAACAAGAGGCCTTAACCCTTTAAAAATTTGAATATTGTAATTAAAATGTAATTAATGGTCCCTTAAAGGCTATATCTTTAAAAGCTTGACCAGCTTTAACTTACAAGTACCTTGGTCAACCCAGTTCAATCCAATTTTTTCCCTGAACAGCTACATTATGCAGTGAGTAAACCCACACCATCTCCTTAATGCCCTAAAAGACAAACTAATCCAAATGTTGTGTGTTTAAGTATAAGATCTTAGTAGTTCTGAGCTTCAGACTGCGTGTGGTTTTGCAGACAGCCTCTCACAGGGATGAGTTGATATATGTGAGTTTGACAGCCAGTGGCTGAGGCTGAACTGAGCCCTGCAGCCCAGCTCTGATTCACGATTGAAACGTACAGTAAATAAAAGCCAGTGGCTGTTATTTAGAGAGAAGATGTTTTTGAAGAAAGCCTCACCCTGGGACACGGGATGCAGGGGGAAGAAACAAGGCTTTGGGGGAATCTTCAATAAAGAAAGAGGAATCAAATCTGTGTGTTGTACAGCAGATCGCCTCACTCTTTTCTCCTCAGGACAGATAAGGCCTGTGACCCTGGATTGTTTGCTGTAATGGGCCTCCTGATTGCCTCGTGCAAGTGTTTGTGTTGCAGGCACAATGAAATTAGTCACAGTCCCTCTCCGTGTCTCTTTCTCTGCACCACCAGTTTTTTAGTAGGCTTGATTCCAGCAGAAGGCATAATTCATCATGGACATGACAAATTACAGAAGCCCACTTACTGGGAGAAGAGATCGGGTCGCAATGTGCGCGTATGTGTTCGGCTATAACCGAGGCTGGCAAATCTTGATTTTCGAAAGAGAAAAACGAGACGGGCAGAGGCGGAGGAATTAGAATGGTTTGTTTTGAGTGTGACGCTCGCCCCGGGGACCCTCTCGACTCCGGAGCCAGATGGCTAATAAGTGTGCTGAGGGGATCCAAGCTGTGGTTTGGGGCAACGGCTGAGGATGCTGAGATTGAGTAGAGATTGGAAGAACGGGTGCAGGGGGAGTTTGCTGGGCTGGAAACAGAAGGATTTGCTGAGGCACATTCTGTCGGAGTTCCTGGGGCGAGTTATGAACTCTGATCATCAGCGCTTTCCATTCCCTATAGGGTAAATATACCCATGAACACATCCAAACCTCAATTACCATTGGGCCATTACTGTCAGATCAGCCTCCCAAGGCAGCGTCTGCGTCGATACATCTAATCTACAATTATAAACGATAAAATACTCTTGGTTTGTAAAGAAACCTCAGAGGTTTTCTCAAAACTCAATCTTGCTACTATGTGCCTTGCATGTCAGCTAAAATAAACCAAAAATAAACCTCGAGGGGCTTTATAGTGATTGGTTGCACTTTATTTTGATGATCCTCTTTAAACATTCTGTTGACTATGAGTAGCTTTATGTCAACAAGCAGTCATTAGAGTATTAGTAGACTGTCTGCTTTATATATGCTAACACTTCATTTTGATGATCTCTGAACAGACATTCTAGTGACTCAAAACAATTTACTTACTATAATTAATTTGCATGTACTTGTCAACTTATTCTGCTAATCCAAACCATAACTTAACTAATGTTAAATAGCATAACAACTAATTATAATCTAATTCTAATGAGAGTTAAGGCATTAGTTTCCTTTAACCAAAATTGAAGTGAACTTTTTCAAAATAGCTGGTAAAAACATTTTAACTATCATTGTTCATTGTCAATTACATATTAGCTAATAGCTAATAACTACTTTTATGTGAAAAGTCAATTGTTACAGGTCTCCAGCTTTCTTCACAATATATTATTTTGGGTTTGAAACAAGTGAAGAGTGAGTAAATGATGACAGAATTGTTTTTTGCGTGAACCTTACCTTAACTTTTCTCACTGTTTTAATTTCAGTTGTATGTTTATGTTGCTATTGAGAGGAAAGGGTCTAAAAGGGTTTACATATAGTACATACTTTTCTTAAAGGACTGAACCCTGTGACTTTGGTGTTGCTAGTGCCATGATTTACTGTTTTAAGGACAGGAAAACTGCATTAATTTAAATACACTGTAAAAATGCAGGGTTCCATACATTCATTTATGTTGCCCCAACACAAATTGATAAAGTTAACATAACAAACTTAGGTGGATTGAACATAAAACAAATGTTGTCCCAAAATAATCAAGAATTGTGTCATTTTAGCTCAGTAGTTTGAACAAGCAACAAAAATCGTTTTTTGAGTGTAATTATATCTCATTAAACAATTTGTATACCAAGTAGTTTATTAGCCTTATTGTAGACTGTTTCTACAATTGCCTAGCAAAGAAACAACCAAGCCTGTCCAAGTTATTTGAATGAGGTGTTTTCTATTAATTTATTCATTAAACGGCTTTAACCAATAGTTTAAATGGCTCATATATTAATTGCTTTTTTATTGCCAATATGTCAACAGCTTGGTACGAAACCTAAAATTGGAGACCTCCTTAACATCCTAGGTTGTCTATTAAAGTCTGTAGACTGATTTTTATGTAAAGGACGTATTTTACTGAAAAAACCAAAAGGATGTGACTTCTGTTCTGTAGCACATGAAACAAATATACTGTTATGTTAATTAGTTATACAAAGGACATGATTTATTAAAATGTAGGTTGTCATAACCATATAGACGCTGCCTATATTCTCAAATAGACTTTCTGTTCAAGATATTATAAGGGTCATTTTAATCACCTGCTGGTGAATTGCAGAGCTTGTGCAGGCATATCCATATTGCTACAATCAGTTGCTGTCTTTACAGCTGTTTTCCCAATGTTGTCATACAGTAGTTTAGGTTGTATAAGGTATATGATATGAAATTAAATCATCCACAGTCACTTGTACAATACATGTGAACTAAGATTTAGCAATAGGTTTCCAGTGCAGTTCACATAATGACCATGGGTGTCGCTAATAACAAGGTTTTCTTGTTATGTTTTTGCCAACAGAAAGTTGTTTTTGTTAGTAGGATGTTGCTAGGCAACAGAGACACGCATATTTAAAGTCACAGGGAAAAGTAGCAGACACTGAAATGCATGTAGTAATTTTGACCGCTATGGTAGTTCTAGAAATAATCAGAACTCTTTTCTGTTCTGTTATTTTAATAAAATAAGAATGTTAGAAGGAAATATACACATATTTAGTAAAAAGGGAATTATAGATATGTGTGTTTTATTTCAACAAAGAAATAATTGAAAATGGTCAAAATGACTGCCTCTGTATTTCTAATGTTAAAGAGTTTCTCTCAGTGTTAAAGACTCTTGAGCAGGTGCCAGACATGCTTTTTTTGCTTTTGCAAACTAACTGCAAAAGCAGGTGCAGGGTAATGAGAAGAGATCCCCTTAGGTGTGTGTGCACAGATTAAACTATTTAGATTCTTGGCTTGGAGTGCACAGCTCACCCATCAAAGTGCTGAGGGCTACCTGAGAGCAGGGCAAGAAGGGGAACTATTATCTGAGCTATTCTGCTTTACCTAAGCGGCCTGCTTAAGAAGAAATCTACAGTATGCCAGAGAGCATCTCCTCTGTTCTCAAAGCAAGTAGTCTAATAAATGAACCTGTCTTTTGTGGGAGACCTTGGTACAAAATGTGCCCATCTGTGTTCTCTCATACATAGAATTACAGTAAAGACATGTATGTTGCATAGCAACCAGCATAAAAGGTTTCCGCAAGCAGGACAAAGCTTACTAAAGACAGAGTAATGGTATAAGTCTCACTGACAAAGTTGCCAGCAGGTAAAAAAAACCAACAAAAAAAAACAGGTTGATGAGACAGACACCATGTAAAAGCTTCAGTTTAAAAAGCAGACTCTGACAATTTCATTTGAAAACTATCCATCTTGACTGTCAATCTCTGTCAGTATTTATCAAAGTCCTTTTAAAGCAACTTGGTCCACTCTACGGCCATCATGGAAATGGCCCCGGGCAGCTTGCCAATCATGCAAGTATAGCTCCTATATCATGTTTGTCAAGCATACACTTCAAGAACATGTGCGATCAGTAATAAAATAAAATAAAATAAAATAAGACAAGACAAAATCAGAAAATCTGCTGTATTTCTTTGCTTTGTAACCAATGTGCATATGTAAGTTATCAGAAACCAATCTAGCAGTGATAGTGTGTTGATTGTCTCTTGTAATGAAAGGCATGTTTTTTTACACACCTTTTTTTACATTGTGTTTTTTTTTTTATTAATTGTGAGATTTATTTAGTCGCTCCTTACATATGCAAAAGTATTCTTTTTCAATTTATCAAAAAAAAACAACAACATCTGATAGCTTTGCAATTTTGACTGAATTTTGAGAATGGACTTGGTTATAATGGTTGTAATGGTCATTCTGGTTGAGCTGGTTCAGACTGATCCAATGAAAATGAGAACAACTTGCAGATGGACAAACATCACCACAACCATCCATTGACCTGGCCTTTATGACAGTGACCAGATGGAAGCCTCTCCTCAGGGGACACACATGAACCCCATTCAGAACTTGCAGAAAATAATCTAAAGTTCTCTTAAACTGTAATAAACAAGATGCTCTGGTCTGATAGCCTGATAAATCTCAGCTCCAAGCATAATGTCTAGGGGAAATCAGGCACTGCTCACTACCTGCACAATACTATCCTATCGGTGAGGCAAGTTGGAGGAGTATCATGCACTGTGGATGTTTTTCAGTGGCAGGTACTGAAGGACTGATTAGAGTAGAAGGCATTGTATCCTTAATGAAAACCAGGTCCGAATGCCTTTTAAAACAGCATTAACTGGGTACTAGTTCAGAGCTACTGCTATTATTGTATTCTAAGATCTGCTTTGCTTTTCCATTAGCCAGAGAGCCACTGTAGAGCCACGTCTGAAGTCACTGAATATGTCTCATCTTTCCCAGCAACCCAAACACAGATGCTTCAAATACAAGCATACATCAACAATGCATTGCTGTTAATGATAAGGATTTGCAAACCCGAATCGTGATCCAAACACATGTGAATCCAACATGTTTGTGCAGCATGCCAGTTTGATTAGACAGAGATTACAACAGTAATAACATGTTAGTGCAGCATTCTGTAGATTTTATAGATTGGTGGTCATGCCAAGTGGTTTTTACTTCTAGCCCTGCAATGATATGGTGCTACAGCACTTTTCCTGGATCAGAACTAGTGTTTTGGGTGTCGAAAGACAAAGCACTCAAAACTGCCTTGGTGGAAAAAGGGTATGCACAAATCCTTGAGCGGATCACAAAGGCCCTGGGCCAGCTTCCCATGAAGATCTTGAAATATTATTGTTGTGATATAAAGTGTATGTGTTATTCTAATTTGTGTGGTCCTACCTATTTTAACAAGCTTCAGGAATCACCACATTGTCACATTCTCATAGGCACTATACAGCGTGTACTCAATTTTGGATGATTGCATTTGTTGTTTAGGAATGATGCTAAATGCTAACTTGCTGCAAAATAGAGTGGTGAACCAGACGCAGCATAACAAATTGGGTTGCCAAACAGAAATGAGAGCAAGGAGACAAAAAAAAAGCAAGATAAAGGAAAACAACTTCTCACAAGTTTTTTTTATAACGCTAGTCTAGGTTTGACTACCTACTGATACAATAAACAATATAGTGATGATTAACATTCTTGTCTCACTCTAAACAAATATGTAAAGAAATGTAAAAATTATGTCTGTGTTTATTGCGTGTGTGTGTGTGCGTGCGTGCGTGTGTGTGTGTGCGTGCGTGTTTGTGTGTATATATATATATATATATATTAGACAGATTAGATTGCACAGATCTTGCTTAAAATGAGCAAACATAATATTTATTCATTTATATAAACACTATGTTCATAGAGAGTGCAACAGCGGTTCCATCACAAGGTCACAAATTAAAAAACATTAATCATCAATCCAGTTCTAATTTTATTAAATCTCTAATGGGATACCCGAGGCTCTATTTACAGTATAAAATATTAAGCATAGTATACAGTATAGGCTAAAAATATTTTGTATGAATGCATTTTTAATACTTTTAATAATGTTGGCTGATTTTGCATCAGTGAATTGCCACTTGCCAGCAATTATGAAGTCAAATTATTTAATTAAAGAAGTAATAAATAGCATATTATGAATAATAAGAAAGGGGCCTCCATACACTTTCTTTGCATAGGGCGCAGGAATCTGGGCTACACTACACTGTACCTTTAGTGATAGGGATAATTTCAAGTTTAGTACACTTATTTCCCAGTTATTATAATTAGTATGTACATGCAGAACTGAACTGTGAATACAAAAGTAATACCATATATTTTTTTAAACCCGCAAAATATGTTATCACTGTCTGCACAACCTTGCTGAAAATAAGGAAAAAGACTCCTGCTTGTTTACTGCTTGAGTTATATATGTACATAAACACTGTTGTCTCTGTATTGTGATAGATGTGAAGGTCTCATTCACGGTCTGCCTCTGTCTTTAACCTTGTCCTCACAACAAACAAAGATGAGATTTGAAGGCCCTTAAACTACGTTTGACCTGTCAGGCAGGTGTGTGTGTGTATGTTTCTGCGCTCTCTGTCTCTCTGGTCATTATACACCTTCCTGTCAGCTAATCACATCTCTGTCACCTCCTCCCCTGGAACTGAGATCTTTCTCCTTGATCATGTCAGACATTAAGGACGCCCAGAAAAGAGCTACGCTCCGGCGTCACAGTGTCTGGAACACTGGGATATACAACCCAGGCTCTTCCGGCATCCAGCGCTCACCCTCTGAATTATTTAAGGCCAGATCCCTCTGCATAGAGGACTCCTTTCTACATATGTTTGCTTTCGGTCCAGCTGAGTTGGCAGCTCACAGCTTGTTGTGGCAGCTTATCAGGTGCTGACTTGTGGTGCGCGGCATTGTGATTGCTTGTGCAGCAGATACAATCAGTTCGGGTATGTTTTCCTCATAAGTGTGTGTTTATGTTTTTTTAATTTTGCTTATTTCAGCAGCATGGACGATTATAAGGGCAAGTGGGTGTAGCTGAGACATGTTTTTTTTTTTTTTTTTTTTTTTTGCCAGTGAAGATTTGTGTAACACCCTTGCCAATATTTAATACAATACTCCTTCAGCAGGATATATAACTGAGCATATGATTCGGAGGATATTGATTTTGGCAGTAGCCACAGTAGCTTTCCTTTCTATTTCATTCTTATATTCCATCGCTTGGGCTGCACGGTGGCGCAGTGGGTAGCACGTTCGCCTCACAGCAAGAAGGTCGCTGGTTCGAGCCTCGGCTGGGTCAGTTGGCTTCTGTGTGGAGTTTGCATGTTCTCCCCGTGTTGGCGTGGGTTTCCTCCGGGTGCTCCGGTTTCCCCCACAAGTCCAAAGACATGCGCTATAGGTGAATTGGGTAGGCTAAATTGTCCATAGTGTATGTGTGTGAATGAGTGTGTATGGATGTTTCCCAGTGATGGGTTGCAGCTGGAAGGGCATCCGCTGCGTAAAACATATGCTGGATAAGTTGGCGGTTCATTCCGCTGTGGCGACCCCAGATTAATAAAGGGACTAAGCCGAAAAGGAAATGAATGAATGAATTCCATCGCTTGACTGCCCTGAATTCAAGTTAAAAAATACATTTTGAGACATGCCAGCAGGTAAGCGGTCATTTAGCCAACTTTTTTATCCAAAATGACTTGCAGTAAATGTTACACGACATTCCCCTGGAGCGAACTGAAGTTATGAGTGCATTGCTCAAGGACTCTTTCGCTTTGTTCACAGAAATGGGCTTTTGGCAAATACACTGATTTAAATATTATATTTTGGTGCATAACTTTTCATAATGAGATTCAATTAAAATTGGCTGATGCTAATTGCTGATAACTACTTATATTTGGATGCCAATAATCATACGTCAAAAATGCAAATAGTTATAAGCTCAAACGAATCAAAGCTCCAACAAGTACAGTAGCTGACTTTATTATAACACTTTAACTGTGGAAAACAATAAAACCAATAACAATGCTATCATATTGCCTTTCCCTTAACATAAACTCCTGTAAAGTGCGTCACTCTATGTAGAAGATTGATTCTTAGTTTTCTTATGAGAAAAAAAAAATCCACATAAAAAAACACAATTATTGGTTGATATTGGTAATATACTATATTACTTATAAATAAAATGTTGCATGAATAGTTTTAAATCTAGTACCTCAGACTGTATTATACTCATGTACTCTTCTTTTACATTTTAGTTTGCCCAAAATTACTCATTAACTTTTTTTTGTTTTTAAATATGGGTCAGCAACAATAATTCATGTCATGTCATAGCATTGATTGTCACCTTTTGGAAACAGAATCATTTCATGCTTTTGCACCAGGGGAATATTTTTACAGTTCCTAGAACCTTTGGCTGAATTAACCCCTATTTACAGGCCAGGGTCACTGAAAATACGTGTCTCAACCTACTTTTATATGAAATGCAAATTGCATTGCTCTGAGCTCATTTCATTGCACGTTTCAAATGACAAATCCACTAGAGGGCGCTGTCTAGATTTTGCAAATCTGAAATAAATTACTTAAATAATGTTTTGTTGTACATAGAGTATAACCAAGCACTGCTCAAAATCATTTCTGCAATTTAAACAAAAGTAGTTCACGATTTAGATAGCTTTTAGATGGTGGATAGCATATTCCTCCATTATTAGTTCTTCAGATCATGCCAAATCACACATCAAGACATTAACAACTTAATCACGTCACGCTTTCAAAATTTAAGCCAGTCTGCAGCCCCCTTCAGCTCTCAGTGTATAATTCATTGAGATGATGTAGAGCCATTTATGAATTCGATTGCCATTTTCCCCAGCCACATTTGATAATCGATATCTCCAGAGAGCTCGAAACAAGAGCACGAAATGAAATACAAATTATCCCCTGAAAAGCAACAGACCCTTTGCCGTATTAGATTCGGGCTAGTGCACACACGGTGACACACGCCAGCAATATGCTGTGTGCTTCTGACTGTGGGCGATGCTCTGATCTGCAGACTGCACAGTTCATGAACATGTTGCTAGTCCTCCCACATCAGCTATATTTGAAGTGCAAGAGCTATTATGCAAGTCAATACCGACTCCCACTAGCTCAAGGCAAAATCATTGATCATAGGAATAAAACAGTCTTTATCTAACTGTCTCCTTCCTTCTGCACACTTCAAATGCTGCATGTCTGTCTGTCCAGAATGGATACTTCCCACAATTGGAAGGATGCATTTAATAATCATGTTAATCTCAACAAAGAATTGTTGTTTTCATAATGATAAAGTGTTCTTGAGTGAATTTTAAAAATTTATTTATTTATTTATTTTTTGCCAGAGGCAAGTCTGTTCGATGTTAAGGTTGTTTAACAGAAAGCCGTCAACAGCAGATTTCTGGTCTTATCTAATATGGATAAAATATTATCGCCACCTCTGTTCTGTCTTCTCTCATTGTCTAAAGTCTGGCTGATTCCAGACACACTTACATCTGCAGCTTTAATATGTAAGAGCTCCCCCGGGCACGTCTGGCCATATGCTGCCTCTGAGAAAACCTCCTTAGAGGTTAAGCTTTCAAAGTTTGCTTTGAGGAAACATCTTAGGAAATAGTTGAATTTGTGAAAATCTTTGACTGTGAGGGGATATTGTTAGATTTTGGCAAAGAATAACCAAACCTTTGCATCTTGCACAGGGGAACATTCCTGAAGACATTTTTGCTGTGAGGCATAGCAATGATTGTCATCGTTTGGAAACAGAATCATTTGATGCTTCTGCATTAGACTGCTTTTTCTGCATTTTAAACTGCTTTTTATGACCCAGACCTTTTTTAAATTACATTGCTGTAGCCATCTTTCATTGCACGTTTAAGTTGACAAATCCACTAGTGACTAGAGGGTGCTGTGTACATATTTACAAATCCGAAATGCATTACTCAGGGTGCGTTTTATTCAGATAGACGTCCTTCTTGTACTTTACTCATCCAGGAGAAGGCGGGGCTTGACATACAGAACCACTGACCTAAACCGTTCCCTGAACCCAACCAATAGTGCTTTCAAAAGCAAATGAAAGAGAAACGTATACTGCTGGTATGTAGTTTTTGCCTTGATTTTACATTGCTTTTATTTCTTTTGTGGAATTGTGCTTCACCAGACTTGAACCAGAGTGCTCTGCATCAGAAGTACAACGCCATACAAAGTGAGATACAAAGTTGTCTATATGCAGATAAATAGGTGAGACAAAGACATTTAATTAAATCGTAGACACTGTTAAGCTGTTTTGTGGTGTTTTTTTGTTTTTCTTGTCCCTGCAAAAAATAATTTGCTGATGATATTTAAATATCATTAATGTCATCAGTGTAAATATCAAAAGCTGTTTATTTGAAGTACTTTTATGCAGTTACACAAAAGCATATATTTCCACTGAGCCCATGTTTTAGCTTGTTTAGCACTGCAGGAACTAGAAACAATTTTAGTTATAAGAACTCTTTTGAGCGAACTAAATTAGTTCCTACTTGAGGATATGGTGTAACCCAACACTACCAGTGAGGTACACTAAATTTACGTTGAAAGGACAAATGAATGCCATACAATACATTGGCACAGCCAAGACATACACGTGCATTTCTCAGTCTCAGTTCTATGTAGCACATCATTTTTTTCAATCACATAATTTAACTCATAACCCACAATGCTTAACAAAAACACAGCTTCTTTTGACTTGCAGGAACTCTTACCAAATAAAAATAAACATACTTTTGTTCCGTGGATGTCTTTCACTTACTGTATGCAATCTCACATTTAAAGTGGCTGTCAGAGGAAATCAACGCATGCTGTCATGAATAATTAAGCAATGCATTTTCTCATAGGATAAGGACACGCAGTGTCATGAATAATTATATGACCTGTTAAATCATCAATGTACTATAGGTGTTAAAAAGTGTCACAATCTGTGAAAATGACATGATGAAAAAAATTAAGCCTGAAAGATAAAAATAAAAAATAAAAATAATTAAAACAAACTCCTTGATGTCTTCTGGTTACTTCTCAGAAAATGTAGGTTGGTGTTTCATGATGCTTTCATATAGTACAAATAGTAATATATATATATATATATATATATATAAGGTCCTTAAAAGTTTCTTACACTAAGAAAAAACATGTTTTTTTAAAGAGCTGATTGTAAGGTTATTTGGGGAACTTGTATGGTATCACTGCAAAACCCCCTTTTTAGAGGATTTTACCCTCATATGATTTACATGTGTATGAGGAAACAATGGTGTTTGAGGCCCATGGTATGTCATTTCCATGTTCTGAACTGTTATTATTCAGCGATGCCTAGGTATAGCTACAGTAGATTTTCAATATATTTCATTATATAATGTCC
>CAIGQV010014432.1:15287510-15309555 GCA_903798115.1 Danio jaintianensis | reverse complement strand
TAGATAGATAGATAGATAGATAGATAGATAGATAGATAGAATAATTTCCATTAATTGATAGCTAAATGGATGGATGGATGGATGGATAAATAAATAAATAAATAAATAAATAAATAAATAGGTCTATGGATGGATGGATGGATGGATGGATGGATGGATGAATTGATAAAGAACAGGCAGGTGGATGAATGGATGGATGAATTGATGGTTAATTGTTGGATGGATGGATGGATGGATGGATGGATGGATGGATGAACTGATGGATGAACTGATGGATGGATGGACTGATGGCTAAAATGTTGGAAAGATAGATAGATAGATAGATAGATAGATAGATAGATAGATAGATGGATAGATGGATGAATAAATGAGTAGATCTGCCCTTATTCATCACCTCAGCCTGTCTGTTGTGGATGTAAAGCAGCTTGCTTGTTTTCAGTCAGTTCACTGCAAGATTTGTGACCAACTTATGTATTTGTTTTCCTGGGTGGAGCGGCTTAGCATTTATCTTTTCTTCTATTTTTCTCCTGCCTGCTCAATCAATCCCCGTCCGGTCTGCTAGTCGCTGAACAGTCCCGAACACTTCATTGGAGATTGACTGCATTCATTTTCATGGAGATTTTCAAACACATAATTTATTCATCACGAAACGGGCCGTCTTCTGTGACCTGTCAGCTCTTTGACAGTAAAGTGACGGGTTTGGTGTTTGCATATACCCAGATCACAAAGAGGTTTGCTTTGTTCCGTAAAGCAATCTTTTTGCCTTTAATGTTGTCTTTTTTGATCTGTTAACTTCAAAGTAGCTGGTTTCTTTTGCACGCAGCATGCAGAACTACCAATTCCCCTCTTTTTGTTTGTATCAAAGGATTAATTTGGTTTGTTGTGAACAGATTTCAGACTGAATCTAGTGTGCAGAGTGTTTTGTCATATTGGATCACTTGATTTAAGGAGATGTGAGGCTCTCTTCAGTTAACTGCTGAGATTAGACCGCCAGAGCAGCCCGATCGCATGTCCATGACAACTTTGTCCATTTTCACTCTAATTAATTCATTTCAGATCAATGAGCGCCTGAAACATTTTTACATATCTCATGGGATGCATGTATTCGAATTTAAAAACAAACATTTATGTATAATCTACAAACTGCAAAAATAACTGAAATAATAATAATAACAACAACAACAACAACAACATTATTATTATTATTATTATTATTATTATTATTAATGTTTATAGATCTATAAAATAAGATATGTTTATTTGAGAAGGCAACTCTTTATTTAATAATTTTTCCTACCCCATTTGCCTTATTTTCTAAACCTCACGAAATGTTGTCAGATTTATGTTTAAAGGGGTTGTGTTATGTTTGATTTTTTATTTAAACAATTCAAGATAGCATTAAATAAAGACGTTTAAATATTATTTCATATCTTATTAGAATGTGAGTTAATGAATGAATGAAAAAATAAACAAATACTAAATAAATAGAAATACTACGACTACTACTAATCGTATTATTATTATTATTATTATTATTATTATTATTATTATTATTATTGTTATTATTATTAGTAGTAGTATATTAATGGTAATGTTTTTATTTTTTAGAATAGCTGGATTTATTTCATTTTCATTTTATTTCATTTTAATACAATTTTATATTATTTTTTAATTTAATTTTAGATTAAATATTGTATTTTTTTCATTATGCTAATTTATTTCATTTTATTATTATTTAATTACAATTACATTTAATTAATGAATTTATTTATTTATTTTTAAATATTGTATTGCATTATATTCCATTTTATTTGTCTTTAGTGTATTTCTGCAATGTAAATGTATGGTTGAAATGGTTTTATTTATTTGTTTAGTTTAACGTTTTAGCTTAACTCCTGTAAATATCATCGTTTGTGCTTTGGTTTGCTGAATCACTTTGGTCTTATACATAGATTAGATTTCGTATGCGAGCTGATCTGCATTTGAGCTTTTGTCAGTGGGTTCAGCCTTTGTTTCTGGTTTGAAGTGTCCTCTGGTAACTGAGAAAGCTCATAGGGTCATACCATAGGAAAGAGAAGTGTCTGACCTTTCATTATGAGCAAGTCAAAGGTCTGTTTCAGGGTCTCGAAAGCCTCTAGGGTTCAGTCCTGGCCCAACCACTGCCTTATTCTGGCCCTGAAGCACTGAAGTGGAAACAGCAGAGCAGAGAAATGATCCTCATCTGACAGAGGCACTGCAACACTTCAACTGAAGAAAAGAGATGAAAGACATTTGTTCACTTCAAATGAATTGACTTTGTTGAGTCTGCAGCCACAGCAAAAATCATTCAAACAGAATGCCTTTTGAGTGAGATGAGAATCTGTTAAATAAACAAATAATAAAATTTTAAAGCAAACAATTAATCTTTTTATTATACAGTATTTTCATTTATTGAGTGGCTAAAAGTGGCTAGCACTGTCGCCTCACAGCAATGTGGTTGCTGGTTGAATTGGATAAACTAAACTGGCCACTTTCCACAAGTAATAAATAGACACATATTCAGTAAATTACTTCACACAAAGAATCCAAGAACTTGTTTAATTGATACTCACACTTTACACAAACAAGTAAACAAATAATAAATAATAAATAAATAAATATATAGATAAATAAATAAATAAAAACAGACAAACAACCAAACGAAAATAAATAATCAAATAAATAAACAAAACACAAACAAACAAACAACCCAATAAATAAATAAATAAAAAATGCAAACAAACAAACAAATAAATAAATAAATTTCAAGCAAACGATGAATCAGCTTCTAATATTTTCATTTACTGCAGACAAAAAATTCAAGACTTTGTTTAATTGATAATCACACTTTACAATGAATCAATCAATCAAATAATCAATCAATCAATCAAATAATCAACCAATCAATAAATAAATATTTGCTAATTAATTATTTTTAGGAAAACAATTTATAACAGTCTCTGTCTTGTTTCTGTGTATTTCAGTTTAGTGTTTTCATGTGTCACTCCCTGTAGCCTTAGTTTACCCTCATTATCTTGTTAGTCTTTGATTTAAGTATTGTCTCCACCCCCTCATCAGCTTGTTTAGTTTTTTTTTTTTGTGTGTGTGTATATATGCCCTGCCTTGTCATTGTCAGTTGTTAATCTGCTTCTATGATGTCTGCTTGTTCTTTGCTTTAGTTATGTTAGCTTGTGTTTTGTTTGTTGTGTTTTTGTTTTGCTTATAGTTTCAACAAACAATCATTCGAGTGCATTTGGATCCTCCACCTCTTCACTCCTTCTTTGCATGACACGTTGGATCTCCTGGATTGTGACACAATGCATTAGCTGCTAATATTTATATTTACTTCTGACAAAAAAATTTAAGCACTTGTTCAGTTGAAAATCAAACTTTCCACAGATAATAATAATATTTAATAATATTATTAGGCCGGCAGCTAGCTCTCTGCAACTCTCACATGGTCACCCACTGAAGCTAAGCAGGGCTGCGCCCGATCAGTACTGAAGCAAAATCTGGAGCTAATCTACTCCAAAAATTAGTAGCCCAAATTTATATGTTGGGGGAAAATAAAAATAAACATTTAAAAAAGAGCAGTAATTCAAGAGAATACATACATACAGTTGCATAATGCATACATACAGTTCATACAGTTGAAGTCAAAATTATTAGACCTCCTATGGATTTTTTTTTAAAAGGATTATGTTTAAAAGGAATTTTTCACAGTATTTCCTATAATATTTTTTTCTTCTGGAGAAAGTCTTATTTGTTTTATTTCGGCTAGAATAAAAGCAGTTTTTATTTTTTCAAAACTATTTTAAATTCACTATTATTAGCTATATTTGTTTTTTAGATTGTCTACAGAACAAACCACTGTTATACAATGATTTGCCTAATTACCCTAACTTGCCTATTTAACCTAGTTAAGCCTTTAAATTGCACTTTAAGCTGAATACTAGTATCTTGAAGATAAGAAAAACAGTTATTAGAAATTAGTTATTAAAACTATTATGTTTAGAAATGTGTTGAATTATTTTTCTTTCGGTTAAACAGAAATTGGGGGAAAATATTAGAAGGAAAGGGGGGGGGGAGGGGGTTTGCTGGCTAATAATTCAGAAGGGCTAATAATTCTGACTTCAACTGTACATGAATGAAAATAGATACTTTTCAACAATGATCATATTAAGAAATGTTCTATTTTTAGCTTGACAATGGCTGCTAATAATTCAGTTTTGTCATCACAGGAACAACTTAGGAATTTACATCATATTACAATGCAGAACAGTTATTTTTGTTGTGAACTGTTGGCAGCAAAATTCATAATTGACCATTTAACTCTTTGGCGTTCTCTCTCTGTCTCTGAATTGGACTCATATCAGGACACACAGAGCAGTGTGTTGTAGTGACGGCGATGAATATTTAAGCCGTGTTGTGTTGCACTGCTCTGGAGAACAGCTGAACTCTGCACTTGAGATCAGGAAACTGTTTTAAGGAGAAGTAGACCCTCCTCCTCCACCGGCGGCAGCGCGGGACCACTGATGTGCCTTAATCTCTGTCTCAGAAAGAGACACAGCAAATTATGCATCGGTTGGGAACACACACACATGCACAGACACAGCCTTTCCACGCAAAATCCACTTGTTATCTTAGTCAGGCAGAAGTGTCCTGATTTTAATGGCTGTCTGTCGGAGACACAGTGATGATGTGTGAAGTGAGTGTGGCGTTAGCACTTTGTGACTAGACTGTGAAGTAACAGCCAAACAGACTAACTTAATTGAAAAGCTAATCAGTTAAATAAAAACGTATCGCATGCGAGTGATGGAATTTTAATAAGATAATCTCCAACTCAAAGAAGAGTTTTTTTTTAAGGTCAGAGAGCGTTTTATTGTGTATGTAACGCACTATTATATTGCACACGTCGCTTGCTAATAACCTTCTTTGAATATTTAATCAATGGCATCTCTTTGTGAGTCATTTGCGATAATTGCTAAATCTTGCTATGAATATTCACAAATGATGAACTTGGTTTGGGAGTAAACAATAAGTGTAATTGCACACAATGTAAGCATTTTGAGATATTCATATTTATTAACCTTTAAAGCCAGACACTGTTGTGCTTTTAGTAATAAACATGTCCCAGAATAATTATTAGTGCTCTGTTAGTATTTTTAACTTTTATTTTTAAAAGAAAAGTCCAACAGATTCAGGTTTAACTTAACTGAAATTGAATTATCTTAAATTGTTTTTTAAATGTTTAAATAATCATGTTCCAATGCTGTTTTCTGATTTAATCAGTAGGCATCAAACTTCTCACAGAGTCACACGAGCAACTGCTAATGGTGACAGTCTTGTACCAAAGTGTAAGACCTCTTTTGATCAATCTGTTTTCTCTGTGAATGATTTACCTGTTAGCCTAAAATTGGAAAGTAATATAAATGTTTTTAGTAGTGTACTTAAAAAGTGGTTAAAAACAAAACAGCGGTGTTTACACAAATAGTTTACTATTAGTTTGTTTGATCATGCAGCCTTTGCTTTTGGCTTATAGCAATTTTATGTGAAGAAGTGTGTATATATATATATATATATATATATATTTTTTTTTTTCTTTTTTGTTTTTCTTCATTTTATGTCAAGCCTCCCATGGACAGGTGTTGAGAATTAGCTGAGAATTAGCAAGTCTGCTAAAACACTTAAACAAATGCATTTGGTTGTCCAGTGTAATTGTGATGTCCATGTCAAAATAAATAAATAAATACCTTAACTTACCTCAACTTAATTTTTTTCTTTTCTTTAATTTAATTTAATTTTATTTTATTTTATTTTATTTTATTTTATTTTATTTATTACTACTTATTTCTTAATTAGGTTATTTACTATTTTTTAAATACAACAAAAAAGTTAATAAAAAATATTTATTATTATTATTATTATTATTATTATAAACATAAATCATAATCATGACCTCTTGAATTGTAATCATGAAAAATTAAGATCCTTAACTTTTCAAAAACAAAATCCGAAATGTAATATATTATAGGAAATATTGTATAAATGTCCTTGCGCTGTTAAACATCACTTGGGAAATATTTGCAAAAGAAGAATAAAAAATAAATAAAAACTCACAGAAGGGCTAACAATTTTGCTTTCATCTCTGCGTATGTTTTTTATGAAAAAAAAAGTAATAAATAAAAAATCTGATAACAAATACTGTATGAATAATTATGAAAATACAAATAAAATACAAACATCAACTGTAAAAAAAAATTCACTTTTGTGCACTTATTTGTGTAAAGAACATTTAAAACATCCTAATAGCATTTTTACAGTGTTCTCATAGATGTTCAATAATGTTCAATATAAAACATATATATATATATACATATATATATAAAATATTTTTTTTTACATTAAAGCAGCTAATTCTAGACACCCACTAAACAAAATAATGGCCTTAAAATAGCATCATATGACCTTTTAAAGCACTCATACCTTCATAGAAGTAGCCCATAACCGCATGTTTATTCTTTCATAACTGAAAAACACACGTTGAGCCGAGCAGTACAGGTGATTCTGCTGCTGTTGTGTAACTTCAGTAATACTCAGCTAGGATCCCTGTGTCCTTGAATTTATTATCACAGAGCAGATGGCGAGGTTGACAATGTCATACATGCTGTAAATAGAGCAAATGACATTTTAAAGAATATGTTAAGAGGTGACGTCTGCTCCCACATCCGTACGAAAGAAACCAGTTACCCCAACACAGTTAAGCGAGCCACGTGCCGATGATGAACAGCTCTGTAATGTCGCCAGGTATCCTATTCTTCCAGAACCGTAAACGAATCAACACGGCAATAAATCAGCCCTCTTTTATATCAGCATTTTGACACAACCAGTGTTTCGGCTTTTAAAAATGATTTGTTTCTCATAAGATGTGCTTCCATATCACAAGAAAAAAAGGGCTTGACACAATGAGCAACACAAACATCAATCTGAATATATTTGTTGGCAGTATATTAAAAAATAAATAGATAAATAAATAAGGCTTGTGCCTCTTTAGATTCGTCACTTTTGGATGTCACTCTAAACAAACGACAGCAATTTTGTCTGAAGTAAATAACAAGAGGCGAGAGCTACTATATAGGCAGAATAAACCAGTTTTGGTGGTCTTGGCATATGTACATATTAGACGCTTGAGGCAAATTCACAGTATTTAAACCACAAACTGGTTTAAAGTACAAATGAAATCAAAACGAACTATATGGTTTTGTTAGCTCACATTGCTAGTTTTATGGTAAACAATTCATCCGTGCATGTCATTAATAAAAAAAATGGTTTGCTATTGTAATCTAAAATTAAAATCTGAAAATGCACTTCCTGTTTGTTTAGAGTTAAATTATCAGATTACGTCTGTCTTGAAGTATTGGGCGTGGCTAACATACTTAACCACGCCCCTCCATCTGTCAGTTTTGACAGAAATGGTGAGGAGGTGGTGTCTGTTAGGTTGTAATAACTCTCCACAAACCCTTTTCCAGATATTTCCGAACGAAATGCCTACTTTACTACATCCAATAAGGTCGCAGCAGGAAAAACAAGCCACGGCCACTGTTTTCTCATTTAATATTTTGTTCAGGAACTGCGTCACAATACAAAAAAAAAAAAAAAGTGGTCGCAGCTTCCGGTTTATACGGACTTTAATAAGGCACTAAATGTTTTTGTTTACTTTCAGGTTTGCTTATTTTTGATAATCAGCTGCTAAAATAAATAAATCAGTGGACAGGATTTATTTTTAATCTCAACTGAAACATGAAATGAGGGTGGGACATGGAGTAGCTCCTCCCCTTTTAAAAAAACAGCCAATAGAAAACAGCACACTTGATTATAGATATCTTTAAGACTAACACTGGTCTTCTAAACAAAGGAACCAAAACTCAGTTGGGATGACCAGTACTACTCTGGCCTAACATAATGGGGCAGAGCTGCGGTCTAAGATGTTGGAGGGCTTAAAAATGATGAGTATCCATTGGGGAGGAGGTGCAGTAGGTCACTGGGTGGGTGTTCACAGGGGACTTTGCAGGAATCACGCACCCTGTCCTAACAACATGACACATCACTGCGACATACAATAAAAGGTATCTTTTCCATGTTAAAAGGATTTTTAGTCCTAACCATCTGAGATGGCAACGTACAAAATGTCTATTTTAAAAAAACGCTTTCTATTTCCAAAACGTCATGGCAGAACAACAGCATATACTACAATGCAAAGATCACCTAGGTACAGATTATGCACTGTTTCCAGTGTTAAATGCTCCCAATGTGAGTATAAATACCATTTTATGTGACATTTATCGCCATACTACTGAAAGCAGCAGCAGGTAGTTCACCTCAGATCTTGAAAATAAAATAACTAGCAGATGGTTTGAAAAGGAAAGTCAGAACTGTGATTCAGTGTAAAAGCATCAGTCACTCAGTAGCCTATACATTTTTTAAAAAAGGTTTGATATGTATTCATTTGATTAAAAGCCTTTACCATTTCATTGAGAGTACAGTGGCTGGTATTTAAATTTTTCTGTCATGTCACGTCATTTTTGGTGCAGATAGACAAATTGCTTGGAATCTTGTCACATCATGTGTTGTTGACACGGTGTTAGGCTTGTGCTCTTGACTTTCGATGACCACGAAAACCATCTGTTCTGGACAAGGGCCAGATCCAAGATTACATAAACCTTGGATAAAAAAGAAGGAACCAACAGACTAACATATACCACTTTTCTGCGTGTAAAATAGTTATGTTTCCTTGTGAGATCAGGCTGGACAATTCTTAAACATTGCTATACGAATATATATGAGTGAGTCACACGATTAACAAGTAAACAAATTTTTTTTCACACAATTTCAGTGTTTATTTTTTGTTAACTTCTAAAACGGCAAACGATTTGACTGGTGTTCTCTGTTGTTATTTCTCATTCCGTTCAAAGAATCATATGACAGATTCATGATTTTTGCTTGTTGGACAGCAAAAGGTCAAAAAATAAATAAAAAAATCTGTATTCACTCACTGTTATGGCGATCAGACTATCATTGGCTGCTTTTCACAAAGTAAGTTGTAAGTTAGCTTGACATACAACATTAGATGCTTGAGGCAAATTTCACTAATGGCTGTTATTTTGCATATAATTTCAACCACAAACTGGTTTAACCAGGCACTAAATGCATTCATGTTTACTTGCAAGCTTGCTTAGTTTTAATCATCTGCTGCTAAAACAAATAAATCAGTAATCAGGATTCATTTTCAGCTAATAATCTTTAAAAAATGTACAAAACATTTATTATAGTATGTTTTAATGTTTGTTAATGCTACTTAATGAAGATACAGTTGTTTATTGTTCATCTTTTTAACTTACAAAGCTTTAGTTAAGGTTTAATCTTAACCACAACTTTATATTTTAATTAATAACGCATTAGTAAATGTTGAACTATGATTAATAAATGCTGTACAACTATTATTCATTCTTAGTTCATCTCAGTAAATAAATTAGCTAACATTAACAAATGCACTGCAAAAAAATATATGTGGTTGTCTCAAAGTTTTAAATTGAATCACATTAACTTAAATCGAGTCATTTTAACTTAAATTACAATAAACTGACTTAAAACAGCTTGTAGAACTTAAAAAAATAAGTTATGATTAAAAAAGCCTATGCTGTCATGACTTATTGACTTATTGATAATATATTTTTTTACAGTGTGGAACCTTATTTTATAGCATAATAAAAAATGATAATTACTTAATATTGCCATGAATATTCACAAATGATGAAACACGATTTACAAGTAAACAATGTAATTGAGGGCCTCACGGTGGCGCAGTGGGTAGCACGTTCGCCTCACAGCAAGAAGGTCGCTGGTTCGAGCCTCGGCTGGGTCAGTTGGCATTTCTGTGTGGAGTTTGCATGTTCTCCCCGTGTTGGCGTGGGTTTCCTCCGGGTGCTCCGGTTTCCCCCACAAATCCAAAGACATGTGGTATAGGTGAATTGGGTAAGCTAAATTGTCCGTAGTGAATGAGTGTGTATGGATGTTTCCCAGTGATGGGTTGCAGCTGGAAGGGCATCCGCTGCGTAAAACATATGCTGGATAAGTTGGTGGTTCATTCCACTGTGGCGACCCCAGATTAATAAAGGGACTAAGCCGAAAAGAAAATGAATGAATGAATGAATGAACAATGTAATTGAACACAACGCAATTTATAGAGTATTATTTGTCATTTCTGCTTTTACCAATTTAATACTGGTGTTTTTCTTTATTGTTATTTGTTCTTTTTGTTTTAATAAATGTTCTACAGATTTATGATTTTTGCCTGGTGGAAAAATTAATTTACTGTAAACTAGCCAAACACATTAGACACTTTGCACAGCATTTCAAATACAAACTGGTTTAACCAGGCACTAAATCCATTTACGTTTACTCCCAAGCTTGCTTACCTTTGATAATCTGATGCTAAAACAAAGAAATGTAGGATTCAGTTTTAGCGAATTAACTGTGGGAAAAAAATGCTGATCTGCTGGACTGAAAGAGCGAATGGCGCTGAAGGTCATCAGTGCAGAGTTTGGCCAGTCCGGAGATCTGGAGCAGGATTTCACTGCTTTAAATTGTACACACACCAAGGTAAAGAAGGTCATATTAGCAATCAAGAGGACAAATGGTGGCATAAATCATGTCAAGTACAGTTACAAGAGACTGACATTCTGATAGAGAAGGTCATGGTTGATCCCTGTGCTGTGGAGCAGGATGTTCCCATTAGTACAATGGTTTTTACACTCCCAAAAGTACAAATCGGACTCTCAGATAAGGCTTTTGTTTTATTGCTTTGGATCTGAGCTCATGTGTGGGTGTCAGGACAGGGCAGTAGATCATTTGATGTAAAATATGGTAAAGAAAAATATTGTAAAAATATAAAGTGTTTGTGGAACTGGATTATTGTGCTGAACTCACTTACATGTTGGCTGCTATGAAAACGTATTCCTTCATAATTACACAAACACCTTGAACCTGTTTATGCATTGATAATTTCTTGTACGTGATAAATGTGTAAACGGTGTAAAAATATATGCATATTTTGTGGTTCTTAAAGCAGTTGAAAGGTGCTAATATTGAAGGGTAAAATAAGTGGAGGAAAACAATTAAAATCTAGTTTGGTAAAACTATATATATATAGTTGAAAAAAAATTATATTATAAAAAAACAAAATACATATATATCATTTGCATACTTTCCTACTCACTCACAAGCCACATAATGTAATTCATGATGCGTAATGAAAGCATGTTAATGCCAGATGTAAACAATGATGTATCTCCAGTGATGAAAATAACAGCGTTACTGATGGACTTACTTTTTCAGTTACAATGGCATTACTGTTACTGAAAATAAATTGTGGCATTTTATAATTGATATATAATTTGCTATTGGAAATTATAAATGGAAAGATGTGAATGTTGTTTTTTATATTTTTCATAGCCTAAATATAAAAATATTACTCTAAAAATAATACTGTAATATTTATATTCTATTTTTCTTACATTTCTTTAGAAGAAATGTTTATGGATGTCTCTCACATTGTCCAACAGCAGCTTTAATATAGTAAAGAATAGTGTATGATGTTTTATAACAATACTTTATTTAATTTAGTGTCCATTTTATTCAACATACAATTTGTACATTTTGTGAGGACATTTTTCTTGTCAAAAAAAATAAAAAAAATGGTTACTTTCCCTGGTAATTAGTTACTTTTATAATGATGTACTTAAGTTACTAACTCAGTTATTTGTGAGAATAACTAATAACTAATCACTTTTTTATGTAATGTTCCCAACACTGGTCTCAACTGACCAATTGTGATCGGGTCAAGATGAGAACATGCTAATTCTAGTTGTAAACAGGGCTTTATTTTAGGATTCCTTTAGGTATTCTATGTATTTAGACAACTTTATGTCAACTAAGTTTCATTGGAGTATAGTAGACTTTTAAGTTTATAATTTCACATGTATTTGCAATGTTATAGTCAGTCGAATTTTTCATGGGGAAAAATTAAATTTAATGTTAGCAGATATTAGGTAGACTGTCTAACCTTCATTATATAGAAAACATTATTTTGCCTAATTTCTTTGGTTGAATTGTGTTTATGACACCACTCTAAGCTAATTTTGAGTTTTTATTTTAATCATAACCTATTGACAAAATTTATCCAGGCAGTTAAGATGCCAGTTACTGGGTACTCTAATGACTGTTATGAGCCTCCCAAAAGTGTGTAATGTGTGTTGATTTAAAACCAGAACTTCTGTAGAAAGAGCGGTTTTGAAATATTTTGGTGTCAGCGGGAGGCTGCTTTAGATGCTTAGGTTGATTTTTTTTTTAAGTGTGGAATATGGCAGACAGTCTGTCTGTTGATGTGAGAGAGTTTCAGCACTCCTGCAGCTTTACACAGACTTTCTGAGGGAGATCTTTGGGCTTTTTGATGTTTTCTGGTGTCCTGTGCCCATTTTTTGCCACCTCCAGATGCTGAGAAAAAACTGACAGTAAAAGCAAGATCTCAGCATTGTCAACATTTCACCTGTATGACTGTTTAGACAGTCCTTCTGTTCACTTCAGTTTAGTTCATTTACATTGCTCATTTACATGTTCTCTCTGTGTTGGCGTGGATTTCCTCCGGGTGCTCCGGTTTCCCCCACAGTCCAAAGACATGCTGTATAAGTGACTAAAAACTAAATTGGCCATAGTGTATAAGTACGTGTGTGAATGTATGGGTGTTTCCCAGTACTGGGTTACGGCTGGAAGGGCATCTGCTGCATAAAACATCTGCTGAAATAGTTTGTGGTTCATTCCGCTGTGGCGACTCCTGATAAATAAGGGACTAAGCCAAAGGAAAATGAATGAATGAATGAATGCTTACTAAATATTATTCATAAGCAGCTCATGAATTCATGAAGCTTACATGAATTCATGAACCAAATCATTGAATGAGTCATTTGAGTCATTTGCTCACAAATTACACTCAGAAATCTGGTCACTGTGGATTTTTATTGAAATATGTATTTTTTTTTATGTTTCTCAGTAAAAAGTCATACATTTAAAATTGAAAAAAGTTATAACTGAAGTATTTTGTATGTAATTTTCCTTTAATATAATATAATAAATAACACACACTATTTACTGAATACTCACATGCAGCTCCATTACAGAAAAAAGACATTAAGTGCATAAGATCCATCCATGTGTGAACCAATCATTCATTCTCAGTAAACAAATAATTTTAGTCAGTTGTTTCTGAATCTTAGTCACAAGCTGATTAATTAAATTTTCTTTTTTTTATTAGGACACATTCCTTAAATCGGGATTGTTAGTGATAACAGATGTTTAACATTGGGATTAACTATTCCTTTAATATAATGAAAATTAAGATATGTTTCTCTAAACCAGATTGTTTCCACAGTGCTCCAGTAAACATGTCCTGTGGTTTTAACCAAAAAGGGCAGTGTTGTAAATAACAAACATTCATTTTATGTGACACTCTCTGTTGCTTTATTTCCTGACATTAAAACCACAGGTTCCTCCCACTATAAAACTTTCCATGCACTTAATTTTACAAACCCTTTTTAATATTAAAGCAACATATTTGAACTATTTCCATACTGCAAACATAGGTTACTCCACAGAAACTTCAACTCCGGTCAACAGTAGTAAAGCTCCATGTAACCAACCAGTGAACCGGTCGCTAAGGACAAACAACTCATCTCACCATTAACATGCCTCGAGAGGCGTTTAAGATGTTTTGACTCCCCATAGGGCGGAAAAAACTCCTCAATTTTGTCAGCTTCTGCAGGCTTTGATCACAGGTCATCCGCAATTCATGACAAAACAGCTTTTCTGTGTGTCATAACTTTAGGGTTTCTCCTCATTAGTAGACTTTTTTGACAAGGTCATAGAATCGGGTTCATCTCAGGCTATACAAAATGACATGTCGTGTTATGTTGTTTAAGGAATGACAACTGAAATGCAAAGATAGACTTGTGAGTTTTCATTAACACATTGACATGCATGCCTTTCACAGGGAGTGCAAAGGTTTGGAAGGGAGGGGGGAAAAAAGGTGATATGGTTTCTCACACAGCTTTTCCACAAATAAATAATCTTTCCATACAGTGTCACAGAGATGCCTCACACTTTAAATAAATAAAGTGACAACGCCTGGGTTTATGACCGGGTTGTGTCCCTTCCCCGGAGACGAACGGACGGTCAAACAGAGGAGAAAATGAATCACATCTTTCTGGAGTATGTCTTTGACCGATTCGAACTAATCCGTATATAGCGAGAAAGCTGGAGTAGATGAAGCTCCACTCATGGTAGATTGTTATTTGCACTCTGTCTTGTGAGAGCTTAGAAAAGCTAACTTTTGTCACAATGGACAGCACATTGCAGATTTTTCCACATATAGGGTTATGCAAGAGACTGAAACAGAAACCTTAAAGGGGTAGTGCAGCCAAAAATGAAAATGTACTACTCATCCTCAAGAAAATTTACTACTCATCCTCAAGTAATTTCAAACTTTTATGGGTTTCTTTCTTCTGTTTGTTATTTAGAAAAAAAAAAAGGCTAGAAAGCTGTAACCATTGACTTCTTATTCCGACAAATTTGAGGTTCAGTCTACGGGAACGTCCTTCCAGGTCATTCAGTTTGGCCCAGAGAGAGATTTATTTTCCGCGCGCACGCTTTTTTTTCTCTTCACACACTTTCAGAACCCCTTCTATCTCCACCATATTTTGTTTGAGGCCGGCCTGCTCCACTTGCAAATCAACCAGTGTGACATTAAGGCATCCAGGCGAACAGTTAAAGCAGTCATGTTGTCCTCAATCAACTTTTCAGATCATCTCTCCGAGAACTGTTCATGGCAAGAATCGAATTTACATTTCTTTGTGAGAGAGTCACCTGGATTTGCGTCCTCCTTAACAGCTGCCACTTTTTTTAGACGCCATTTTCAGCTGACGAAAGAATCCACGAAGTATCGAAATTTTCACTTAAATTTCACAGCGAGCTCAGAACACCTGACGTTAAATACTTTACAAAGAAGCCACTATCAATTATGAAGTGGATTAACGGTACTTTACTTACAAATTCATTCCAAATATAGCCTGACAAGAGAAGAGCTCAAAGAGAAGCGACTATTCCGTGATCTGACTCCCCCTAACCGTTGACTTCTAAAAAGAAATACTACACTGTAAAAAAATCTGGGTTTCACACAATTGTTTTGTGTTGGGACAACATGAAGGAATTAAGTTAACTTATTAGTTGTTACAAATTTAAGTGGATTGAACTTAAAACAATTAAGTTGTCCCAAATTGTTGTCCCGAATTGTGTCTATTCAGCTTGTTTAAAAAAATTTTGTTTTAAAGTTTTTTGAGTGCATTGAAGTCAATGGTTGGTTGCAGCTTTTCAGCATTTTTCGAAATATCTTACCCTGTGTTCAACAGAAGGAAAAAAACTCAAACATAAATCCAAAATCAAACCAAAAGTGCTTCAGGGGAAATTAATGTGTCGGTGCACTTTGGGTAAGGGATTTATAAAGGTAAACAACAAAATCATAAGTCCAAGGCACTTGAAAAATAAGTTAATTTTTTTTTAAAAGCCTTGATTAACATGGATATTCTATAAAACAGCACCTATGCATTTCGGCAACACTAGCCTTCATCAGGGTAACCCAGGGTAAAACAAAAAATTCCCTTACTTTTCGAGTGCCTTGGACTTAAAACTCAAACATGTTTGTGACAAGTTAGTAGATGATGACAGAATTTTGAGTTTTGAGTGAACTATTCCTTTAAACTTGGGTCATGTGTGTGTTGGTTTTATACTGACAGGATTTCACATCCTAATGCACATTCTAACCGAAGTGGTGAATCGGAATTAGTGGTGTGAAGTGCTTAAGTAATTGTATTTAATTAAGTGTTATTCTGAGGAATTTGTACTTGACTAAAGCACCATTGAAAGTGAATACTAAGTGCTTCCAAGGCAAAACTGGTACTTCAACAGTTTTTAGTAGACCTTCAAAGTACGTTTCAGATCACTTTTCTGTTTTGTCTATCAGTTTCTGAAGAGGCATTTCTTTAGTCAGCAGTGGCTTTTAGTGAAATGTCTCTCTTGTAGGGTTTACGGAAGAAAGTTATGCGGTTGGAACAAAACAAAGGTGAAATGTTGATGACTGATGTGTCATTTTTAGATTTAAGTATTATTTTGAGAAATTCGTTCTTGACTGAAGTACCATTTAAAGTGAATACCAAGTATGTTGACCACATTACCAAGGCAAAACTGGTACTTCAAGAGTCGAATTGCATATTTTATACAAAGTACATTTGCAGGTCACTTTTCTGGTTGAGTTTGAGCTTGCGGAGATATATTTCCTTAGTTGATGATAACAGAAGTAATAAAACGAAAATAAATGACATGTATACAGTATATACAGTTGAAGCTAAAATTATAAGCCCTCGTGTTATTATTTTTTTTCAAATATTTCCCAAAAGATATTTAACAGAGCAAGGATTTTTTACAGTATTTCCTATAATATTTTTTTTCTTCTGGAGAAAGTCTTATTTGTTTTATTTTGGATAGAATAAAAGCAGTTTTTAATTTTTTAGAAAACATTTTAAGGTCAATATTATTAGCGCCTTAAGCAGTAGTTTTTCCTCAATTGTCTACAGAACAAACCACTGTTATACAATGACTTGCCTAATTACCCTAACTTGCCTAGTTAACCTAATTAAGTTAAGCCTTTAAATTGCACTTTAAGCTGAATACTAGTATCTTGAAAAATATCTAGTAAAATATTATGTACTGTCATCATGGCAAAGATAAAATAAATCAGTTAAATTAGTTATTAAATCTATTATGTTTAGAAATGTGTCAGAGAAATTACTGTATATTTTAAAAAACAATGCATTAAAAACCAATAAAAGTTTTTACATACAGTAGTCAAAGTTTGAAGTGGGTCAATTTTTATTTTTATTTTCCTAAGACAAGAATTTAATGATCGGTTTTGATCCACTTTAAATGTTGACTACCGTATACTATACTACAAAACTAATATAACATTAAGGGTAGAAGTATGTTTCATGTAATAATAAATGTATTAATGTTAACAATGAATTCGTACTGTAAAGTATTACCTAACTATATTAATTAGGTAATGATACTAAAATAACACTGTTATTGGTTACTTTGGTTGCTTTTGACAGAAACCTTTGACTTATTATTCCAGTAAATACCAATATTCATCCTCTTACTCATTTACTTCAATTTCTGTGTGTTTTACTGTCCTAAAAGCAGACCGACTTCCTTCCTCTGCGGTCTCCCATTTGTTTATTTGTGCTATTTCTTCCTTTGAATTGATATTGATCCTCATCCAATCGTATGGCTCCATTGGGATTAGTTCAGTCAATAGCACTAATTACATCCAGCATTCCAGTGCCTGTTCCTCTGCAAATTTGACACTGTCAATAAAAATAGATTCGACTTTTGCTGTTGCATTGGCACGGTTACAAATGGAAATTACAATAAATATTAATGTGCATTTGACTCACTCTTTATGCATAATTAAGGCACAGACGTCGAGGAGGTGATGGGAATGACCTTGGGTTATTAATGACCTTCATTTATGGATGAATGAGTGCAGTGAATGTTTTTTTTCCCGCTTATAGTATAGCTGGATCATGGCAAAAATATTGGCGGCTTCCTTTGTGTAACAACAGGAGGGGATTGTGCGAGCCAAAATATTTCTCTTTCATTAAAATGTTGGTGAAAGTTTACATGGGAACAAACATGATGTAAACTCAGGTCAGCCAAATCCCTCCCTCAGCATTGTTCCTGAATATCATAGGAACCTCTTGCTGTTGAAATATATGGAAACACTTAGGGAAGAATAAACATTAAGATAAGATTTTTCCAACCCCTGCACGGACCTCACAGTAGGATGATTAAACCATTGAGCTTTTTCTCCCCATCGTAGCATAACAAGTTCAATACTTTCTGGAGGATTCATTCCAGCAATATTTGAAGTCTTGCCAGTGTTGGGATTTGCACATGCTGTTGCCATTTATACAACAGGAAACAAGCAGGAAGTGCTCTGAGGGTCTCTTTTCTTCAATATTGTTTCCAAATCAGATGGTCAGAATCATTAAAGCATGTGCTTATTTACAAATATTATAACCTAAAATTCTCTGAATTTCTTCAGACTTAGTTGTAACATTTTTAAGCTTATTAACTTTTTATTTATAAAGTTTGAAATACACTGTTTAAAAAAAAATATATATATATATAACATTTACAGTAAAAACTGGCAGCGGTGGTTAGAAATACGTTTCAAATTTTTACAGTAAACATTTTTAGACGTCATGTCAAGTTAATTAATGTCATCAATGTCAGTTCCAAAGCAGTTGACCAATTAGAGTGTCACGATCACCAGCTATCCAGGCTTGTAGATCGCTGGTAAACATTCACTTTCATTTGGAATACAATCCTGTCACCATATGAACTACCTGTCATGCACCTCACTCATATCTGTTCCGGTTCACCTTTGATTACACACACACAGCTGGGAGCTGCTCAAGGACTGATTACTCAGAGTATATAGATTGCTCACTTTGTTACACACTTGTCTGAGTCTTGTTGGTTTATACCCTGTAATATCACAAAGCGTTATCCTGTCTAGTCTTTCTGTGTTTGATTCTTGCCTTGTTTTCTCATTATTAATTCTTAGCCGCCTGTACTGACCATTTGCCTGTTACCTGACTTCGCCTTTTGGATTGCCTGTATGTTCTCGTTTGCTCCTGTATTTGACCATTACCTGCCTACTTCTTTACTACTTCTTAATAAAACTGCACGTGAATCCTCAACTCTGTTGTCCAGCTCCTTCAGTTACACAGAGGAACTCGGAAGCAGGGCAAGCACTACAATCTTGTTTTTACTATAGCAAGTTGGTATGACAACTGTCTTATTTGATATTAACATGGCAGCAGACACGCATTTTTAAAACCATTCCTGAGCACTGCATCTTACATTTTTAGACACAAAAGGACACACATGGTTTAAAAAAAAACACTTCATTTAACGTTAATTGTGCAATTTATTCGATTACCAGGGCTAAAACTATACAAAATTCATGAAAGTTACAACTAGGACATTAAAATAAACAAAAAACTCACCTCTCAGAATTTGACAACACTGTTGACTCTAAACAGGAAGCAGGAAGCAGTCATGCTCCTCACTTGGTCTCCAATACATTTCCATTGTGGTCTGCACTATTTGCAGTGTGTTTCTGTATTTTCATGTTTTGTGAGGATTTGCTCTGTCAAATTAATGATGTTTTCTCAGTTTGGAAATATATGCAAATGACATACATGTTAATATTTAGTTTTTACGTGTATAAATGTATATGTTATGCAACATATATATTCAAAATATTACAAAAATTGGCCACTTTCATATTTATATATTTTTCCATTCATTGGAATTACAAATATGCATGCATGTTCCAATATTTTACACATAATTATACATATGTTCATATATGAGCATGTATAAGCACATCTATGAAATTATAGATAAGTTCTGTATTTGCATATTGCTAGAATTTGTGTAAGAATGTTATGAAGATTTTTTCTTAGTTTGTTAGTGTTTTTCTTTTTGCATGTGTTTTCTTGCAGCCCTTTTGAGCTCTCTCAACCGTAGTAATGGGTCAAGCTGACCTGCAACCTAAAATGTTCAAATAATTCAGAATAGATTTAAAACCTCCTTTGAGCGACATAAAGTGGTGGTAATCATATGCAGCGAGCACTGAAACGACAGCAGTTGCTCACTGGACGAAAGCGAAGTTAATCCCAAAATGAAGGGAATTGGTTTCCAGCATGGTGTACACAACATACGGGCCTGACTAGCTGAAATATGACGGTCATTACAGATTCATAAAACACTGGCTGAAGCTCTCATCAGCTGTGCCCTGTGCACATCTCAGAGGAGTGTTTCAGACGCCCACCAGCCTGGAAGAGCCATGTGCTGAACTCAAGCCATCTAAACCTGTGCTGCAAGGCCTTTCACATCTTTAGCTGTTAAACCATTATACTGAAGAAAGAAACAATGTTGTGTTTATTGCTAAAAATAAACAAAGGAGCTAAAAGATATATGCAGATTTGTATGCATGCAAGACACCACATTTTGCACATTTATTAAATAACATTTATTAACTTATTTAAGCTGATCATTATCATGATGTTATGACTAAGAACTGATAAAATGTTAATAAATATTAGGAGTTTACACTGTAAAACAACAAAATGTAAAGTAACAAAATGTTTTAAATATTAACATAATCTTTGTCACATTTTGCTAACTGAAAATAGTAACTGAAACTTGCCAGGAAAATAATAATAATAATAAGTAAAAAATAATAATAATTATATATATATAGAATACTATTGCAGCATTATGGTCACTCACCAAAAAAAAAGTTTAAAGGTAAAAAAAAAAGTCAAATAAATAAATACAAAATAAAACCCTAAAGACTAAAATGAACCTTTCTGAAGGAAAGTGTTTTAAGATAAACATTGTTTTTAAAAATTTAAAATGTTTTTTAAAGATTTTTCCAACATTGTCAAATAACATTTTCTTTTGAATTTCCTTGTGAATTGTGTTTGACAGGTTAATTGTTTTTCAATCAAAACAACTGGGTTTACATATTTTTACAAGACATGCATTAATGGACATTACTATAAACAGCAAAAAGTATTAATGCATTTTTACTGCACAATTCTTAACAACCTCCAGACCTCACTAATTTTCAAACCCTGACTAAAGCCATGTATCAAAGTCTAAACTATTGCCAACATATTTTATCATTCTCAACTTCATTGCACAGAATTTCAGTGCATTAAAAAAATAAAAATAACTGCACAGAAAATGTAGGAAAAAAGTCAATGGTGTCTGGAGTGTGTCATTCAACGCATGCATTGTCTTTTCAAACATGCAAGAAATAGTGTAGCAGTATTGCTCATGTGTTTGTGCAATGCGAGCTATAGTGTGTTGGCAGATGGGGTTAGTACCAGAGCTGTTTTCTGGGAAGGGCAGTGCAAGAGCAGAGCCACAAACTCTGCTGACTCCTGCAGCTCCCACTGCTATGATGCAAATCGTTTGTTTTGGTGAGTTTTTCTGCTCATCAGCACAAAAAAAATGAAAAAAGAGACACTGAATGGAAAGGTAAAACAGGTGCAGGCAGGTGCTGCTTTAACAGTGAAGAGAAGGGAAATGAATGAGTTGAACTGGGGACTAAAATTATATTTTTGACAAGCTATCAATGTCTCATCAAAAGTCTCAGCTCTGCTCCTGTAAACAGCTGCAAATATTCAGCTATTATGAAACTGTTGTGTGGGATATTATAAGAGAGATGAAAAGCAGTTTGGGGCTAGATTTGAAGATGTTTTCGTTCTCATGCGCTAATACTATTTGGATATTTTATTGATTTAGCTAGCGATTTACATAGTACAAATAAATAGAAGCAGTCCCCTTGTGAACCACAAAGTAGTATTTATTTATATTGTTGCTTGTTTGTATGATTATTTTTATTCTTATTCCACAAAGCAAAAGTTGGAGGTACAGTAAAAACTTGTTTCAGCAGATTTTTATTTCCTACGGCAGCGAATAAATCGAATTAGATAGACTAATATCAAATAACAAAATGTAGTTAAATATAATAACCCTGATTAGATTCTGAAATTTTCATTGGTAATATTCCTGTATTAACTATTTTTCAGGATTCTGTAACAAAAAGTTTAAATTATAGTATTCTTATTCTCATTACATGTTATCAGTTATTTCACATTGTATTCAAAACATATACTCTATAGTTAGTTAGATTGTTAGTTAGTTAGTTAGTTAGTTAGTTAGTTAGTTAGTTAGTTAGTTAGTTAGTTAGTTAGTTAGTTAGTTAGTTAGTTAGTTAGTT
>CAIGQV010014432.1:15223776-15253968 GCA_903798115.1 Danio jaintianensis | reverse complement strand
TCAATCAATCAATCAATCAATCAATCAATCAATCAATCAATCAATCACAGCTGAAAGTCAAAGGCAAAAAATAAAACTATATACAATTCAGCAGTGCTCTCAACACTGCCCACTAGCTGTGGTAAAGGAGTCCTGTCTGAGTTCTAGCTAAACGCTTCTCTGTGTTGATTTTATGTTTCAGTGTGCCTTCAAGTTAGAGAGTGGTCTCTCATTCTTTATACAAACTTTTCTTTTGCAAATGAATTATGGCCTTAATCTTATCAGAGGTGAACACGCACATAAAAGTTCTTTGTTTCACACTTTTTGCTGCTTAATCACAAATTGCACTTTGGCAGGTTTGTCTTTTAGAAATTGTATGTTATCACACAGTTTTATCTGTGACATAATTACATTTTCAGCCAGCACTATGAAGTAGTTTGAGTGACTATACACAGCAATAGACAATAGTTGAAAACAATGCATTATCATTTAAAGTATTTTAAAACGTAATATATTATTGGCATTATCTTAATCCTACAGATTGTTGTACTTTTGCGTTGTCTTTTTGTTTTTATTTTTGCTTATTATTTAATTTGCTTGTTTATTCACTATCAGCAATATATAAAGTGTTAATCAAAAGCAAAAATAGTTGTTTTTACATAATTTCAATAAAATAATCACAAAATAATGTTTTAAAAATACTATGATATATTCTTTGTATTTTCAGTGGTTCTTGCTCGACATCAAATCCTAAAAAAACATATATAATTTCCCAATTAATTTCTAAAATTGTTTGCAATTGTTAATATTTGAACTTCAAAAGTGCTATGTGTAATGCAGTTGTTGGGCGTTGAACATTTATAATAATAATAATGTACATTTATAATAATAATAATAATAATAATAATAATAATTATTATTATTATTATTATTATTATTATTATTACATTTTTTATAATTTTTTTATTTAACTTTCATTATTTTTCCTGTAATGTCTATTTATTTGTATGTATGTTTAAGTATTTTCTTTTAATGGAACACTGGATGCTTTGTTTTGCTTCTTGTGATGAAACGCCGCTGAGTTTAGAGAAACATCATAATGCAATACGCATCGCGGGCGTTCGCTAGAAACAACAAATTGTGCTCGTTTGTGTTTGAGAGAGCGGAGCGCGCGCGTGTTGGGAAAGTGGGTGTCGCTGTGCACGCTGCTGGAGGAGCTTCACAGCGATGTGTCGAGGACTTTAAACACACCGTGTCATACAGTGGTGGAAGGAGGGAGACCGCGCCGTGCTGGATCCTATACCGCAACACTTCTGATGCAATGAGTCCAACCTGACCCAATGCGTCTGACGACTCACTTTCAGCGCGCGATGCTCTGACTGTCGAGTGTTTATATGGAGACACCCTAAAAGAACAGTAAACCGGGAAATGGTAACACATGAACCTCCTCACTGGAAGGAACATGGTTGAGAGGAGCAGTAAATTTCTGTTCATCGTTGTCGGCTCGGTTCTGTTCATGCTGATTTTGTATCAGTACGTGGCTCCGGGGATGATGAACTTCGGCTCTCCGCACGGCTACATGCTGGAAGACGATGCGGATCTCTTCCCGACTCCTGATCCACATTACGTCAAGAAATTCTATTTCCCCATCAGGGATCTGGAGCGGACTGTGGATTTTGAAATCAAGGGGGATGATGTGATCGTATTCCTCCACATCCAGAAAACCGGCGGGACCACGTTCGGGAGGCACCTGGTCCAGAACGTCAGGCTGGAGGTTCCGTGCGACTGTAGACCGGGACAGAAGAAGTGTACCTGTTACCGACCCAATAGGAAAGAGACCTGGCTCTTCTCGCGGTTCTCCACCGGTTGGAGTTGTGGCTTACACGCGGACTGGACCGAACTCACCAACTGCGTACCGGGGGTTTTGAACAAAAAGGAGAGCAGGATGAAAAACCAAAGGTGATGCTTGTGGAAATTTCTTTCATGCGAACTGTTGGCTGTGTCTCAAAATCCAGTTAGTTATCTTACATTTTTTGGGATACAGGCTTGTGCAGTCGCAAAATAATGTCTCAGTGGGGTTTAAGAGACAGCCTGAACTTTAGAGAGTCAAGAATGCACTTGCTTTCATCTGCAATTCAGTTATCTATGCGTATTACATATTTTTCATATTACACTTGGCTGATCTTCTTTTTAAAGCCCAGGTAAAGGTTAATCAGGTTTTCACTCTTGGATAGAACGCGTTTAACCCTGGATTATTAAATCCTGCGAAGCTGGAACGTAAACAAAGAGTTGTTCTTCAACAGACGACCAATCACAAACTTGGCTACTGCATAGCTCATTAAATATTTACGCACTGACGTACGTCAAGTAAACTTTGACGTGTTGTTTTAGCTAAAATGCAGAACAGTTAACTGAGTAACAAGTATGCTTCCTTCAGCGGGTTAATTCAAGCAAGTATTTATTTTATTATTATTTTTTTTAATCAAGTTCCATGTAATTTTACTCCCTCAAACTAGTGTTATTAGCATCATAGGTGTGCAACTAAGAAAGCTAACCTAAAGTTTATAAATTTACGGTGTCAGGTATCAGAAACCTGACCTCTCAGGGAAATATATGAAGAGTGTGAAAAAAAAATGAAACAAGCCAATATTAACTTTACCTGGGTTGACAACATTTAAAGTGTGAATAACCCAATAATGTTATGAGTTACATTGCATTTCTTTGGTCATGTGAATATGGTTTGCAATCTTTCAAAAATTAACATGGTAAACATAGTACATGTCATTTAACTACATGTGAAAATGAAATGATGTTACAGTTAAGCATAGAAAATGTGGATACTCAGTTGGCTCATACCTAATGACTGTTTTTACTACTAAAACATTTTTGACAAAACTATGTTAACCATGTTATGTTAAGTTTTGTAAGCTCTCATGTTGCTCAGGTGGAAGATAGGACTTTCTGTGTCAATGTTTGTGTCATTTTCGATTTCTGCATGTTTGTGTTTTCTCCAGTGATGGAGGTGGAAAATTACTGTGTTGTAAAACAGCCCTCGTAAACACTAGTGAGTCCTGGCTGCCAGGATAGTGGTTACAGAATTCACCACATCAGGACATTACACACTGACTGTAGCAGACATTTCAGGAAAAACACACCATTGCTAGTCATTTTGCTGTATTCTGGAACTATCAATCTGTCTTCATTGCCTCTCTTCACTTAGAAATAATAGCGTCACAAATCCATTCCAGTCTGTTTAAAAGCTATTGGAGTCGGTTACTGTTTGCACAGTGTATTACCTTTGCAGCGATCTGCAATCTGTCTCGGAGCCGTGCATGTAGTCTGTTTTAGTTTTTAATAGGATTTTGTGGATTAAATTATCTAAGCTCTGCAAAGTCAAATACATCAGATCAGATTTAGCAAATAATCACCAGCCTGACTCCTACCTAAAAGACTACAGTCTAGCTGCAGCATAGCCTCAAGTGTAAAACATCCCTCGTATCACAGCAATGCCATTACTCTTGTTGCTTTTGGCGACCTTAGGAATGCAGCACTGATATGAATGCACATTCCTCTCTTTGATTAATCTCTCCCGTGATAAAAGCAGACAGACCACACCAGTGCGATTCTCCTCTAATTTATCACGCACGTGTACATGTTCGTTTTGTCTGTCAAATTAGCACAGGGTCAGCGGTGGTAAGAGGTGAGGGGAATTTTGTCATTTCTCATTTTTAATATTTGGATTATTCCGCTAATTACTCGGGAAATACTTTGCGCAGTTGAGTCGGGTTTGATATGCTGCAAAGATCTGAGCACTCTTTTTAAACAAGTAACAGTGATTTCAAAGCACAAACTTCTGTTTTTTTGTGACTGATAAAACTTGATTTTTGATTTTAAAAAAAAATGTAAGGCCAAATGTCTAACTAAAAATGTAAAATGAGACAATTGAGATGTGGCGGTGGTCACATTGGAGGCTGAGAAAAGGGGAGCTGTTTATGACCCGTGAAATCTCTTGTGGAGATTTTGAGCTGTGAAGGATTGCCGGGCTGTTTGCCTTGCTATGGTTTTATAGGGCTTCGTGATGTGTTTTCAGACTTAATATTAATGTTATTTAGAACTATCACATTTTGATGCTCACATAAGAGGCCATTTGGTCTTTAATACAGACTATAATACATATAGACATATTAAGCTGCTTTGACACGATCTACATTGTGAAAAGTGCCATATAAATAAACATGAATTGAATTGAATTGAAATAGACAAATGATTAAATGATTCCAGTAAACGTGGATCCACAATAAAATCGGTAAAATGCTGTATTATGCATGTCAGACTGATAGAGAAATGCTTCTGCCTGCCTGCAAATGGTCCTTTGGTTCACCATTGTTGTTTTGCTTGTCAAGTACTCATGCATGCTTACAGAAAACCCACTATCATGATGTCACTGTTTTCAAATAATCATGTTGTCATGTAAATGAACTACTAAGCAAACAAAAAAGTGTGGTAGCTAACAACCTTCTTTGGTTGCCACATTAAAAGAAACCTATTGTTATAGATTTTCACAGTTGCAAAGGTTTAATTTGATGAACATTAATTTTGGAAGACAATTCTTAAAGTAATTCTTAAATAATTATTTCTGACTTACACGCATGCATGTGCACGCACACACACACACACACATACGCACACACACAAAAAGAACAGTTGCTAAGAGTCATTTGTATGTGAATCGCACTTTGTTGATTGATTGCATTTGCTATCATTTGTATGCACTCTGCAGCCCTGTAATTACAGATGTTGTCATGATCTTGACAAATAATTTCAATGTTTATTTGTCGCATTTGGGGTGGCAGTGAAACAGTATTTATTCAAAACTGTTCTGAAAAAGCATACATCACCCTCTTCAGTCTTGACTGCTTATTCCTGGGATTAGTAACATGTAGGGCGACCGCGGCGCAGGGTTTAACACCTGTTGTCAGTCCAGTGAGTTACAGTTCACGGAAGCCAGCGCCATTCCCACCAACAGGCAGGAAGCCATCTGACAGCTGTGCCAATCTGCATGCTTGTTAGATATGTTTAACGGGCTTGTTTACATTCAAATCTCTCTCGGCTCCTGAGACTTTGGAAGCACTGCTTGCTCTCCTCTTCATGGCCGTTAATGCAGTGAAGGACAAGCTTTTAATTACACATTGGTCTTATTGGAGTCACATTTTTCCAAATCGCATTCACACCGTGCTGCTCCCCCAGAGGGACCTGGTGGACTTGAGAACGACGGGGGCATTTTAATTGCTTAACGAGATGCATATCACCACATTCTCATTGAAGTTTCAGTTAGAAAGCCATCTGGCGAGTGGCGTGTGTGTGTTGCTGTCAGGCATGAAGCACAGGGGTTTCAGATAAAGCAGTGAAAAGAGACCAGAGGAGGGTTGCTTTTTTGTGTGGGCGTGAGGTGTGAAAATGTTTCTCACAGCGATAGGCACATGCAATCAGCCACCAGCGGTTGTGTTTTTCCCCCCCACCGGTGGCCTACTAGGCAATGCCCCTGCTGCGCTAGACAGTATGTAATCTGTTTAATGAAGGGTCTGCGTCTGCTCTTTGACCAAAATGCTTAGAAAAAACAGATAGGGGACCCGGTGTCTGACAAACGCCCTTATAGAGTCTGTTCAACAGTTCACACCTAAATGAAAATCGTGCATTCTGCTATGTAAGTCACATCTGAAATGTGCTATGACTAATATTCCAAAGTGACCACGTCATGCAATTAACGTCAAGCTAGCAAAACATGCACACATTTGGATTGGTGCAGAATGAGAGAGGTATTTGTGTAGTGCATTTGAAACACATGCACTGCTGATTCCTGTTTTGCTTTAAATAGATTAGTCTATGCTTGATGTTTATAATAAATGAAGTTAATTGTGAATACCATTAGAATTTTTCTTTAATTAAAACTATTTTACAGCAGGCAAAATAATTATTGAACATGTTATGATTGTACCTGGCAAAGATATTCCTGAGAGAGCTGCTTTAATGAAGTTGACCCAAGATGTTGGTAAAAACTCAAACAATTCAAACGTAAGTAAAATAAAACATAATAAAAATCAGAAGAAATAGCTATGTGTAATAACAATGGAATGACACAGGGAGAAACTACTGCTGTCTGGGCTTTCCATGCCTTTTTGCACCCTCCTTTGTTCATTTGTTCAATACATTTTTACTGTGTCATTTCATTTTTATTAAACATGACTTAATTTCTAAATAAATTAGGTTTGTGTTATTTGTATGTGTGGATTTCTTTAGTTGTTACTGATGTTTGGTGAAATATTCATGTCAAAAGCACCTTCAGAAATTTGTTTTCTGAGAAAAACTGAGAAAAAAGACTTGTTCAATACCTTTTTATAATCGTTCTGAATACTGTAAAATTTAATGGTGTAAATATGGAGTGAGGGAATGTTTATAATGTTTGTAAATGTTTTTCAGGTGTGATTTAAGCTGTGTTCACACTTGGCAGGTTTGGTTAGAATGATACTAACTTTGGTGCGATTTCTCTGGTTGTGTGGTTTATTTGAGTGTGAACACTGGCATCCAATCTCTGTTCCACACCAAACAAGCAGATAGAGACCACTGAATGTGGGCCATGGTCTGCCTCCAGTTGAGCTATGGTGAGGTTTGACTGAAGTATGAGCGTAACATTGACCAAAAACATCTAAATGAACCAATAACAGACTACAACGATGATACAATAAAAAAGACAGAAGTTGAGAGCTTTAATTTCATTGTTGTATAAAATAAAATGAAATGTCACATCTTGCAGTACCATGGTGCTACATAAATAATCTTAAGCATGCATATGAACACAAAACGTAAGAATGTAAGAGCAATTTTTAAACCTATACACAAAATAGTTAACATACTGGAGCGGTAATCTAACTGTACATATGCTATAAATAGTGATCTCAATGCTCAAGGATCTGTTTTTAATCATGTTGCTGATTACATTTTAATGGAGGCACCAGAAAATAATTTTTTATCTGGTGAAGATTACATTTAAAGGGATAGTTCATCCAAAAATGAAGATTTAGCCACTATTTATTCACCCTCAAGTGGTTCCAAACCTTTGAGTTTCTTTATTCGGTTTGAAGAAAGCTTAAAACCTGTAAACATTGACGTCCATAGTAAGAAAAACCACTGGCCTTTAAAAACGTGACTCTTGTGCTGCTTGTAAAGCCATCCAGTAGTTTTATGTGAGGAACTGACAGTTGTATTGCCACTTTAATACAGAATTCTCATTTATGGTTGAAGTGTCTCTTTAAGTAATCTATTTGCCATGATTTCTCATTTCTAGCCGTCATAGACAAAGACAGAATCCCAGTTGGAGGCAGCCTGGTTAGGAGGCCTGGCGCAGTGATCAAGCAGACACAATTAACTTGAAATGACAAGGTGCCGATGGGGTACCGGACCACATTGTCATGTTCCTATTATGCTAGACATTTATTGTGATTATTTTTTCAGGGAAATGAAATTGTACGTTTTATTGGCACGCAATTGTGAGCTGCAAAGAATCATTTGAAAATTATCATATTAGGCCTACATGAGTATGCCTTCAGATCTTGAAGAGAGAAAGATTTATGTAACTATCAAAACAGATGAAATGGAAAGAAACAAATGAATCTGAAATTAAAGCAGAATTGAGTGGAGTGTTTGTTCCAAATATTGATTTCCAATTTAGATAAACAAAGTCTAGTTGCACAAGTTAACTTAACAAATTTAAGTGGTTTGAACATAAAACAATTGTTGTCCCCAAAAAATGTCAAGACTTATGTTGTTTCAACTCATTTTAAATATGTAGTTTGAACAAGCACCAAAATGTAATGCTCAAAAAGTAAATTATTACCATTTTTTTCTCATTGTGTCTGTTCTAGTGTATTTTTTAAACTGTTGCAAATTTAATTTAAGCTTTTCATTCAACTCATCTTGTTGACAGTATGTATTAAATTAGATAAATGCTAAATCGAAGCATTAGTAGCCTCAGACTTTTGGGCCCCACGTATGTGTATCTATAAATATGTATTCTCCTGGGAATGTGCCCGTGTGTGTTTGTGTGTGAGTGATGAGTGAGGATTCTGGGCCGTGTGCACCTACTGTCACTTTTTTTCTCTTCCTCCATGTCCTGTCTATTTAAAGATTGCAGCAGATTTTGAGTCCCAGTCCAATAAGCTGGCACAGAAAAATCCTGCGGTACTGCTGTCAGTCTTTCTTTTAATTTTGTGTATATATATATATATATATCCAAACTCATTTCTTCAGCCTCTCTCACAGTTTTTTTTCTCTCCATCTCTTCCTGTTCCTTCAGCGGTGTCAGTGTCTAATCAAATAGGCAAGATAATTTTCCACACTGTGGCTTTATGGATATGGGCCGCACAGTATAGCCCAAGCGTGACTAGAACATTAGAGCAAATGTATTTTCATGGAAGATTTACTGTGATTTTTAAAATGGCAGGGTTTACTAATGGACAACTGCCTTCTGTATTATGAATAATAATATTTGGGGTGTATTCGGACACCCCCATAGTTTTTCATAATTGTATCATGAACTAATTAAACTATGTTTAGTCTATATAAAGGACAGCTTAGGCCTTATAGGTCATCCGCACTGTAAAACCCATTAAGTTAAGGTAACTCAAACCATTTTGAGGAAACCAATTTAAGTTCAAAAAGTAATCTTAATGAGTACTGTGAAATTAATCCATTTGAGTACACAAAACCATTTGAGCACAATAAAACCCAATAAATTAAGCGAACTCAAACCAAATGAGTACTGTAAAACCCAATCAGTTAAGAGAACTCAAACCAATTGAGTACTATAAAACCCAATCATTTATGGTAACTCAATAAATTAAGAGAACTCAAACCAATTGAGTACTGTAAAACCCAATAAGTTAAGGCAACTCAAACCATTTGAGCAAACCAATTGTATCAAACAATTTAAGTTCAAAAACTAATCCTAATGAGTACTGTGAACTTAATCCATTTGAGTTTATGAAACCATTTGAGCACAATAAAACCCAATAAATAAAGAGAACTCCAACCAATTGTGTACTGAAATCCCAAAAAGTTAAGGGAACTCAAACCATTTGAGGAAACCGATTGCTTCAAACCATTTAAAAAATGAATATTTATGAGTACTTAATTTAAGTTAAAGTAATGAGATATTTAAGTGATTAAGTATCTGAACTAACATTTCTTTAAAATTAAGAATTAAGGATTAAGGTTTTTCACTGACTCGCTTGAGATTCTTGCACATGAAGTTATAGGATATGTATTGTAGTCGTTTATATGGGCTGTAATGTTATACAAACAAAGAACATCTGTAGCTACGTTTGCATGCACCCAAATTATGACTTTACTCATTTTTGATCGATTCAATCAGAATGAAAAGCCTTCATTTTAATGCCTCAGTTGATTTGACTGAGCTCAGTCCAGATAATATTTTGATTGGATTGGATTAGGTCTGAAATAATCTGGGCAGCAGTAAAAAAAAATGCATGCACTTTTTTTGTTTGTATGTTATGTAAGACCCTGCTTTCATGTGATATACTGAATAAGGGATAGTTCACACACAAAAAAATTAGACTTCACACTTTATACTCGCCATCAAGTTGTTCCAAAACTTTATTAATTTCTTTTTACAGTTTAACACAAACGACAATAATATAAAGAATTTTGGAAACCAACATTGCTGTTGCCAGCAGATTTCCAATAGTTCCGTGATTTTTGAAAAGTTTAAATATAGGTCTTTGCGTGCGGTTTCTCACCTACAATCCTTCCCTAATTCATTCTGATTTGCTAAAACTAGTAAACACACAGTCAGCTCTCTATTTTCTCAAGGTATTTGAGAAAGAGTCTGCAAGTTTAGGTGGTAAATAATGGATGATAGAGTGAGACAAATGTGTGAAGCCCAAAGCGGTATTGGCACAAAAAACAACAACTCTACTCTCAAACAATGCCTCTCAAGTACTTCTTGATACTGGATGATGTTCTCAAGTTCAGTCACTTATGTCCTCTATGTTTGGCCATGAAGATTAAGGAGCCACATTGTGACTGTCATAGGTCCAGACCTTTGCTTTAGAGTGTGTGTGTGTGTGTGAGTGTTGGTGAAGGTTTGCCGCTCCACAAATTATAGTCTGATGTGGTTTGCGGTTGTGTGATCTTTGTGGTTTGGAGGTCAGTGGCTTGGAGCTTATAAAATCCTCCAGCTCTCTGTGTGAACCTGGATTCTGGCTTTGGGAGCACGAGCCAGATGGCTTGGCGGTCTCCAGAACTACTTGGAGCAGAAAGCAGGAGGTTCTGATGGGCCAGTTTTTTTCCCGGGCCGGTAAGAAAAAGAGCTTGGAGCCAGTCCTGATAGCAGCAGCCTGACCTCGATGTGTTAATCCCATCAGATCAGTGTGGATTAAATACAGGCTGCTCAAAACCTGTTATGTGGTAATGCGGAATCTGTGCCCGCCCACTGCGAAATCAAGAGACCAGTGCCTTCGGACGAATGGCTCGAAGAACATTTGATTTCTATGTTTGCATCCGTTCCATAGGACGCCATATCTGTAGTGTTGTGAATAATTCATTTTTAATCTTGAATTCATTATGGAGTGTATATCTGGCCCACCCGCTTTTTCAGCAGCACTGCTTCCAGAAGTATTTTTTCCCACTGAATTTTAAAGAAGTCGTTAAAACATTATAAAACAACGAAGGAAATCACAACAATTATGAACTTTGAAAAAAAAAGTATATGGAAATAGGTTAAGAGTCTACTTAACAGTTTTAATGGTAAAGAGCAATAATCCCATGAAGCATCATGAAATTTCTTGTATCTTTCAAAACAATATATTGCAAGTTTACTGTACAATATACAGCAGGGAAAATAAGTATTAAACACGTCATGTTTTTTCCTGGGAATAATATTTCTAAAGGAGCTGTTGACATGGAATTAAACCAGATTTTGGTTAAAACCCAAACAATACAAACATAAAAATAAAACAAAACAAAACAAATATGAAAAATTTGTTATGTGTAATAACAATGAAATGACAAAAGGAGAAAGTACTGAACTACTGAAATATATTTTATACTTTATATAAAAGGCTTTTTTTTGGTGATGGCAGCTTAAAGATGCCTCTCAAATGGAGAATGAAGTCACATGCATTGCTCAGGTGTGATTTTGCAAAAATCCTGATGGTTCTGTGGGTCTCGTCTATCAAGTCTGATCTTTAATTTATATTTTATATTGGATTAAAGTCAGGTGATTGTCTGGGCCATTCACCAGCTTGATTTTCTTTCTCTGAAAGCATTTGAGAGTTTCCTCGGCTGTGTTTTGGATCATTGTCTTACTGAAATGTCCACCCTGGTTTCATCTTCATCATCTGGCAATGTAGATGTTGGACTGAAGCAGCTAATATTCATTTACATTGATGAAGGGCAGAGGGTTGCTGAAGAACTACTGAGAGATTTCAGCTGCTGTCTGGGCTTTCACTACCTTTCTACACCTCTATTTCTTCATGTGTTCAATACTTTTTCCCTGCATCATTTCATTTTATTACACATAACTTAATTTGTAAACTAATTAGATTTGCTTTCTTTGCATATATGGATTTCTTTGGTTGTTACCAACATCCGGGGAAAATTTCAAGTCAACGGCACCTTTGGAAATATGTTTTCAGAGAAAAATGGTGACGTGTTCAATACTTATTTTCCCCACTGTACATAACCTATATAAATATTTAAGTATTTTGAGAACATTGGGAGAATCAAATATGTAATTTGTAACTCTGCTATTAAACACAGATGCTTAAAACCAAAAAAGGTTTAAATAATGCTAACAAAAAGGGTTTATCAGTTACTGTTAACAATCTATTTACTATGGAACAAAATGAATGGCGAAACCTGACTCCATTAAGTATTATTGATCTTGCTTTGGGATGTAGTCATCTGACAACTGACTAGACAGTTTAAGTGACCTTTTTACACTTTTAGCTCCATTTAGCATTCTGTGTGTAAACTGGAGCCGTCAAATTGTCTCCAAAAATCACAATTTCAATCCATACACAAAATACATCTTCAATGTAAATTCTATTTTAGGATGCCATGTCAATTTAAAATGTGGAATCATGTATATAGATGCCACGGGCTTTAAATAATTCCAGTGTTTACATTCAACATTTATACGTTTTATATTGTTAATGCATTAAATTTGACAGCCCTACCATTAGCATATAATAGCTTTAGCTGCTAAACTAGCATTGTGTTAGCAGTTTTCTTCTGTCCTACTGTACCTCCAAGTTGTAAACATCTCACAATGCATTTCTTTCCAAATCAATGGTCTTGTCTGGCTATTTTTGAACAAGTCATGTAAATACCCAATAAGAAACATGCTCAGTTGCTGTCCGCTGAACTTGAAACCAGCCTAATTATGCTGGGATTCCTTGAGATCAATCATTCGACTAGCTGGGCAGCATGCTATCTGAAAATATGTAGCTTTGCACATCCCTTGTAAGGGCATAATAGCCACGAATACCTTTTTTTTAAACTTCATATCTATTATATAATGAAAGGCAGTTTTCATATCACTGGCTCTGACTACTGAATAGCTTCTTGTTTACCTCGTTCTTTGCTGATTATCTTGGCCCATTTCTTCTTGTTGTCTGTGGAGGTTTGGTAATTGCTCGACAGCGTTCAATAGTGTTTCTGTTAGATAAGCTGTTTTTTTTTTCTTCTTTTTTCAAAGAATGCTTTTGCGCTAAGAGGTGCTATCATTCACATTTCAGAGAGAGTGTTTTTTTTGTCATCTGACATCTCAACTGTTTGAAGACAAAGTGTGCTAACAGAGATTATAAGTGTGTGTGAACTGATCTAGGGCAGTTCAAGGGAAGGTCGTGACGGGCAGGCAGTGTTTTTAGGATCAGCATGCTAAATTAGCTGAGGACCCTGAACTCGAGCAAACAAAGTGCTTACGTGGAGAAGCTCTGAACGTTTTTGTACTTCATGAACGTACACTTACAAGTGTAAAGATGACACTGCTAAGTCCTCCGCTGTTGTTTACTTCAACATTTCCATGTTTTGTGTTGTTATGCATTAAATGTGGCAGCCCTGACATTTGCTTAAAATTGTATTTATGTGCGACACATACATGTATGGGTCATATTTGGTGTCAAGTCCAATAATTTTTTCAATAGTGATTTTTATGTATGTAGAGAGTTCCTCCGTGTGCTCCGGTTTCCCCCACAGTCCAAAGACATGCGCTATAGGTGAATTGAATTAGCTAAATTGGCCCTAGTGTATGAGTGTGAATGCGAGTGTGTATGGGTGTTTCCCAGTATTGGGCTGCGGCTGGAAGGGCATCTGCTGCGTAAAACATATGCTGGATAAGTTGGCGGTTCATTCCGCTGTGGCGACCCCTGATAAATAAAGGGACTAAGCAGAAGGAAAATTAATGAATGAATGTACGTAGAGAGCACATTAAATGCAGGTAAAGGTCTACTAATGTTTCAAAAAAAAAACTGTTTTGGGTGAAATATTTTATCATTTCATTTTTATCATTAATCCTAACATACTTATTTATGTAGTTATGTTTAAGGATTATTATTATTTACATAGTATATGTACATGTACGGTGTATATTTTTTACTGTATGTATCTTAATGCACAAATATACATGTATATACTTTAAAATATTTACTTATATTTTAATATTTATATATAAGTTTGTTATATGCACAAACATATTTTATATACATGTATTTACATACAGTATATACATGGCTTTGTGTATTTATACGTAATAAATATTCACAATACACACAAAATTATTGTGTAAACGCAAGCTTTAATTTTGTATGGATTTAGTCGGTTAACAGCACTATATTTATGTACAAATGTGAATATTAGAACATAAAACGTATTGTTGACAAATGGATAAAACCTTTCGAAGGATAGTGGCAAAGTATAAATGTTTAAGATGGCAATTAATTTGAATTTGGAGGCTTCACTGTGATCTTTCAGAATCTTTTAATATCATATAATCAATCAATTTTTGTTCTAAATATGCCCAACATGATTTTTTTTTGGTATAAACTAGTGTTGAGCTAAATGCCATTGTAGTGGTGTCTTTTGGAAATAATGCTAAAAATGTACGGGGACAATTTTTACATACTTTAAAACCCCTTTTATCTTTTGACCCATATATTAATTTTGACCCATATATTAATAAAAAAAATTTACCTAGTAGACTGTCACATTTTGTCACTTTTTATCTTTACAATTCATCAAATGCTGTGTTTTTTGTGTTTTACCTCAAAGCCAGGCCAGTTTCTCAACTTGCATGCATATTAATATGAAATGATGGAGCAAGTGCCCGGCTGCTGTCTGATAATATGGATCTCGTGGCCCGTGAAGAGAAACGTGCCCTTGAGCCAGACCTAATGCCGGCACTGCATGAATGAGCGCTTCAGTGCCTCCTCTATCTCTAATGGCTTTTTAATAAACAAAGACTTGACCACCCTTCAGCTTGCCCTTTGTGTTTAGCATAAATGAATACATGAAGATGAACACAACTCAGCTGCTAATGCTAGAGTGAAGCCGCTTGCTGTTTTTTTTTTTTTTTTTTTAATTTCTCTCTCCTTCTTTAGCTTTGTATGTGCGCAATTTTCTTTATCTTACATCCTTGTTTACAAAACACTCTCATGCTTATTCTCACTGCTTGTCTCTGCCTTTCACTCTCACTACTTTTTTTTCCCATGTGATTTGGAATCTTGTTCCAATTTTCTTTACTCTCCTTCAGTTTTGGCTGGTGTGGCTTCTGCAGAAATATTGCTGGCATTATGGCGGACATTGGCTTTGAAGTCGCGTTTTTGCGCCACGCTGCCAGGTAAAGCCCTCGGCGACAGCACCAAATTGATTTCCGCGTGCTGTGGACAAATTGCCATGCAATGACTAATTAGCAAACATTTTTATAATTCATAATTAGGGCCTCCACTTTCCCTGTGTGAGTTGGCTCACTGCCGAGCTTTAATTTGCGAAGCCATGAATTCCGCCTTGGAATTATAAAGACTCTCAGCCTCCCCCAACCCAGAGCTCAAACAGGTGTCTTCACTTTCTCTTAAAGAATTCCATCTTCAGACGGCCTGATGTTCAATGGTTTTAGCACTCATTTCTTTGTTGAAAATTGAAAATCCACTTGGTATTAACACATATTTTAAGTTCCCCAGCGGGAGGGGAACTACAATGCTATGTGGAAACTTCCACTATGGGGATTTCGTCAGAAAGCCAATCATTCTGAAGAGTAATTAAACGGGCCAATGAAATGCCAATGAGTTGGCGGTGTCAGCGTGCACAGCTGGCAGCAATCATAATCAGCTTGTGAATAAGAATGCCCGCTGTGGCACACAACCACACCTTTTTCGCTTTCAGAAGCCTCATGTGCAGTCTGAAAGAGACGTTTTGCTGTCATCCTCCGACTTTGTTCGAGAGAGAGAGAGTGAGAGAAAGCTGCCGTCTTCTGAGAGGCTGATTTCTCCCGGTTCCAGCGCGAGCAACAACGCGAGCAGCGGTGGTCAAGCTGGGTTTCTCCTGTCCCTGGGCATTTCGCTGGACCGGTACTTCAAGAGCGGTGCGTATAAATTTAAGCAAATTTCCTAAAAGAGCAACACGGTCGGGCAGCGCGTCTTTTTAAAGACGTCGCTCCGACCGTGCGTTTCTGGATGCGGTGGTTTCCTGTCCACGGATGATGGGCACGAGCACTGTATTGCATGTCTGGGGGACCAGCATGTTAATGCGGTGCTCGCGGGCAGTGCATGCCATCACTGCGATGGCATGTCTGTTGCGCAGCTAAGATCGCGGTTCGCTCTTGCAAAAGGGCGAACCACCCCTGTTGTCCCCCGCAAGTAGCGGTTGGCACTCGGGCAGATCTGAGGGTCACAGTGGGGGTCAATCCGCCGCCCTCGGGCTTGCGGACCTCCCATTCCTCAGCGCGCTCCATCCAAGCTTCGAGTGAGAGAAGCGCACCATCCTTCGGGAGGGTCGCCCTCTCACTCGATGACACCGAGGACCAGATGTCCATCGCTGCATCGGAGGGTGGGCTGTCATTTTCCGATGACAATTCGGACCCGCTTCCTCCCTCAGGGGTGGTAAGCGAGGCTCCGGATATGGCATCTGATATGATGGCCGTGCTAACCCGGGCTGCTTCGGCGACGAGGCTGGAGATGGCTTGTCCCCCAGCTTCGCCGCCGGACCGATTAGACGGGTGTTACGTGGAGGATAAGAAGGGGAAACCCTCTAAGCCTCCCGTCCCCTTCTTCCCGGAGGTGCACAGTAAGTTCACGCAGTGCTGAGGGCACCTTTTTCTGCCCGGTCTGCGTGCGCTCCGCCCTCACCTTCCTCGATGACAAAGCAGCCAGGGGGTATGAGGCAAAACCCCAGGTCGAGTGTGCTAGCGCGGTCAATCTTGCCCGCGTGGTGCCCCTTCCTGGCGTGGTTAGCCTCGGCTCCCGTCCAAAGCGTGTAGGTTGTCTGTGTCCCTCAGGGCCAGAGCCTACACTGCTGCGGGCCAGGTTGCTTCCGTTTTGCTTGCTATGGCTAGTGCAAGCGCTGGCCCAGCGGCACGAGGAAGGTTCCGACCCAGGCTTAATGCACTACGCACTGCAACCGACTTTGCTCTAAAAACACCAGGTCGGCTGCGAGTGCCCTGGGAAGGACGATGACCACACTAGTGGTCCAGGAACGCCACCTCTGGCTAAACCTGGCAGATATGTGTGTCGTTGACAAAGTTCGCTTTCTTAACACACCCATATACCAGGCTGGCCTGTTCGGCGACACCGGGGTGAGTTCACCCAGGAATTCACTTCGGTGAAAGAGTAGTCAAGTGCGATTGGCGGGCTCAAAAACCGCTCTCCCCGTCGATTCGTGCACTTTGGCTGCTTCTCGCCGAGGGCGCTCGTCTGTGGCTCCAAAATCTGCTCCGCCGCCCTGTCCGTTCAACTGGTTAAGCGGCAGCGTTGAGCACCTCACAGACGATCACCGCCCCCCGCCTCAGGGCGCCGCTAAGTCCAGTACGGACCGCGAAGCGTCCCTGAGACGGGCCACTCGGAGAAAAGGATGTTTGCTCTTTCCCTGGCGGAGGGCCAGGGACACCCATATCATTAACAAAAAGGCCGTATGGCCAGTTCGCTAAACGGTCCCCCAAGTTCACGGGCGTGTATTACACCAGGTGTCAGCCCTGTGTCCGCCCCTCTCTTGTGCGAGGAGATTGCTGTCCTCCTGGCGAAGGATGCAATCAAGCCGGTCCCTCCAGCCGAGATGAGGTATGGGCTTTTTAGTCTGTACTTCATCGTACCCTAAAAGAGCAGTGGGTTATGACCAATCCTAGTTCTGCGCATTTTGACTCGCTGCCTTACAAGCAGCCGCTCAGAATGCTCATGCAGAAGCACATCCCCCGGTGCGTCCGTCCTCAGGATTGGTCTGCAGCGATAGACCTGAAGGACACGTACATTCATTTCTCCATTTTTCCACGCCACCGGCTGCGGTTTGCGTGCGAGGGTCGAGCATGATAGTACAAAGTCCTCCCTTTCTGGCTCTCCCTGTCTCCGCGGGTTTTCACGAAGCTCGCGGAGGATGCCCTAATGCCCCTTCGGCTCGCGGGCATCTGCATACTCCATTATCTCGATGACTGGCTTTTAGCTCACTCGTGGGATCAATTGATTATGTACAGGGACTGGGTGCTCCGGCACCTCGACCTGTTGGGGTTTCGGGTCAACCGAGAAAGGAGTAGGCTCGCCCCTGTGCAGAGCATCTTTTTTCTCGGGTTGGAGCTGGACTTGATCACCATGACGGCGCGCCTCCCTCGAGAGCGCGCTGGGCTGATGCTGACCTGTCTGAGAGAGTTCGACAGGAAAACTGTGGTCCGACTGATATCATTTCAGAGGCTCCTGGGGCATATGGCATCCGTGGCCGCTTCACGCCGCTCGGGCTGTTCCATATGAGACCGCTTCAGCATTGGCTTCCCGATCAGGTCCCTAGACGCGCATGGCACGCGGGCACGCACCGGGTGACTGTCACTCCGCTGTGTCGCCGTGCCCTCAGCCTCTGGATGGACCCTGCGTTTCTACAGGCCTGTGTGCCTCTAGAACAAGTGTCCAGGCATGTCGTCGTTTCGAGGGATGCTTCCAGTACGCGCTGGGGGGCCATGTGTTGCGGGCATGCAGCTGCGGGTCCGTGGAAGGAACCCGGTTGCATTGGCATATTAATTGCCTGGAGCTGTTGGCAGTGTATCTCGCGCTGCACTGTTTTTACCGGTGCTAGAGGGGAAACACGTGCTGGTCAGGACGGACAGCACGGCGACGATGGCGTATATCAACCGCACAGGGGGTATCCGCTCTCGCCGCATGTCTCAGCTCGCTCGCCGTCTGCTCCTCCGGAGTCATTCGCGGCGGAATCGCTGCGTGCCATTTTTTCCCCCGGCGAACTCAACCGTGCAGCCGATGCGCTCTCACGGCAGTTCACGCCCGGGAAAACTGAGATTCCACCCCCGGCTGTCCAGCTGTTATAGGTGCGCTCTGCGCGCTGGCTAACACAGCTGGCCCCTGGGCGTGCGTAAATACGCATTTCTCTCCAGTGAGCCTACTCGCAGATACTGTGTTACGTCAGGGAGGACGAGGACCAGATCTGTTATTGCGCCTTTGGCTCAATCTTATCTGTATTTCAGCTCTCTCCTCGTGACGGCCCCTCCCTGGCATATCCCTTTGAAGAAGCTCCTTCTTTGGAACAGGCACCATCTGGCACCCGCGCCCAGATCTCTGGAATCACGTGTAAGGTCCATAGATGGAGCGTGGAGGACTTAGGTGACTTACCGGTTCGGTGGTTAACACCGTCACTCAGGCTAGAGCACCCTCTACGAGGCATGCCTACGCCCTGAAGTGGAGTCTATTCGCTGTGTGGTGTACTTCTCTCCGAGAAGGACCCCGGACATGCCAGATCAGTGTGATGCTTTTCTCCTTCAGCTGGCTGAGCTAAGGCTGTCCCCTTCGCACTGAGGGGTTGGCGTTATGATCATCCCCGCTCTGAGGACGCGGGGATGGCGGCGCGCTGGGAAAGCATCGCCTCATCATCCAGTTCCCAGAGGCGCGAGACGCTGGTTAATTAAATCAATCCTGTCCCCCTCTCATACCCACTTGGAGATCTCTCTTAGGAGAGGTCTGCTCGATCCACTCGACTCAGTATCTTTAAGTTTTCTGTCCAGGTAGACAGCTCTGCTGGTTGCGTTGGCATCGGTCAAGAGGGTCAGGTATCTGGAGGCATTTACGGTCAGCGAAGTGTGCCAGCAATTCGGGCCGGCCCACTCTCACGTTTTCCTGAGACCCCGGCCCACCTAGGTGCCCGAGGTTCCTACAGCGCTTCTTAAGACTATGTAGTGAACCTGCAAGCGCTGCCCACGGAGGAGGCAGACCCAGCCCCTTTCTTTGCTGTGTCCTGTTCGCGCTCGGCGCTTGTGACCGCATTAGAGCTTACGACTCTAAGCAGCTCCTTTCTGTTATGATCGGCAGACGGGAAGTGCCGTTCCATTCTGAGGTTGGCCACTGGATAGTGGATGCCATCTCCCTCGCTTTTCTATGCCAGGGTGAGCCGCGTACCCCGGTAGTGAGAGCGCGCTCGACTAAGAGTATCGCCTTCTCTTGAGCGTAAGCACGCGGCGCCTCTCTAACAGACATCTGTAGAGCTGCGGGCTGGGCGACACCTAATACATTTGTAAAAATTCTATAATCTTTGAGTGGGCTGATTTTCCTCACGTGTGCTGGATACGCCAGTGAATGAGGAAATTCAGTACGGTGTTGAAACACGCTTGCTGCGCCTTTCTCTCTAACACAGAGATTCGTGCGCTTATTCACTCTGTTCAGTTGAGTTCCCCATTTGGCGAACCCTACAGAGTTCCTCCGAGGCCCCCAGCATCTGACTCAGCGGAGGAGTCAGGTGCCTGGCCCATTACGTAGTTGGTATGCCCACTTGGTCAGCCCGCATTCTGGGTATAGGTGCCTGCTATGCGCGATCCCCACTGGCGATCCCCTATGCTTCACTCAGCCACGGTGTAGTTCCTCCTCTTAGGCGGGCCCGTGTCTTCCCTCCCCGCTAACCATCCTTCATATGTGTTCTCCCCCTTTTCAGGGTTAGTCCATATGTCTTCCTGCCACCAGGTCTCCCCATTGGGCAGCAGGTGGCCTCCGCAGCATCCTCCCTATCGGGACTGCACGCTTCCCAACGTACTGTCGTAATTTAAAATTCCTAGTATCTTAACTAGGTGTATTTTTTACGACTCCCCAAAAAATATAAATAAGCCTTTAAGTGCTTCACAGGTAAGTAAGGTAAGTTAGGGCCAGGGGACACGTTGGTGGGCTGCGTCTCTGGTGATGATGGTGCGCTCACGCCGGAGCCTGGCAAACCTCTCACCAGCGACGTGGTAAGGTTCAATCACTGTGGCGTTTTCCATAGATTTCCCCATAGTTCCACATAGCATTGTAGTTCCCCTCCCGCTGGGGAACGTAACGGTTACTAAAGTAACCCTCGTTCCCCGAGGGGGGGAAAGGAAATGCTATGTTCCTTCGCCACAGGGATTGCGCCTTAGCTGACAGCTGTAGTTCGGCTTCTTCAGCTAGAAAAGGTGTGGTTGTGTGGCACAGCGGGCATTCTTATTCACAAGCTGATTATGATTGCTGCCAGCTGTGCACGCTGACACCGCCAACTCATTGGCATTTCATTGGCCCGTTTAATTACTCTTCAGAATGATTGGCTTTCTGACGAAATCCCCATAGTGGAAGTTTCCACATAGCATTTCCGTTCCCCCCCTCGGGGAACGAGGGTTACTTTAGTAACCGTTACGTTATCTGTTCACATTTTTGGATATGTGTGCGATATTTATGAGTGTCTTTTATGCGATATTTTCTGCAATATTCCAGTTTTGCGCATAAATTTAATTTGCATCTTTGGATGGAAACATAGGTAATGTCCGGTGCGCATTTACTATGGGAAATATTGCATGTTGCGCTTTGAACTCTTATGGCTATACATTGTACAGCTCGTTATAAACGCACACCCTGACTGGATGCGAGGGAGAAGAAAATGTCATTACATTTTTTTCTTTCTTTTGACTCATAAAAGCTTTCTTGGAGCTTTGTATGATTACAGTTCAACCACTGAAATCACATAGAATGTGTTTGTTTCCTTTTTTGACTCTTGCTGTCTATGAATTATCTTCTATGTCTTAATTTGGGTTCCAAAGATGAACAAAGCTCTCAAGGAATTGGAAGGACATGAGTGTGAGAAATTAAAAATTGAATTTTAATTTTTGGGGGTACTAAACTTGTAATGTCTCTTCATATGCTATATCTGACTATTTCCATGGACAAACACATGTTACTGAGCTTACAAGTGAGTAGAAAAAAAAAGGACCATGAAAAAAAAGATTTTGATCGTAATCTGTGTCTACCATAATACCTTGTTATGGTGCACTTTCACAAAATGCATCAAATAATGAACAAGCATTAAGACACCGGGCATACTTTGGATGGTCTTTTGTAGCTTTAAGAAAACATTAGTTCACATACACTGCGAAAGCAATCCTTGGGAAGTGGTCAAAAAAGTACACAACCGCAAAATGATTTGCATCCTGTTTTCAACTGTAGTGTTGTCTAGTTGTTATTGGATCTACAAAAACGTATCTTAATACCAGATGTAAACGGGGCCAAAGAAGCCACAGTGGATGCACAATGGAGTTAGACTGTAACAAAGCTTTTTAATACTCATGCTTGATTTTGTTTAGTCAATCACAGCAAATAATTCAATATCAGCACCGTACAACTTGCATGGAAAACTGTTCTCTGCATTCTTTAGAAGTATGATTATATACAATTTAATTACAATTTAATACAATTTATATATTTTATATCCATTTATGTATTTATTTGATATGTATAGCATTGCAATGAACATGATTATAAATTATAAAGCCCTTCAGTATGATGCAAAAGATCTTGATCATCCTGTCTGGGTTTATTAATGTTAAAGACCGACTGCTCTCTCTTATGTAATGAATGTAATTATTTTAAACCAGAGCTGGAGCTGAACACCATTTTCTCTGTTATAACACACATATTTTTACCTAAGCATGTCGCAAGTTAATTATCCACCATGCTATCATTTGTATAACACTAGAGCTGTAGGTAAATGACTACAAATAGAGCTCTAAAGAATTTTTCCTTTTTTTTTAAATAATGACTTTATGCTCATGAGTTTGTCTCGCAGCTATGCTATTTATTTAATGAAAGCACAGGTTACTGATTTTCAGTGCCGGTGCCTCCCACTTAACAAGCACTCCTTTAATGAGCACTTGCATAACCACAAAGTTTGCTTCTTCTAAACAAATGACAGCATTTCAGAACTTTACACAATTGCTTGCATTCGTTTTTTAGTTAAAAGGGCACCTATTTTATTCCTTTTTCAAGACTTAAGATACGTTTTTAGTGTCTCCAGAATGTGTCTGTAAAGTTTCAGCTCAAAACACCCATCAGATTATTTATTTTACTTTTCAGAACATTGGAATTTTCTGCTCTGAACACAATGTAGCTGTTTTTGTGACCTGTGCCTTTAATGCTAGTTCTCCCCGCCCACCGTTCCCACGTGCCTGTCAGAGTGTGCCTCAATCTCCGCCTCGGCTGCATCAGATAAACAGCACAGTGACAGACATGAAGGAAGCAAATCTCACGTAACGTTTGTGATAAATACTACAGTAAGAACTTTCCCAATGATTATTTGATGTATTTGTTGTGTAGTTAATTCAAGCCTTTCGATGGGTCATACACAATGTTGTTACAAAGTTCACGCACGCACACACACAGACACACACACACATGCAGCGCGCTTTTAACTTTGCACTGTTTTTGCACGGCAAATGTGACAGGATACACGTTAATATGCACTGCTTTATGGATATCTGTTATGTTAATGTACAAAATAAACCTGATTTAATGTCCACAAACCAGGATTGAAGTTATAATTGTACTGACACGCGGCTGTGGTGATAAAGACGGTAAAATCGCTGTAATTCATTACAAACATGCACTGTTTTAAAAACGTTTTAAACTTGTAAACTCATTCTTGATCACATTTGATGATGATTGATGATCACGGCGAGCTCAACAGATCTTGTAATTTCAGTTGCTTTGCACATGTGCTGTCTTGTTGATTATATGTGTTACTACGGAGACATGTTAATATGCGGCTGTCAATCAATTCGGTGGGCGGGGAAACCGCACTCCTACGTCACGTTGCAGTGGGCCTCAGAATGGGAGGGATTTGGATCCTATTTTATCATCAGGAAATTTAACAAAAGAGACTTATTGTCTTTATATCACTCCAATATGACTGTGGACACACTACACCTACACACAGTTCTGTCCAAACAGCTTACAAAAGATGGTTTTCATCATAGGTGCCCTTTAATGTTGTTTTTAGTGATTTAGCAGTTTTTGGCTGAGCTCTTGATGGAAACATGAGTAGGAAACTTTTTTCCTCCATGTTCAGCATGTTAAAATTCATGGCAATTTATAATTTTTATGGAACAAATGATGGCTGTTTTTCTGAATTATTTACAACATTTCTAAAGATTTTGGTGCAAGGTGCGTGCCTTTGTAAAATCGATTGATCCATTTTTAAAGATGTCTCCCAGTGCCCTTCCGATGCTCTTTGATAATGTGTATGAGAGGTCAAGGATGTATCTATTATTTATGTTTCTTGGAGGGGTATCGGATGGGTATCCAGTGCACGTGCCAAACATCTAGAAAGTTTGATGGTGCAGTGGTGCAGATCGGAGTCCTGTTGACATCAGATTTTGGTAGTTGGTTAGTGCGCAATAAATTGATGAGAGTTAAAGGTAAACATTAAATGTACAAAATGAGTATAAAACACCTATATGTATTTGTTTATTTGTATATATTTACATATTTTCTGTGGTTTCATTTTCTACATACATTTATGTTGTGCTTTTTGAGAAATATGTTGTATAATACTTATCTTTATTAACTTTTTTTCTCTCTCTTTCATTATTGAATTAATGACTATTGAGTTGATTTTGTGTTCAACATAATTTCTGTACTGCTTAGATATTCTATTGAGTCATGTGACCATAGTGTTTAAACAACTCCAGACACACCTGACCTCTGTTACCCCGATGAAGGCAAGTGTTTGCTGAAATGCGTATGTGCAGTTTTAGTGGAATAGCCATGTTAATAAAGGCTTTTAAAAAAATAAATAATAATTATAATTGCCTTATAATTTTGCTGTTTATCTTTATATATCCCTTACCCAAAGAGCACTGGCATATCAATTACCCCTGAAGCACTTTTTGTTTGATTTTGAGTATAAAGCATCATTCGGTGGTATTCATTATTTAGACAATATTTGAGTTACAGTTATTAAGGTCAGTTGTCATTTATTTAGTGAACAGATTTGGATTGTATTACAGTTTGGAAATGGTGTTTTCTTAATTTTTTTATTATTTTGTTGGAATAGTTATTAATAAAACATTGTGTTTTGGTGTGTTTTGTCCTATAGCAATCATGTGTTAAGGCACTTGATGGTGGATTTTTTGGCTGTTCAAATTATTAACTATTTTTGCAAGTGGTAAATACACAGGGAAACAATTAAGAGATCATTTGGATAGAAATAAGTTTGATTTTCCAAATGATCTTTTAATAGGTTCCATAGCTGTATATAATGCAAAAAAGCAGTTTTGACCCAGTGCGACTTAATTTCCGGAAACTACTGTAATTAATGATGCTTCTGCAGTGGCCATTCTGATCAGTTTTTGATCAGACTCTTCGTTGATCTTTTTTTTTTTCAATGCCAGATGTCCTGTCATTTTACCCAGAAAATTGACTTTAAGGATGGAGCACCTGACAGCATTTGCTTTAGTTACAGCATTCAGCAAAGGACAAATTAAATAATGAGTCGACAATTTTCACACCGCATGTTAAATCCCAACTAGATAAATATCACCATGCATGTCTGTGAAAACTCCAATTTACCTGACCTCCTTTGGGGAAAACTACATAATCCCATCCGAATAGGACTTAAGACTCCCAGCCTCCCCTTCGCTGTGTCATGTGCCAGCCCACTCCAGAGAGCACTGAACTGGGGAGGAAAGTTTATTTGTGGGGGCCGTATTATGGCACATAATGTTCTCGTATTATACGCTTTTCTGCTGATACGGCCATGCTGTCGACAACTCCACCAAGCTGGCAGCTCTGTGTGGCGTTATCTACCAGAGAGAAAGAGAGAAAGCTCATAGGCTTGATTTATTGCCTCTGCAGAGGAGAGAGCAAGAGAGGAGGGGTGAAGAGTGAGAAAGAAGCCAGATATTCTTGCTTTGACTCTCTGGAGTTGAGTGAGACAGGTTGGAGTAAGGAGGATTTTTTTTTTCTCTCCCTCCTCATCTGCAGGAGACTTTCCCCAAACTTCACCATGTCCTCTGTGGGCAACTGATTGTTCTGTGTCCCTCTCCTGGGAACCTGTTAGGGACCTCATCTGACCGCTGCTTAACAAAAGCCTCTCGGGATTTACCCAGCATGCCTTTCAGTCTGCAGAGACTTCTCCCTTGATGCTTTTTCTGGTGGTGGAGGGAGAGACGAACCCCCTCTCCTGAAACCCCTGCTGTGTTATTAAGCTCTGTTTGAGTCCAAACTTAGCCGTGAGAATTTCTGGATGGCTTGTGTGCTGCCCACCCCCCCCCCCAAAACTTTATTCCCGTGTTTGTTTGCACACAAAAATTGCACAACACCCCGGTGATGACTTCGTACAATCAGTTACACATTAGCATTGTCTGACAGGGTTAGTCTAAGTAAATAAACTTCAGTCAATTATTCACCGAATGTAGCAGTTGATTTAAACATTTCTCCTACAATGTACTCTAGCAGCACTTTGAGAGTCAAAAACACATATGAAGGCAAAATAAAAGTAAAATTTGTGGTAATATTCCAACCAAAATTGAAATACATGTTTATTTTGAAAAACAAACAAACAAACAATGAAAATCACGGGGAACACATTAAATAATGTTTGTTGTATTGTCTGCAATGAAATACATTCATTCGTTCATTCATTCATTTTCCTTCGGCTTAGTCCCTCATTTATTAGAGGTTGCCACAGCGGAATGAACCGGCAATGAAATACAAGTCGAAGTAAATTTAGAAATTACTACTTTTTTTTATTTACGTGCTCAACAGAAATGACTGTGATTGGTGACAGTGGTGAGTTCGGTGAACTTATGACCTTCACGGCCAATTACAGTCATTTCTGTTGAGCACGTAAACACAATGGCAAATCAGTGCTGTTTAAGAACGTGCTCAGTAGCGCTCAAATGTTAGCGGGAAATTGACATTTTTAAAACTTCAGTATCGATTGGTACCGAATTCCAGTATCGTGACAACCCTAGAGTGAGTTCATGTTTTTACTCTCAAACTGCTGGTAGCGTTTTATAATTCGCCAAGGACCACAGTCTCACTGAAGTATCTACTTTAATGTTGGACACCTGTTCTAGTTGAATGAGTAAACATGAAAAAAACTGTATGGTAATTTATAGTAAGTACCATAGTGTGCTTTATTAGTACTTTTATGTTTTTGAACTGAATGAAAATACATTCTGGCATTCTAATCAAGGAATTTTGCTGCCATACCATGGCTGCAGCAGGTACAATGATATTACGAAGCACCTAAACATAGTCCCCAACTAGGTAACCATGCAGCGTAAAATCATTGCGCCTGATGCAGCCATGGATCGGCAGCGAAGTTCTGTGATTATTACGCCAGAATGAGAATATATTTGCAGGAGTCAAGTTTCAAATAGAAAAAAATGGTCTCAAAGTTTTTGAGCAAGATGCTAATGGTCTAATCCGATTCAATGATTTATGCTAAGCTAAGCTAAAAGTGCTCCCGCCAGACATGGAGATTGGCTGAATGGATTTAAAAATAGTAAAACTCAACTGTTTAACTTTAGGGCACTTGCAAAATGAGGCTATTTCCCAAAAAATTGTGTTTCATTGGATAGTGCACTTTGGAGAACCAAGTAGTCATGGTATATATTAAAGCACTATGTTATCAGATTCTATCAATTAAACATTGATGCAACTCCCATAATATATTTGAGAAGTCTTTCAGTCTGATTCTGTTGTTTATTTAAGTTTCAAACAGATTTTTTTCACAAGAAGTGTCTGTTTCTTGAACATTAGCGATGTCTTACTCCCACTTGAGTGGCTTTACAGATCTGTATCGACACAAAGCAGCTTTATGTTTGGGAATGTTTATTTAATGAACCATTGATATGAAGCACATAAATCTCTTCCTGCTCTCAGCTGTGTGGGTCGGAGTGTCAGTCATGCCTTGTCAGAGGCTCTAGGAGGAAGCCCACAAAAAAACCCTCTTTCTCTATCTTTCAAAAAGCAGCAGGAGGGAGATGGCCATCTCTGCTATAATGCGAGGTCTATTAAAAACAAGCTCCCAGATATTTTGTGTTTTTCCAAGCCATGATTTACATTCTTTTGCATGGAAAAGTGGGGTCATTGTTGGCTGAAATGACCCACCCTGCATTTGCAAAAAAAAAAAAAAAATATATATATATATATATATATATATATTTAAATTAAAGTTTTGTATGAATTTGGCTTCTTTTGATCACAGTGTTGCATGTGCAGTTTTCTTTGTGATTTGAGGGTCTTTTTCTTCTGAATGAGTTAAAATAGAAAGGAGAACATGTCATTTTAATTGTTGGGTGGTCTGTGTTAAAGGAAATTAAAACTTTTTTACTCATGCCATTCTGAACCAGTAGGACTTTCTTTCTTCTCTAAAAAGGAAAAGAAGATTTTTTTCAGAATGTGTGCCGTGATTGATTGTTAAAAAAAATCTGAAATGTATATGATTACTATATTAGAAATAATCAATTTAATACAAATAATTCAGATTAGTTTAAAATATAATTAAACAAATCTCTCTTCAAATTAGCTCTTGTTTTGTGCCAGTGTTATTTTAGGCAAAATTGGAGTACTAATTGTATCAGTTTAAAATTATTACAATTAATTTTAGACAGTTTTCATTTATATATTTTTTTATTTGAGTATTTTTGTTTCTATTAAGCATTAATTTATTTTTGTTTTAGTTGTAGTAATTTAATTGCTTGACATACACTTTTTTAATGTTTTAATCTTTCATTTACATTTAAAGGTGACATCTATATTTTCTTTCATCTTTAATTAACTAAAATGTTTTAATAGCTTTAATTTTGTCTGTAAATATCTACATGGGTTGGTAATAATAGGGCAAATGTTCCAGACAAGCTTTTCATGCCGGAGACAGTTCTGCAAATATGGAATGTGACATTTCCAGGTCCCTTTTCCTTCTTTCATTCCCCAGTAATTTCCTGTTCCTGTCAGTGAAAGTGGTGAAAACACCACATAAAAATGGAGTCCTGCGTGGTGAAAGCCCTTGTGATTCAGTCTGCTGGGTTTTAAACAGACTTCGCTGATGGACTGAATACTGACTGCTCCTCGGCTTTTATTTAAGGGTTGACATTTCGGTAGACGTTGATACACTCCATATCAGTGCTTAAACATGATGGATGACTCACAGGAGCTTTGTTGACTTGTTAGTAGATCACAAAGAAGCTTCTGGTAAAAAGCAGACATTGACTGCAGATCACAGTCATTGGCTGGGCTTGTGTGTATGACCTCTTCATAAAGGAGATTGGAGAATGTTTTAGATCCTATTCCACATTTCTGGTGTGTTTTTCAATGCGTTATTCAATGCGATAACCTGGTCAAATTTGTTATTCTCTTTACACAGTTTTATGGGGGGCTAAATTTAGTTGGTGCTAATGAGGGCATATTTAATTATTATTATTATTTTTTCATTTATGTGATGAGCAGTATGGGTCAAGAATTGTACAGGCTTTTGTCAGCAGCGTATTGTGAGGCATTTATTTGCTTATTTTGGTGGCCATTATTCACTTTCAGACTTATTTGTACATATTAAAGCACCTATATTTTACGTTTATTAATTAATTCTATTTACTTATTAATATGGTTTAACTATCTTCCTTACAATAATATTTGTTTTTAATGTTTTTTTAAGGTTTTAAATTGGCCATTAAAAAAATCTTTAGCGTTTTACCTTGTGTAAGTCTGAAATTTCGTTCATTATGGTCTTAAAATGTCTTAACAAGGTCCTAAAATGTCTTAAATTTGACTTGATGAAACCTGTGGAAACACTGTTATAATGCTTTTTAGAATATTTTAAGCCTAGAATTTTCCAGAAATGTTCTGGTTAGAGTGGCAGGTAATTGAAACTGATGTGGCAGGAAAAAAAAAGTGACTTGCAGGCCCAAAAAGCCATAGTAAACCATTTCAATACAGCTGTTGTTCTTAATTGTTGAATAAGACTTTTTTAAAATACGATTTACAGTATATACAGAGACTACTGTACTACTGTCCTACATAATGAAATGATGTAAAGTAATCATAGTACAATATAGTAAAAGGAAACTATAGCTTTAAAAATCTGTTACAGTTCTGTTGAAATATGAACACATTTTGGATCAAAGACATTCAAATGAACCAAGAACTGGACATGATGTTACAAGTTGCAGCTGTTAAAAAAACTACTCAATCATATCAATAAAGCTATATTTCCCATTACAGTCCAGAACAGGAATTGAAAATGCATCTCTTGTTTGTCTCTGGAGGAGAAATTCTTAGGTGTTGTTTTGACTTCTTTACACATTTACACAATCTTTCATAAGTTCTGAACTGATAAACATCACATGTACATTCAAACAATGTGCCTTTTGCAGTTCCTTTGCTAATTATTCATCTAATTCTGCATCTGTGTCTTTCAGGTGCGGTCTTAAAAATTATGGTTTGAATGCTAAGTGGACCAAAACAAAATATATTATTTACACTGAACTCTGAAATTGATCACAGCAAAACAACTTCAACAACTGAACAAGTTGCTTCGAGGATTGAAATCCACAAATGGTTTTTTAGCTAACAGCTGGAGTTATGGAGTCTCAATAATAATACATTTGCATTCATAAAATTCATAAATTCACAACACAATTCATAAATCCACAACTCCATTTCA
>CAIGQV010014432.1:15210927-15223766 GCA_903798115.1 Danio jaintianensis | reverse complement strand
AAAGCGGCAAAATTTCATGGGATTCAATTCAAACCAAACATTCACAGAGATCAGCAAAAGAATATTCTGAAAATGCCAGCAGGTGGCAGCAAGTGATTGCATTGCTAAACGAGTCTTTTATTTAACCGATTCATTTGAATCAGTGATTCGTTCAGTAAGATTTGCTACTGAATGCATTGAATCCTGCCGTTCGTGCGCATCGTACTCAATATTACTGATATATAACGTTACTCAGCTCATTTAATTTTTGACAAATGTCTAATAATACTGCTACAACTATTTATTTTATTTTATATAAAATAGTAATAATTAAATGGTGGAGCTTCTTGAGTTTGTTCAGTAAGGAGTGTTTTGATTGGTGGATTAAACACTCACCGCGATTGGCTAAACAGAATATCCTCCAAAAAAAGATGTGTACGAATCTTGTCCTGCCAGGAAGGTCTCAAAAATACCGCACATAAATTCAAAGGACTCCATGCTCGTGTGAGCATTTTCAAATGCACATTCAGTGGTTCATAAATACATCTTACATAATTCATAAACGCATGAGGAAAGTCATCCAAGAACTTCATATATACATAATTGTGTAAACATTTTAAATGTATTTATGTAAGATGCACATGTGTGCGCATTTGGGAAATATTTCTGCTTTTTACTTTTGAATTTATGAATTGTGTTGTGAATTTATGAATTGTGTTGTGGATTTATGAATTGTGTTGTGGATTTATGAATTGGGTTGTGGATTTATGAAATGGAGTTGTGGATTTATGAATTTTAAGAATGCAAATGTATTATTATTGAGACTGATCTGGCTCCATAGAAGTTAGCCATTTTTCTTTCTGAAGGTCCGTTTACACGACAAAGTTTTCAGCCAAAAACGGGAACATTTTTATGCTTATTTACAAGACAACATAGTTTTTTTGGGAATGAAAAGGCATGAATCTGAAAACCGGTACTAAAGTGGAAGTTTTTGAAAATGCAGCCATTGTCGTTTCCATGTAAACACACCAAAACGAGAGTCTTTAAAAACGATGATGTCATGCACGTACAAAGTACACATTTAGGGGAGTAGATTAAACTCAAGTGCAAACAAATGATGGTGGAGTACGTGGTAATGTTGTTGTTGCTCAAGTGTTTGCTAACGCTTCATTAGCAAAAGTGTGGATTTACTTCACATTACAACCAAAAGCAGAGACACACACTGCAAATTCTACTTCAGCGCTGATTCTATATACACATCAGAGTCGCTGGGCTGTTGCAATGATGAATGAACATTAAATTGTATGCCTTTCTGGCCAACATTTCACTTTTTTGAACTTGAAAGCTGCTAAAAATTCACTTGCCACTTTCTGTGCTCTTCTTGCTAGTATTGTTGTTGTTTTAGACAATTAGGACTGAAAGGAAGGGCAAACGCAAATTTCATTGTATTTTGTACAATGACAATAAAGATTCTGACTCTGATGGATGGCACTTCATTACTTCCCTACAGGTAATGTTTACTGATAGTGCCAAATACTGGCCTGGCATATGCAAAAACAGCCTGAGCTCACCAGGTAACGTAACTATTTTATGTTTTGTCAGTTTAATGCCTAATACGTACAAATTTATACAAGTTCAGTCGTACGAAAATGTATGATTTTTAAAAGGAGGCGTGGCACCAAACCAAACTCCACCCCTAAACCCAACCACAATTGGAGATGAGCAAATCATACTAATCAATATATATATGAATTAGCCACTAAATCAAAAAGTTATAAATTGGCATGAGATAGCATTGGCAGTACAGCATTTTTGGCCATTTTCCCAAATGTGTAAATGCGGATTGTTTCGAAAACATTGTCGTGTAAACATCAAAACTTTTAAAACACAAGGGAAAAACGTCTATTTTCGGCTACATTGTTGTTGCGTAAACGTAGCATTAGATACTGTGATTGTATTGATATTGCATTTTATTGTACTGTATTGTATTGTAGTGGGCGGCACGGTGTCTCAGTGGTGCTCCGGTTTCCACCACAGTCCAAAGACATGTGCTATAAGTGAATTGGATGAACTAAATTGGCCGTAGTATATGAGTGTGTGTGTGAATGTGAGAGTGTATGGGTGTTTCCCAGTACTGGGTTGCGCCTGGAAGGGCATCCGCTGTGTAAAACATATGCTGGAATAGTTGGCGGTTCATTCCGCTGTGGCGACCTCTGATAAATCAGAGACTAAGCCGAAGGAAAATGAATGAATGAATGCATTTTAGTGATTACTGTGACTGTACACAGCAAGTGTTGCCTCTGTCGTCACCTTTTATACCAGGCAAAGAGAGTGAATGAATGAGTAAAAGAGAGAGAGAGAAAAAGTGGCTCAATGAGAAACTGAGTGAGATGGAGTGAGGAAGTGAATAATGCAAGTGGAGGTGAGGGTGAAATGTGGAGGGGCGGATATTTCGTCATAATCCAGCTGTTGCCGTGACATTAATCAGGTGACCTTTAGCTGTCAGCATCTCAGTCCATTACAGAAGATGATTTGACATCAGCGAGAGAAGACAAATGCAGGAGATTGCAGAGGAAGCAGAAAAAAAAAAAACGTATATCAACTGACAGATAGCCGTAATGTTGGAGAGGGAGATGGAGGGAGGAGAAAATGAAGAGTGAGCGTATGAAAGAGTGAGTACTTGGCAGGAGCACAGTGAGATGTCTTCTTTTTTCTTCAGTTTGTGTTTGTATGGTGATGTATTGAAAGGCTTTGTCTGCCTGCCATGAGTGAGATTGACCCCTGTGGTTTCCTGCTGTCCGGATCACTTTTCATTTTTTTTTTACATAACCTGCAAGACCCTCCTGATGTTCAGTTCACTTTTAATTTAGATCTTATATCCTGTTAAAGGGGTCATGAGCTGCCTTTTTAGATTTAGTTTCAAATTTGTATTGTTCACTAGTGTCTGGGAATATTTTATCGTTTGAAATATTGGAAAAAGGATACTTTTGTTTCTGAAGAAAGGACTTTTTCATCTGTGATTTTACATCAATGAATACAAACGTCATTGATATTGTTATTGCAATAACTAGCAGAAAATATTGTGAAGTAGTCCATATCGCAAGGCTGCAAATTATACATTGAAGATCGGGAGGGTCAAGTTTTTTCAGTTATGTTAGTTTGAGTAATTTGCTTCAGTGAACCAAATCTATATGTTTAATTACATTAAATCTAAACTATTAATCAAACTTGTGGTTTATAAGTGGTTTTCAATGACATTTGTGATATTAAACAAGCGGTAAAAAGTTTGCATTCCTTCGCCAACTGATGTATGATGACCAACCATGACAGACTGCATGTATTTATTATTTTACTGTTTAACTTCTGTTTAAATATGTTGATACAAACACCTATTTTACAAGAAAAAATGTTTTGTGAGGGCTGCACGGTGGCGCAGTGGGTAGCACGTTCGCCTCACAGCAAGAAGGTCGCTGGTTCAAGCCTCGGCTGGGTCAGTTGGCGTTTCTGTGTGGAGTTTGCATGTTCTCCCCGTGTTCGCGTGGGATTCCTCCTGGTGCTCCGGTTTCCCCCACAAGTCCAAAGACATGCGCTATAGGCGAATTGAATAATCTAAATTGTCCATAGTGTATGTGTGTGAATGAGTGTGTATGGATGTTTCCCAGTGATGGGTTGCAGCTGGAAGGGCATCAGCTGCGTAAAACATATGCTGGATAAGTTGGCGGTTCATTTCGCTGTGGCGACCCCAGATTAATAAAGAGACTAAGCCGAAAAGAAAATGAATGAATGAATGAATGTTTTGTGAGCACTCACGCTGTCTGTCGATGTTCTAGATTTGAATATGTTTGGTGCGAGCATGCATTCATAATGGTATGAACCGTTATTGGGGTGGTCAAATGTATTTAGGTTATCTATTATTTTAATTATTAATATTATTTAAGATACAGAGCAGAGCAAACTATTTCTTAACTATTTAAAGGGCAGACCCTCCCATACATCTTGTTTTAATGTCCTTCAGGAGGGATCAAACATTTATTAGTGGGGTCAGACCGCCCCCCCCAAAACCCCACTGTAATTAGCACCCTGCATATCACCCATCCCTACAAAAGTCCACTTATCAAGATATTTACATCTAAAAAAAATCATATTATAGAAGTAGTAGGCTATTTTCTGGTAATGTTGTGGTCTGTGTCATTAGAAAACACAGCTTGAATAGCTGTTGTAGATTGTATACACAGAAGTAAGCTCCCATTGGTAAGACTAAGATTGATTTGAGTAAGAGTTTTGCACTTTTACTTTTTTTTTTAAGTTCGACAAGACAGTTGTGTGCCCACCAATGTGTGTTTGACTGCTCACATTCCAAGATGGACGCCTCTGGGATTCAAGCTAAAAACGCATAAATTCTGAGCGCATATCAAATGATCTATAATAACAGACTCGGCAACAATGACCACATAATGAAAACAGTTACTCACACTTGTGTGGCGCAATATTACTGTCAGATCCAATATTGTTGGTGCTCTCTTCTTACTTTCTATCTTTATGAAAATCTAGCACCAAATAATGCCTTGTTTGTAAACAAATCTGCTATAAAATGAAGTGAACGAGAGGACAAAGTTCCTAATGTTGGGATCAGAAGGAAAGTGTCCAAACATTGTGTTGTTGTCTTGTCATATTCATCATTTGGTGTATCATTTGTATCAAATTTTCTTTATTTACTTACACATGCACAAATCAGTGGGCAGAGCTAAACAGACAATGTCATAGAGACAGGTGTTTGTCATCTTTTGTAGTGGTGGGGTTTAGCCACCATTCAGTTTAATTTAATTTAATTTAATTTAATTTAATTTAATTTAATTTAATTTAATTTTTCATTTCTTTTCTTTTTTCATTTCATTTCTTTTCTTTTTGATTTTATTTCACTTTAGTTTACTTATTTTATTTTGTTTTATTTTATTTTATTTTATTATTTTACTTATTGTTTTATTTGATTTCACTTTACTTTATTTTACTTTTTATTTTATTTTATTTTATTTTTTATTTTACTTTTTATTTTATTTTATTTTATTTTATTTTATTTTATTTTATTTTATTTTATTTTACAGAAAAGAGAAAGAAAAGAGATAAAGGAAAATGATCTGCAAAGTACCTCGAGCCACACACAAACCACATCGCTATTGGTGCTGACTAGCCACCCCACTATTACATAATAAAGTGACAGTTTCCACAACCTCTCATTTTGCCTGTGTAAACTGTTTTTAGACAGTTTTGAGTTGTGAAACTTACACAGTGTTTTTATAGTACAGTGATCTCTTATATGTAAAACGATCAAGATAATTTAGATTTTGTTTTTTAAATCTATGTTCGCACTGTAGCTGGAATCAAACTGTAGCCATGTGAACCCAACAATTCCCCCAGTCCCCTTTTTCTTTGGCAAGTGTGCTAATTGAATTGTGGGAAAATGCTAATCATTGGTATGTAGGGAAATGTTGGTTTCTTTCTCTGTTGCATTTGCAATGGATTCAGGCGACCACAAGTGCTGTTCATGGATGTTTGGATGTGATTTATCCTACCCTGTTTTAAATAAAGTGTGATCTGAGCAGTGAAGACATGCACACTGCATCATCAGAATTATTGTCCAGGTTTGCGGTGTTGTGGGTTAAAGTGGTCAGCTTGCAGGGGTGGTTAGCAGCTGGTTTGATCCATTTAAGAACTGAGTCAGGATCTATTACTTCTGGACCCTTGAGCAAGGCTGTTAAACTCTGTAATAATTCAGTGAAAAAACTAAATGGCCTTGGTCATTTAGAGATGACTAAATCTTTCTTTTAAGTCATTGATCATGGAGTAGAGAGATTTTGCTGTGGGGAAATTCTACTTAACATTTAAAGAAGCAGTAAGCAAGCAACTAAATTTGGTTACATTTTGGAAATGTTATAGTTTGTCTTTTGGTTGGAAAAGCGATTGATTTTTCCATCATCATTACTTTTAGCTAAGAATTGTTGTTTTAGACTGACCATTAGTTTATACTGAAATTAGGGCTGCACGATTAATCGAAGGCTATTGTGTGTGCATTTGTCGGTAAAGCCAGTTCTATAACCAGCAGTAAGTATACAGCACATGCTTTCAGATGGAGCCCCATTTACTAATTGTAATAGCCGTAGTTTACTGACAAGCTATGCGAAGTCGCATACATATTCTCAAAAGAATTTAATCAGGCGATAATTTAATTAAAGATAATCGCTCTATGATAAGGACTAGAGGTGTGAACCTACACTGGTCTCACGGTTCGGTTCGGTTACGATTATCATGCCATCGATTCGGTTCAATTCGATATCTCGGTGCATTGACAATGCTTTCCATAAACAATTTTATATTTTACTTCAGAGCACAAGAATTCTTGTATTAAAATGTATAAATATATTTATATTTATATATTATTTGTAATACAATTTTGTCCTTTAATACAAACAGTCAGAACTGTACCTTTAAAAACTCAAGTACATGCACAGAACAACATGAGCATTTATAGCAAATAAACAAATGTAAATATCCCGCTCGCTTTATGAGCCCTGTCGAGCGAGTTCTTACACCACTATGATTGGTCACACGCTCAACAGAAAGGGCTGCGATTGGCTGTAACGCTCTGGCGCTGTTCACCGATGAGTGACACTGATAAACGGCAGCGGCGATCACAGCTGATCCATTATAGACGGCGACGCGGTGGAGAAAACTCGCTCTGCGGACACGCTACTGTCTGTCAAAAGGCCACAGTGAGAGAGAGAGGGAGAAATGGAGTTTACTTTCATTTTCTCCACAGCAGTGAAATAGGGGCTTCTGCTGTAACTTCAGTGTCAGTGAATGAACATGTGTAGTGAATTGTGCAGAGTTTCTGCATTTTTAAGTAGTTGCATTGTTTTAATTACTCGCGCTCGCCTCCCTCGCCATAGTAAGCTACCGCGACATAGCGCATATGAGATAAATGACGTCAGTACGTAATAACCGGTTATGATCTATTACTGAACCGATACCGAATTGTCCACGTCTGCATCGCGGTGCACCGAAGAAACAATTAATTTTGACACCCCTAATAAGGACAGCTGTTTTTATAGGTTTTCAGTTAACTACGACTGCGTTGCTGCTACATCTGAAAGCAAGTGAAAATAACTAATTTAATAACATGTTTTTAATCCAAACTCACTTCATTCATAACTTCATTCGAGTGTTTAAATTAAATCCTTCTGTGAGATGATTCCATAGTTGTGTGATTAAAGTTTAATCTTCTGTTTATTCAACAGCCGCTATGAGGATTTTCTGGGTTTGTTATTGTGTGTTTGGAACTTCCGCATGCAATAGTGCCCTCTGGCTTTCGGAGGACGTTTACTACTGATCACAGAACCTTGCTTCTCTAACAAGATGTGCATTACAATCGCAGCTTAACACTTAACGTGCTACCCTAACTTAACTACATGCTACTCTATCTTTTCCATGTTAAAAGGAGTTTTTATCTTAACCAGCCGCAATGTGCCAAGTTTGTATTTTAGAAACGGTTTCTATTTCTGTGACATCACGGCTGAACAACAGCATATACTATTATGACAGTGATCACCTCAGGTACTGATTATGAGCTTTATTCTTTGTTGAATGTTTCAGATGTAAGTTTGAATATCATTTTATGTGACATTTATTGCCTTACTAAAAGCAGTTGCAGAAAATAAAATAGCTAGCAAACAGTTTAAGCTTGAACGTTAGAACTTTGACCAAACCAACAACATCAGTTAATTAGCTTTTACTTTTAATAATGTTAGTGAGGTTGACTATTTATTGATAAGTTTATAAACCTGTTCATTTAATTGGGAGTGCAGTGCACTGTTTTGTAGCTGGAGTCTTGTCACATTGTGTGTTGTTAGGACAAGGTGTTAGATTAATTGCAATTTCACTTCAAATAATTGTGCTGTCCTAACTAAAATACTTCTAGTGCTACTTTAAGTAATATTATGTTTTGAGATTATGATAAGACAAATTATAGCTCTGTTTTTAGACTTTGTTTTGGTTTATGCTGTAGTAGTAGCAGTAGTATAGATTATGTATATATTAAAAATTATAAAAACAATCACTTTGGACTTCATGGAATGAGTCAGTAATTATTCCATTATCATAAATTTTTAGTAGTGTACCACTTTTAGACTTAATTTAGTTTAGACAATCCACATGGCATTTATCATTAGCAATGTTAAAAACGGATGTGCTGCTGATATGTTTTGTAGTTTGCAATGTTTTTAAAGAAGCAGTTTTGCATGTATACTGCATCATCTCGCTGTACCTGCTAGTGTCAATCTTGCACGTTGTGAGTCTGAATAAGGGCGGATGTGAAGTTCTTGACCGTGGCTAAGGTGGTCCTGACGGTTAATAGCTGACTTCTACCCCACGAGCAGATGCTAGTGAAGAGAGAGTGGAAAAGGTGTCTGACAGAAGCAGACAACTACAGCGAAGTGTTTCTCAGCGATACGCCGTGTCCGCCCTCACAGTCACTTAGCGTTTTGACAGTGCAACTCCAGCTTTTCAAGCTCCGAGACTCTAAAGTGCACTTAACAGCTTACTATAACAACGTGTTTTTTGCCTTGCACTCGAGGTCTGCGCCGGAGAGCACTTCCTCCGACTTGTAGGGTGGAAGATTATGCGCTTCTCTTTCTTTTTTTACGCTCTTACCGCCGTGTTTGTTTTCACGTCGTCATCAGTCACTTCGCGTCTGATTGACAAGCTTGCTGAATCATCTGGAGATGCTTAATGCACATCTCATGTCTCGCAGAACATTTGAACCACTGAAAGTGCATTTGATGTTTTTGTGTGTGCTCATCAGTCGTAATGTGTTGTAATAGACTCAAGTGTTTGTTTTCACATAGTCAGGTGTTTTTTCCTCAAGTGTTATGCATACAATGGGCAATTTTGATGTATAATACATTATTGGAACTTTTATTCTGGCTTTAATGTTCACTTGCATGAGTTACAGCCAGTATTGGGTGTAATTGGTTACGAAGTAAAGTAAAGTAAGGGATTGCTTTAAGTTTTGAGGTAATTTAATTGCAGTTACTTATAATTAGTTATGGACGATATAGACTTAAAAATAGATCTCGATATTTAATGGTATTTATTGCGATAACGATATTAATGACATTAATTCATAGTTATCCACTAAGAAATAAAAAGCCCTACATCTTTCGAGAAAAGTATTAATTATTAGAATATTGGATGTATTTTTGCCTCTTCTTGTTGTATTTTTTAAGTTAATTGTGCCTCTTCCTGTTGTATCACTGAATTACTCCTCAGTTGTAAGTCGCTTTGCACAAAAGCATCTGCTAAATGACTAAATGTAAATGTAATGCAAATATATTTGTATGTAAATTTTATTAATTCAATTCAAGATCTTCAACTCTATTCCTAGATGCCTGATAACGCTTTTTGGGATCACATAAAATACACACGCAGATGTGCTGAAGCGTGATGGAAATAAACTTTTCAGAATAGTGTGACTCCTGGAGCAGAGTTCTGAAATAGACCTCTGAAATAGTGTCGTTATCACATACTGTAATGTTATTTGTTTCATTCATACTGGACACTAGGGGGTGTAAACTCACGGATAAACTGCACATATAAATGACTGAAGAAAAGACATCAGCTATCATTGCTGCTGAGCAAAGAGGATAAAGATGTTAGAAATGGATAATTGGATCAAGCATGGACACAATAAACAAATGTTTGTGGCAAAATCTGGATTATTTCTGTTCTTCAAGCCATCCTGGGTATTTCGTAAGCACAAATTATATTTATAATGCTAATGCTAATTGGCCTAGCATTTATCACTGTATTGAATACTATAAAACAGCATGAATTCTTCCTCATTCTATGATATGAAACTGCTCCTGGTCACAAAATGGAGTTATTTCAAACACTCGACTGATCAAATGAATTTAAAATAAAAACGTGTTTGTAAATCTGTAAACAGATAAACGCAAAGCTATGTTCTTAGATTTATGATAAGTCTATAAGTCTATTTTTATAGTGGGCAGAATTTTATATTAACGATATCACTCATCCCTATACCTATAATACAATAACTTACATACTGTACATACATTCATGTCTAAATACATAACAAAATGTGTTATTCAAATATATTTAGCAGAATAATCCTATTTGTTTTTCAAAAAATTAATTGAGAAATTACTTTATGACAATATATAGTATAAATTGAGAGAATTAAGATTGTATATATGTATTTTTTTTTGTTATTCAGATTTTTTGCTTAAGAAACAATGGAAAGTAAGAAAATTTATGTCAATATATGTATGAAAAATGGTGTCATTTGAAACATTTTGAGTTTTGACACATATGTTGTTTAAAATGAAAATGTATTTTTTTAAACAAAACTGAAAGGTCCTATTTGACTTAAATTTATAGAAGTAAGAGTTTAATTTGTGTTGTCTGTGTTGGGATTTATGTAGATTGTTTTGTAGCTACTGAGTCGAGTAATTTAAAGGTCCCGTGAAGTGCTTTGAAATATGCATTTTTATTTGATGTTTGACATAATCTCAACCGAAACACGAAGAGAGGGTGGGACATAGTGTAGCTCCTCCCCTTTAAAAAAAAAAAACAGCCAATAGTGTTTTGTTTTATCACAGATCTGCCAGTGAGAGTGGTTGAGCTCAAGTGCATCAAATGAAAAGCAATTGAGAAGCGTCTTGAAGGGGGCGTGGCATGTCTGACACTAGAGAGCATTTGATTGGTTATTATGTGATGAGAAACTGAAGTATGCCATTGACCCATTTGGGCAGAAGTGACAAACTACTAGCTTTACATGTTTATATCAGTTTTATATCTTCTAAATACACATTTTATCACTGTTTTGGAGCGCACTAGCTAATAGATATCCTAAAAATAAATAATACTGATACTAACATCTAAAACACTTTTTTTTTTTTTTTCATGGGAGCTTTAATTACTCTTAAGTAACTAAGTTACTTTTTAGACAGTAATTAAAGAAAGAATTTAAATCCAATTTTAATGATGTAATTAGTCATTGTAATTAAATATTTTTGAAGTAACTTTCCCAACACTGGTTACAGCCGTTTAAAGTGTCTGAGTAAGTTGTTTTAGTCTCCAGTGTTTTGAAGCTTCCTGCAGCTAAAGGAAGTGATGCGTCAGGAAGTGAAAGGATGTTATCAGGAAGAGATCAGATCTCTGTCTGCGATAAGGCAGTTATTGGGCTCAAATTATGTCATGGGATCTTCATCTTTATCCTCCGAGGGATATTTCTTCATAAGCAGATGCCCTTTGTTAGAGGACATTGAGCCGTTGTGCAATCACAGATCAGGCTCCCCCCCCTTCCCTTGTGTGCCACTGACACTTATTTAAATGATGCAAATCAAATGCAAATGTTTAGCTCGGGGTTGTTTGTTTTTGTGTAACTGAGTCTCTCTCCTTATCTAATTATGTACCCTTGTGTAGGGAAGAAAAATCGCAAATGAGATCTTTAACATCTTGCATACTTTCTCTCGCATAGCGATAACATTAAATAGGAAGCAAATAAGCTTAAAATTTGTGCTTGCTTCCCTTCTGATTATAACAAAGTTTTATAAATCAGGGATAGTTCACACCTCTGGAGACTTAACTTTTGAGTTTTGTTTTGTATAAGAATCACCTTCTCACCTTCTGTTTAAGATGCTTCTTATAATATCTTAGTAATTCTTTTTTTAACCTCCATTAAATATTTACTGAAACATAGCTGAATTTAAGCTGAAATTTCAGTTATTTCACATGCTCTTGATTTTCTAATGTTGGTTAATAGTTATATGGCATAAAATGCTTTAAAAGTTTTATGTAGCATTCAGTTTTATTTTTAAATTGTGTATTTAATTTTAGATGTTTTCTCACTTGCAGATTGTTTGCTTTGTCATCCATATAAGTGTATGATATTGAGGCTGAAAACGTAAAAAGCTCTGTGTAAAATTGCATGTTGTCATCTTGATATTACTGCAATTTTGACATGACATGAATGCAGCATTGGTGCTCAAGAAACATTCTCATTTATACTTATTATTATAATAAAAGGTTGAAGACAGTTGTGCTGCTTGATATGTTGTGCTGCTTGAGATAAAAAATATACTTTTTTTTCATACCTTTTGAGCAGTAGAACATTCTAAAGAAAAGCATTTATTAAAAAACTTTACTTCATTCATTAAAAATCATCACTTTTGATCAATTGAATGCATCAAGTAATTAATGAATTGCTTATCATCAACTCACAAATTCCCTTGCAGTTTCATCAGAAAAGGATTCACAAATCATTTAGTCTTTGACAATATTAGTGTAAAAGATTTCAAAATTGTAAATCAATCAAAAAAACTATGTTAAATAAATAAATAAATAATGATATTTGGTCTGCAGACTCTTCCAAATTACCTACACTGTAAAAAAAATGTCCATGATTACAACGGTAAAAAACTGCAAAAATGCTACGGTAAAAATCTGGAACCTGTTTAATAGTAAGTTTAACTGTAAATTCACTTTCCCAGACTTCCTTTCCCTGGAGTTATGCACATTAGATTTTTATGTTACGTCTAATGTTGATAAATAATCTTTATTGCATTATTGCTTTTATTTTATGTTTGTTACCATAATGATCCTTAGTAGTTGTGTAAATGACACTAAGCTCCATCTGTATGTTCGTGTGTTCCTCTGCTTGTGGGAGAAGTTTGTGATGAGCGCTGGTTCATTGCTTACGGTTGTATTTTTGTTTGTGTAACAAAGTTATTATGTTAGTAGTGTTGTCAAAAGTATCGAGTTCGCTACAGATCACTACTGAAATT
>CAIGQV010014432.1:15189439-15201222 GCA_903798115.1 Danio jaintianensis | reverse complement strand
TTTCTTTCTTTCTTTCTTTCTTTCTTTCTTTCTTTCTTTCTTTCTTTTTTTCTTTCTTTCTTGTCATAATGCTGATAATGCAAGAACAAATATTGTATTCTTATTTATATGTATAATTGTGTTAAAATCAAACATTTCCTAAATGCAATGTGCCTGTGATCAAATGCCTGCAATCAAATGCCTGTGAGATTTTTAATAGCAATTTCAATAGTTAGTTCACTTGTTTTATTTTATTCTATTTTTTGTATATTTTAATCTAATCATTTTAATAGCACTTTCAATCGCTAGTTCACTTGTTTTATTTGATTGTATTTTTGTATATTTTAATCTAATGTTATTTAACTTTATTAAGTAGTAATTAATTATTGTAATTGTGTTTTTGTGGGGGAAAAAAATAAATAAATGCTATGAAAAATGATCTGTTTTCTCCCCCAAAATGCATTGCCACTGAGATTTCTAATTGTAATCTTACTCATTTGAAAAGTAATTTTTAAAGATATTCAAATAATATGTATCAACATAGCTTTAATCAAAACTATTGAAAATTGCAAAATAGAGAAATTCATGAACCTTTGTTAGCGAATATAAAAGACATAATTGAATCAGTTTTGAATTCAGTTTATACTGGAGATTCACACAAAATCGTTATTTTAATTAACAATGAATTAACAATCAACTTTCTGTTTCTAGCTTGACTTAAATAATTCTGTCTTTAATTAGACTAAATTGCAAGTAAATCTATGACTACTTAAATCATCTCAAATATGTTGTGATTATTGTTTTGGCCAGCATTAGCAAACTTTACAGAGAACAGGAAATGATGGCAAGATGAAAGGAAAATCCTTACTCAAACTCACACTGTTCAACTTAGCATTTGTAATATTTGTTCACATATTCAAGTTTCATAAATGAGTTCTCATTAAGTGTTTTAGTGTTAGTTTTAGGAGATGTAGAAAGGGGAAACTAGTAAAATCAAATGTGGTTCTGAAACCACTTCCTGAAGCTTGAAAAAATATAGCTAACAGCTACTCTGAATCGATTTGTCTACCTAAAATTTGACAAATTGTGTCTGTGAATGTTTCTTTTTCTTTCCGATTATAGGATGCAGATTTTGTTCTTTTACCTCAAACTCTCTGCAGAGTACCTGACAGGTTAATGCACACCAAAACATGAATGCTGACAGACACGCGCTTTTCTTGTCATTCATTTGCACCTGTAAAGTAGTGTGCTTGTGTGCGCGTGTTTGTGTGTGTGCAACACTGTGTGTGTCAACAGCATTATGAGCTGCTTGTTGGCAGATCTGGATGAATCTACAAGCATGGTGTTTTATGACACTGTTTCACATGCTGTCAGCCATTGTTTAGTGTATGTTCCCTTTGCATATATTTGGAATTTTCCACATAATAATTAGCCATCATTTTCTCACAAGACAATGCATCTTCACAAAGGAAAAAGCATTTACTATTGGTCATCTTAAGTAATTGTTTATACTTTTTGGCTGCTAAAATTGAAACAATTACTGTAAAACTGACTCCAAAAGGTAAAAAACAAACAAATGGAATTCATAGTTTCATACTTTACAAAAACCAAATTTCATGTTAAAGGGATAGTTCACCCAAAATGTGGAAATTTACTCAGTTTACTCACACTGAAGTGGTTCCAAACCTTTATCAGTTTCTTTATTCTATTGAACATAAAATAAGATATTTTGAAGAAAGCTGAAATCTGCAACCGTTGGCTTCCATAGTAGGAAAAACAAATACTGTGAAAGTCAGAAGTGGTTACAGGTTTCCAGCTTTCTTTAAAATATCTTTTTTTCTGTTCAACAAATTAAAGAAAGTAAAACATTTTCATCCTTTAACACGAATGGGATTTTTGATTGTTCAAACTAAAATAACTATTTGCTGTTTAAAAAAAAAAAAAAAAAAAAAGCTGTGGTCTTTGTTTAAAACGGTTAATACAATGAAATAATACAGAATACTGCATTTTATGAATATTGTTTTTTCACCTATATTACCCAGCCCTAAATTTCACCTAATAGTAGTCAATTTCTTCCTATTCTTCGAACTCTTACAAACATTTGAAGGAATAAAACGAGTGTGTGACCTTTAAGAAGATAGCAGAAAAAAAGAAAATATACCTTCCATTGATTCAGAAAAAAAAAACACATTTTGTTTGAATAGAAATCATCTTTCAAGGTTGTGATTCACTTAAATGCAGCGTATAAATCATCTCTTGTGTTGAAGGTATCGATTGAGTCGTGACGTTTTGTGCAGCAGGGTAATTTAACTTATGACAAGAACCTTCTTTGACAATTTGGAACGGCTAAAAAGATCCCACATGCCAATAAGGAGAGTAGAGCTGATACATGTGATGGCTATTGAAGGTGCAGACAAAGAGCGCTTTAGACCTTGCGTCTGCAGCTTGAACTTCAAATGATCTATTTGTGGATTTACTGTAGCGGCTCCACGGTTTCTGTGGTTCAGTGGGAAGGGTCAGACTGTATGGACTCAACAGGGAAGCGCCGAGAGGAAGTCTCGGTTGAACAAAGTTCTCATTAGCACCATTAATATACCTCGCAATGGTTCCATGGCAGCCTTTCTGGCTCCTCATTAGTTGATTTTAACCTTTCACAGTGACCCATTATGGATCATTGTTGACCCCAGATGAGGTGACTTATAAGGAAACCAGCAAACTCTGATTTAAAAGAAGCCAGAGGCCTCAACGCCAATTTAAGAGCTCTCTTAAACCGGAGCTGAGGAGCGTTGCTTGGAGACATAACTTTATAATGAGGAGCCGAGCTCTTGATTGATTACTTGTCTTTGTGACGGCCTGCCTGTGTTTATCTTCAAGGTAGTGCGGCAAACCTTTTGTGTACCTGTATGGTCAGATCGCATTATGCCGATGAATGCTTCATTAGCGATGGCCACTGTTTGGTTTACTTGAAGTGTGTGGTTAAGGAAAAGGAGTTTCTCGCTTCATTTAGGCGGCAGGAAGAGTCAAGGACGCTCCCAAAAGAATGCGGTTTAATCCGTTACAGGTGTAGTCTTTTGTTTTACAAGAGTAACAATTAAAATTTTTATAAAAAAGACATGTTTAATTAGCTGATAATATAGAAGTCCTTCAAGTGCTGTTATATAACTAGCTGCCTTGGGAAGATAATGAGCTCCTCGTGTTTCTTAATGGTATTAGAGTTGGTTAAACTCGGATCTCTGGAAATGTGGAGATGTCGGCTGCGGTGGTGTCAGAAATCAAAGACCTGATTAAAGATCTGTTTGTTGGGTCTGCTTTTTTTCATTTATCGATTGAATAAGACTAGATAATGTTAGTCTGATTTTGGTACAGTCCATTTAACACTCGAACTACAAAGGTTTTAAATAACTTTGTTAAAATAATATAAAACTCATGTAACTATAGTACCCTGACTATTCCTAAATGTGCGTAGATTTCATTCCAGCATTGCTATTTATTAAAATATTAGTATTTTAGCATCCGCTACTTTTTCCTGTTCTTTTGAAGATCTCTGTAGATCTTTGAAGTTCTGTTGCTTAGCAACGTTCTGCTAATAAAAACATAACTTTCTAATAGCAAAAGCATAACTTTACTTCAGACATGTGGTGTAAAAACAGCTTAATTCTGAAATCTTGATAGAAGCTTTGAATGTAAATATGACGTGAAACAATTCAGTTTGTTGCAGTCTTATATGAATGGCCAGAATGATCGATATGGCCATTCCAGTAATTATATAATTCTGATAATTCCAGTGTTAGCATGATAAAATCACATATATATATATATATATATATATTTGTTTTGGTTTATAAAAAAAAAAAAAATGAACTAGTTTCACTCACTCACTCACTCACTCACTCACTCACTCACTCACTCACTCACTATTTCTTCAGGATTTCTGTTAAATATGTTTAATGCAATTAACACATTTGCTTATTTTTTAAAAGGCTGGCTGAAATACAGTATAAGCCGCAGTGCAAGCCCCAGTTTTAATTACTATTAAATAAGTGATTAATGACTAAATAATTATGAGTATAACCCACATGTGACTTTTAATAGAAGTAAAGTCAATCACAGTTTTTTGTATTCTAATGAACTTTGATGCATGAAACACAAAACATGTTTTCAAAAGACACGGTTGACGCTAAAGAATACTGCTGTTTATCCGTTCTAACATTTTATGCATATTTATTCTATAAATGTTTATACATTCTTTCCGTTTTAATTTTTTTTTTTTTTTTTTTGCTGTGCACCAACTAAAGATTGAAGAAAGCACTATCTTGGCTTTTTTCCTTCTCTCTCACTGAAGGGTTGTGAATTAGATTAAAGGGAGTGTGAGTGTCATGGAGGTGAAGGGTTCATTGACACACTGGCCTTTTGATGCTCTTCAGCGCTCTTCACTCTGTCTAATTGATTGGAGAGCTGCTTGTCCAGCACTCAAGAACTCCATTTGACTCTCACAGGGAAAAAAAGGGAAGAGGAGGAGGAGGAGCAAGGGGTTTGCTTACTGAGTGAGTTAAGAGAGGGTGGAAGGATTGAGGGGTCAGACCTTGTGTTTCCTTGTTTGCGCATCTCTTTGCTATAGCTTTGAGCTATAGATAGATGGATTGCCAATTGAAAACCTCACTTTAGAGCTAGTAACAGACATGAGCCACTGATATACAGACTAATGCAGTTATTGGTGGGTGAGAGAGAGTGTTTGAATTACCTGACTCTGTGGTATTCAGCTTTTTTTGGCAGAAGCAATCCTGCTAATAGAAATGCTATAACTTCATTCATTCATTAATTTTCCTTCAGCTTAGTTCCTTTATTCATCAGGGGTCGCCACAGCGGAATGAACCGCCAACTTATCCAGCATATGTTTTACGCAGCGGATGGCCTTCCAGCTGCAACCCATCACTGGGAAACACCCATACACTCCCATTCACACACACACACTACGGACAATTTAGCTTAGACAATTCACCTACACCGCATGTCTTTGGACTGTGAGGGAAACTGGAGCACCCGGAGGAAACCCACGCCAACACAGGGAGAACATGCAAACTCCACACAGAAATGCCAACTGACCCAGCCGAGGCTCGAACCAGCAACCTTCTTGCTGTGAGGCGACAGAGCTAACCACTCAGCCACTGTGCCGCCATAATATTCATCTCATATTAGAATATTCAAATCAGCCAAATAGAATATTAGAATCAGTGACTTAATAGTTGAAAATAAAAATTCTGTGGAAAATGTGGTATTTTGTAATAGATGTTGGCTGATGGTTTAGTTGTTTGACAATTCGTGTAAGTTCTACGTCATGTTATTTTTTAGTTTTTCCCTTAAATGCTGCTTTTGTGTTTTTATTAATCAAACGAATGTATGGGCTTTCATGTTGTGATTGGGCATGTGGAAAAGTACTATTCAAACAGAAAAGACTGGCTAAGCGTAGGGAGGAAATGACCTCTCCATCTGCAATCTCCGGTATAAGATGTGTGTGTGTTTGCGAATGTTCAGAAATAGCACATGTGCATCACCTGTACACACTCCACAATCTTCACTTCACTTCCCTTCTTTGTCTAGTTCACGTTTTTTTGAATTTGAATACGATTATTGTCATAACGGCAAAGGAAATGAAGCTGAGTAGAAAATGCTCATAATTGTTCTTTCTTTCACTGTAACTTAATTGAATTCAGTGTCACTCCTGAAAATCACAAAGCGATGTTCATGTTTAGTGTTTTCTTCACTCGCATCTGAAGTGTGTCGTTTCTCATCATCTTTATAAAATGACTTGCAAAAGAAATGATAATATGTGGTGACTGGTTGAGTAGGTGTCATTTATAGTTCTGTGCTTTCAAAGCAAAAGAAAAATCTGTCAAATTCATTGAAAATACTGACAATAATTAAATTGTCTGTTTCAAAGAGCAAATGAGTGTTTTATAATGGAAGACACGTCGCTAGAAACAATATAATGTGGTATAGAAGTAAAAGCGTCTCTCTTGTGAGATAAACATCAGAACTTTGGGCAAGTTTTGGCTGCTAAAACTGCACATTGCTGGAGGCCGGGTCAGAGTCTTGAGGTTTTCTTGTGTCTTATCTCAGATTAAATATGCCCTCCGGGTGGGTCGTGTCCTGTGGAGGAGAACACCTGCCTGTTGCTGATGCGGTGGGGGGGACATCAAGGAGCATTTGATAACCAAGATGATTGTTAGTTTTGTTTTTGACATTTTTTAGACTGAATTGTACTGTAATTTTCTATAACTGGGCTGAGTCTCTAATGAGGCATGTGTGTGTAATAGGTCTATTGGTGCTGGCTTTATTGTGCTTTTTTTTGAGGAAGGTGCTGGATTTACTGCTGAGTTTGCCCCAATTCATAGTGCCAGCTGGTGTGGGCACTCTGAAGATGCCCTCTGGTTATTAGACACGCACGCACACACACACACACACACACACACACACACACACACACACACACCCACACACACACACACACACACACACACACACACACACACACACACACACACACACACACACACACACACACACACATTAGTATTGGTGGTTTACAGGGACTCTCCATAGGCATAATGTGTTTTATACAGTAAAAGCCCCATCCCTACCCCTAAACCCAACCCTCACAGGAAAACTGTGTCAAAAAGATTTTATATCAGGTTTATGATAGTAGCTATGGCCTACCCTAGCTGTTAAACCTCACAAAAATGAGTGCCAATCATTAGATACTAATAAAAATATCTTCTGGCCAATTTATTAACACTTTTAATTAGTTAGAACCAATGAAATGTCCTCAACTGGGGTTGTTTTGATATCCCACTATAAGTGAGGACAATCAAGCTCTCACAAGTATAGCTAAGCCTGTAATGTAGTACATATTTAGCTAAATTGTAAATCATAAATCGTTACATTTATACTTATCCTTAACCATTTTTAACAGTTCTCTTTTTGTCTGGTTTCACCTCATCATGTTTAATTAAGTCTAATTTTTCCAGTTCGTTTCTTGTCTTTCTCATCTCATTTTGCAAGTTCTGTTTTTATTTCCTCTGCTCTGTTCTCACAATGTCTCATCTTGGCTCACCTTTTCTTTTTTTTCTTGTTCTGCTACTTATCACCTTTTCTATTTTCTTCTCGTCTCTTTGTGCTCCACTTGTCGTGACTCTTATCATGTTTACAACCTCATTTAAAGTAACTTCCTTTGCTGGTTGACACAGTTGCTTCCCCATAACCACAGGTGTCATAGTAATGAGAATTGAAGTGAAACTGGTTTCATTTTTGTTGTTGACCGTTTATCGGATGTGAAATATCTCCCTTGAACAAACTAGCCGACACTCTTGTTCTGCCTTTGATTCATCTTGCTCTTTAAAAAAAACCAACTCACTTTCATTTTCTTGTTCCGTCCTGTATTTCCTGTATTATGCTCCATCTGTGCGCTTTTGTCCTATTCTCTCTGTCTCTCATCTCATATTTTTTTCTTTTTATCTTCATCTTGCCTTTCGTTTGCTCTCTCTTTCTCTCCATCTGCCGTCTTGCGGCCCGTCTGAGAGCTGGCGCTCGTTCTGAAGGTCCTCCGCTGGGGGGAAGGCTTTCTGGAAAGCAACAAAAGGATTTAGAAATAAGTTTGGTCTTTTCCTTATTTTAATGAGCCCTTCAATGTTTCCCACACTGACAGCCTGCTGCCCTTTACATGTTCACACTTGTGTATGCATCCATTGTTTTTCTGCACATGCTTATGTTTTAGTGCAAAACTAATTCCTAAAGTGCATATTTTATCAGCGTTGTGTGTGGTGGTGAAATGAAAAAGCATCATAAACCACCCCCTCGTGTAAGTAACCCATTGCTGTTGTTTGAAAGTAATTATAGCTTTAGTAATTTAGCTTTGTTGAATGGATTAATTGTTAATTGGTTGGATTAGAATGTGGTCCATAAGTAGAGTGACTCATTTTTTTGAATACTTAATGTTATTTTCTTTGAAGTGTTGACAGATGTGTTTGCGTCCTTATAATATGTAAATGTGTTTGTTGCATTCAGAAATGCATAACAATCCATGTAGCTAAACACAATTATTACATAGAAAACATAGCTGCAGATATCTATTTAGCTATTTTATCTATTGATATTACTTGAGGCAATTGGATGTTTCATTGTTAATGTCTCCTATTATTTATACATATGTTGCGTTTTCCATCATCTTAGTTAATCTTTAAAAACGCTGATGATTTAATCCTTTGGAAAAAGTGTACAGTTTACTTAAACAGAATAATACAATTTTAAGATTGTGTTTTTGATTTCTAAACTATTTATTGATATCATAAAATAATATTATTGGTTTGTCAATATCAACTATATAAAAAAAATGAAAACAAAAAACTAAACAAACATTAAAATTGCCCCATTTTAATGGTAAGAATAATTTTTGTAATCAAAAAGCATGTATATTTATCCAACCAAACATTTTGTCTTTATTTAAAATGTCAGGTTTTTTTTCACGTCATGGGTTTTACGTTTCTCAGAAGAATCTCAATATGCCTATGTTGTCTTTATATTCATCATATACTGTGCTTATTTAATTTTTTATTATGATTTAGCAGCTCAAAATAAGTATTGAGCAACTTCAGCCCAGTTTTTTCCTCCTACTTGGACTCATACGTATCAATACTTCAGCATCAATTAAAGGTTTTTACTGAGGGATATGTTCATATGTACAGTGCTCAACATAAATGAGTACATCCAATTTTGAAAATATATATTTTTATCCATTTCTCTATGAATATAGGTAATATATGTTGGTGCATTTGAACAAAACAGATTTATTAAATGGATATATTTATTACAATAATATTTAGTCACTGAATATCTTTAGAAATATATAGAAAATATTGGGAAAAAAATTACAAACTACAAAGATTCAACAAAATTTTATACATTTTTTATTTCTCTTGAGTATTGCTGTTTTTGTAATTTTTTTATTTAATATTTTTTTCCTAACATATACATTTGGGTGTATAATTTTGGACCGTTATCATAAGTTATTTTGTTAGATTAGCTACAGATTTGGCTTCAGTACTGACTAATCTAATGTATATGCACAAATATAATATTGTAAAACTTCCTATAGAAATATTAATTTAAATGAGAGATTTGTGAGGGGTGTACTCATATATGCCGAGCACTGTACCTTTCCTAACGTCTTATTGTATTAAAAAAATTGTGAAAATGAATTCGTAAAAACTCTAATCTGTCAAAAAGGAACACTTTTTTCCAAACTGGCATTATCCAATGTTCAGACTTTAGCGCATATTTAATTAAGTAATGCCTCATTTGCATATTTAAACATTTTACAATACATTTTTGTAAAAACAAACAAAATACAATGCTTAATGTAATCAATCAACTGGGGCAGTATAGTGATAAGTTATTATCTTGTTGTTGATCCTTGTCATTAGCCAACACGTCACACAACAAATGCAGGAAGAGCTTTAACTGTCCCCGCCATCTTTTTCTGCCCCATCTGTTTGGACATTGAGTGCTTGGATCATCTAAAAACGCTCTCAATTCTGTTTCTTCTCAGTTTGTGCTGCTACAGAAAGTACGATTTAGCATCACTGTGATAGCACAAATTAGCAACGCATAAAAAATCCCTTGCTAATCACAAACAGCAACTACACAGAGTGCTGACTGTCGCTAACCGCTAACAGAGATGTGCTATATTTACACATTCAGCACTGTTTTTTAAGTCTCTTATCTGGCTGTTTTGTTTTTTTCTAACTGAGTGTAATTGGGTGTTGTGATGGGCAATGAGCAGGATGGAGCGGGCAGTTGGTGTAATCTGAGGTTATTTGTGGTCAAACGTTAGATTGACGGACTCACAGTTAGCCTCTGCACCCTCATAATCTGCCCTCAATCCTGTTAGCATTGCGTGAACTGTTATCCTGTGAAGGACGTCCAAATTACAGGTCACGGATTTTTCACAGATGCACACTTAGTCTAAGTAAACAACATTTGACTGAGATTTACCAACTGCCATTTGTTTTGTGCTGTTTTATTTATGATATGATTGTAAAAATATGTTTGTAATACATATTGTACAATTATATTTATTAGATTTGTTTAATCTATGTTAATGTTTTTAAAACAAGCAACAGTTATTTATTATTATTATTTTTATTATTAATGTCAATGATTTAAATGTTTTGTTTTGTGTTGTTTTGACAAAAACACAGTGAACAAATTTATTATTTTGTTTTATTTTATTGTGTTTTGTTTTGTGTAATTTTATTTCATTGTATTTTTATTTTATTTATTTATTTTAACATTTTTTATTTGATTAAATTGTCATTAAATGTTTTTATTTTAATTTTTTTATTGTATTTTTGTACATACCTTATAGATTTGCTGTTATCAAGACTGCTTTAAATATGCTAAAATTACATTTCTGGTTTATGTGTAAAAAAATGTGAAAATATTATGAAATGCGAAAAATATTATAAATTTCATGCATCTCAAAAAATAAACTAAAATTAAATAAAATAAAGCACTTATAATTAAGTGTGACACTGAATTGTGTCCTGAATTTGAATCATATTTGTTTTCCTAATTTTTCACTTGTTGAGAAAGACAAAATTAAGATGAATTTAGAGATCTTGCCTAAACATTCTTGACTCAGGACTGGGGGGATCCTAAGGCCCACCGTTATCAAAAACATTGGATTCATCTGAATTATACACAAAACAAGCTTCTTCCGTTGCGCAATCTGCCCTCGTTGCCTTGTTTAAAGCAAACTACAACATGCATAACGGTTGCATCCTTATGCCTGCAGGCCAAAAAAAGGCATACGGGCAAGACTTTACCTCTCAGATCTCAGGTTCAGATGAGAAGAATGTTCCTTTAAAGAGCTCTCTAAAGCACTTGACTTTCCTCTGTCAGAATGTTTGCACTTTTTTTCAGGAATTCCTCTTCTTTAATGTTCTATAACCTGAACATCTGAGTCGAGGGACAAAAGGCAGGAGGCGTAGAGAGGCCCGCTGCTTCTGACGGGTCTCTGGGGTCATTTTCACCTCTTTGTGCCGTGTTGTTTGGAGCTCGCATGCCTGAACATGCTTTGACTTGCGCAGTGCGGTTTGTTTTCTTAACTCCATGGACTCCTTGTAGTTCCAAAATGCCTCAGTACTTCTCTTTCAGTGTGTGTGTGAGGAGTCAGTCTGTGCTTTTATGCTCATGTTGGAGACGCTTGGCCCTTCAGGTCCCGTAGATCTTTTTCATATTGTTCTGTGGAGCACTTGGTTCATGCATGCATTGATGCTCTGTTTTGCATTTACTCCAGTGTGAAGCAGCATTCATTTTTACAGCAGGTTTCATAACAGATTCATCAGAGAGCACTATAGGCCAGAAGCATTTTTTTTATTCATAGGGTTTTATTTGAGTCGACAAAGTGACTTTAGTGGTTAAATTCAAGAAGGTTTGAAATTAGGGTTGAATCAGTATTAAAGTGCTATTCAGATTGTGTTTAAAATATGTTATTTTAATATTTATTTGGAGTGCTGAATGCTGAGGTCAGTTAAATATACACAAAGTGTGCTTCAGAGTGAGTGTGGCACTGTCTACTTTCATATATAAATCTAAATGTTTTCCATCCATCCCCCTATTTTCCCTCCATCCATCCACCCACAGTATTTTTAATCAATGTATCTGCCCATCTATTTATCCATTATTTTTCATTCATTCATTCATTCATTCATTCATTCATTCATTCATTCATTCATTCATTCATTCAT
>CAIGQV010014432.1:15134092-15163164 GCA_903798115.1 Danio jaintianensis | reverse complement strand
TTCTCTTCTCTTCTCTTCTCTTCTCTTCTCTTCTCTTCTCTTCTTGTTTCCACTCTTGTTGTTTTAAAGTCATATCTTCATCTAAATGCACTTAAATTCATTTGGTCTCTTTGTGAAATGTTTGCCTGATAAAATCTTCGGTCTGCTACACTTTATTTATATTGGTGCCAGTTTTATTATGCAGGCATTTTTCTTTGCCTCCATAATAATTCCATGTGCATATGAGAGTAGGTCAGTTAGATTACCTCATATCTGGCAACATGCGTGTTATTTCACAAATTCATGAATTATTCACTCATCCGTCTGCATGTGATGTGCCAGCTCTGTTGAAATTCAGACCAGGGGTATTTTCGATTTAAATAGATGTGCCGTCTGACAGGTTCCCTGGTATTATGACTCTGTTATTATTACCATCATGAAACGCAGGCTCATGTATTGAGAAAGAAAGGGAAGAAGTCTCCGCTGGGAGGGCCTTTCGGCCCCGGTCAGACTCCGTGTGCACATTCCAGCGCAGTGTGCAGGAGGTATCCTGGAGAAAACCGAGCAGATGAATTTCCCAGTTCCAGAGCAGAGGTGTTAGACAGGTGCACGCTGGGATAGATCTCACACTTATCTAGCCCAGAACATTTCACCCAGAAATGAGACACACCTGGACTCACAGTGTGTGCATTGGAGTACATCTCTTTGTCGGACAGATGAGTGTGTCATATGTATGTCAGTGTGCAAAGACGTATGAAGGACAAAAGACAGAATTTCTGCCATTTTTTTTCTGTTTCTCTGCTCTGTCTGCTTTATGTCCTGCAGCAGGTGCCACGAAAGAGGGCAGAAAGTCACATCCACGTAATTGACAGGGACTACAGAATGGTTTCCTGCTGGGTTTTGACTTGAAACACAAAGCAGATGTTGCCTGGAGGAATTCATAGGACCATTCTTCCAGAATGTATGCATTCCTGTGCTGCTCAGAACATTCCTTCCAAAAAAACATGCGAAGAGGAAATGAAAACGTGGAAGCTCTCAGGGAGTTTGAATGTACGGCAACTCTTATAGCACATGCACTCAGGCCGAGACATCTGTTCAGTGTGTGCGTTTTCATAAGGAAGATGTCATTTAGTAGATGTAATCATTAGCTAATCTTTTAAAAGTGTTCCCTTTTGCATCTTAAGACGACATTCAACAGATGTTTTCATGACATTTATGATTTACTTTAAACGTGGCGTTTAAAGTACAACGTAGTGCTTTCTAGATGATGCGCTCCTTCACAGATGTCTTGGCAAGCGTTGGCTAGAATCGGCCTCCTCTAATCTCGCACCAAAAGGCATTTTTCTTCTCATGTCAGAAGATAAAACTATTGAAACTTGGCACACGAATGACATAAAGTTGTTTTTAGTCAACTTTTTTCTTTGAAGTCAATTCCCCGGAGACTTTTACACCATAAATCCAGCCCAGCTTCACGGGCTCAAAGCTAAGTCGGTTAGCTAGCACAGGAACATTCTATTACCATGTCTCTGAGGGGCTCTACTGTCTGTGTGTAGTGAGCAATCCCATGAGTCTCCCTGTCGTCAGGTGTTACTCTGCTGGAGATCACTGTAGTTCGTCTAATCCACTTTTAGTAATTAGCATTCTATTAATGCCTGTTCTTTTTCACGCTTGCTGTGCTGAGGTGCGATTCAGAACTGTTCTTCAAAACCCTAACTGTAATAATACCTTTGATATGTTGCATTTTATGAATTTTGCTGTTTTGGAAAGAAGCTTAGGGACTATTAACACAGCACATGCTTTTTAGAACAAGATGCCGCAAGAGATGGTCAAATATGTTTTGTTTAGCACATTCTGTGTGTGTGTGTGTGTGTGTGTGTGTGCGTGCGTGCGTGCGTGCGTGCGTGCGTGCGTGCGTGCGTGCGTGTGTGTGAACAAACCCTTGAATTGCATTCAGTGTATAAATTTTATTCATTCATGTATTACCTTGGACCTAAACCAATAATCTACTGTATGAGCTAGACTGCAACCAGAATTTGCTGGACACTTGGGAGTTTGACTCTTTTTATTTGGGCTGATGATATAATGCTTTACAACATTGCAGAGGCTTTTATCAAAATCTGCATTCCTTCAATTTTGCCTTCAATGTATATCTTTTTTTTTAATTCATACATTAATTAGAACTCAAACCCATAACCTACTGTTTGTATCAGAATATCCAGGAGAGATGGGTTCAGTTCTTTTCAACTGAGGTGATGAGTAACCTCCTAGCAACCTTCCAGAGTACCTTAGCAACCACCCAAATAATCTAGTAATGCCATAGCAGCACTGTAAACAGCATGAAGCCATTTATAATTACACTGTAAAACCCAACAGTCAAATTTATCAAATGAAATTTGAAAAAATAATTTACTGAAAGTTAATTCTACTCATTTGAAAAGATTTTTGAACTCAGTGTTGAAGGTAATGAGTTAATTAAATACCTCATTACTTCAACTTAAATGGAGTAAGTTCACAGTACTCATATAGAATAGTTTTATAACTCAAATGGTTTGTCGCAATTGGTTTCCTCAAACGGTTTGAGTTGTCTTAACTTATTAGGTTTTACAGTACACAGTTGGTTTGAGTTCTCATCATTTATTGGGTTTTACTGTGCTCAAATTGCTTTGTGTACTCAAATGTATTAAGTTCACAGTACTCATTAGGATTAGTTTTTGAACTTAAATGGTTTGTTGCAATCTGTTTCCTCAAATGGTTTGAGTTACCTTAACTTATTGGGTTTTACAGTGTATGGATTCATCAAAAGCAGTATAGTTTGCATTCAGTTTATACTTCAGTGTTTACATTTTGTCAGTTCGTGCCTTATTTGGGACTCAAACCCATACTGCTCTATCTTAAGGAATGCAACCAGAAAATCCTGGAAGTTTTGGTTTAGTTCTTGCAATGGAGCTAGTGAGCTCTAACAACCTTTCAGAGCACATTAAGCATTGCATTTTGGAGTATACAATACATGCTGTTATTTACAGTACATGTATTGATTGGGTCTTAAACCCATAACCTCCTGTTTAAGTTACACAAAACACAATTGAAATCTTCTTGACACTTGGGTTTGATTCTGTTTATTTGAGCTGGTGACCTTCCAGAGCACCTTAGCAACCGTCCCGAACACCCTAGCAACCACATAGCAATGCAGTAAATAGTTAAAACGCATTAGTATGCCTATCACTCATTTTCTTCATTAAATAAAGTTATGTTCTTTATCGTTATTTCTGGACACTCTTTAAAGTAATCCACATAATCACTTGGGAAGTGATTAAAAAAAGCAAGAACAAAGCGTGTTTATTTAGTCACTTTTTGCATAGGCGTTTATTCTCTCTTTTTGTTAGAAGTTTAAATTATAGAAACAAATATTTCTTATCTCTTTTTTTCAGTCAAGGCTGAATCCACATGAAGGGATCCCAAACCATCCATTAGATTCAATGTTTACTACTCCACGTCTAATCTATTTCCCTTCTTTTGCTCTTATACTTTTTTTTCTTAGTCCTTTATGACTTCATTGTGTAACTTTACGGGTCATAAAATTGCATTGTGTGTGTTTGAGCCAAAAACGGAAAAGCCAATGACTGTGTGTTCACTGTGACATTACGTTATTGCGATTGTGCACTGTAATGAGCACACTTTTTTTGTCTAGATGTGACAGACAGTTTAATGATTTCTAAGGGGAGGCAGCGGAGCAGACTCGTGCCTTTGGTCTCTGAAACATTACACCTTCTCTTTAGATGTCTCCGCCGCGGCCATGACAGCCAGATAAGTGCCGGCGGCTGCTTTTAGGCTCCATCTCAGCCGTTACCACTTGGTACATTAACCTGCAAGTAGGTGGAGAGGTTGCTTGGAGTAATGAACTGCAGACTCTTGGCTGATTTTTTGTAGTTCACCTCAACCCTACGGGATGCTCATGTGTTGATGCGTGTTCTGTCAAACACATGTTGGCAGATATCAGAATGGAGATAGGATTTAAACTCTATTCACATGTGATTAGTATTATCTTGGGACCTTTTGTTAGAATTTGTCCCTCATTTTTAAATTTACACTTCAACAGATTAAAATCTAATAGCTCAGGCTTTACGCATGATTTATTAGTAACACATTAACCTTGAGTTGATTGTGCACTATTTTCCATAGGATATTGAATAACACTTTATTTTAAGGTACAATTATCGCTATTAATATTATAAATCATTAACTATGAACTCCTCAATGAACTCCTAATTTGCTGCTTATTAGTTATTGATGTAGTAGTTAGGTTTTGGTATTGATTAGGGATGTAGTATAAGATCATGTAGAAAATGTACTTTATAAGGACTAATAAACAGCAAATATTTTAATAATAGACATTTAATAAGCCAGCTATTAATAGTGTGAATTGTTACCGAAAGTAAAGTGTTACCGGATATGGTTTGAACATGTCTGGTTATGTTTAGCTGTATAAACAGAAGAATGTTCCTTACCATATGCTGCCATACATCTCCATCTAATCATACTAATCATTTTTGTTTTTGCTCTTTTAATGGTTTTCTGCTTTCTCTTTCTGCAAATTTTGCTGTTTCATGGCATGTAGCGATATGACCCTGCACCTACAATACTATCAAAGCAATTTTTCTTTCTTTGTGAATGATGGATAAAAAAATCACCTAAGAAACCAATTGATATAAAGCCCCACAGGGATGCAGATTTGCGAGGAACTAATATTATTATAGGACCTTGGTGTTTGGCAAAATATAGTAGGTAGGGTGGCCATGGGTCCTAAAAGATTCGTAAAGTTTTCTTTATAAAAGGCCTTAAAAAGGTTAAATTTTGAAAATATACAGTCTGATGAAAGTGTTTTCCATGGTAGTTTTTGCGTCAGAGAATTGACATAGCAGGTTAAAGCACAGGTAATGCGATGCACAGTAGGCAAGTGTTTAAAAAGAGTTTGAGGGCTCCTGTTTGCTCGCATGCAGATCTTTTTATTTTCTTACAGCAATCTACCGTTCGAAGAAATAACTGGTGTGCTCGGTTCTAATTGACAAAAAGTCCTGCTGCAAGAAGATATTTTGAAAAATGCTGAAAACCTCTAACCATTGACTTTCATAGTATTTGTTTTTCTATGGAAGTCAGTGGTTACTAGGCATGGGACGATAACCATTTACATGGTATATTGCGGTTTGGAAAAGTCAAGGTTTAAAAACCGTTCCTACGATAAATGTAAGATTAGTTATTTTTTTTTGCTTTTCAGGCGAAAAGATATCCAAAGAGGCCGTTTTAAATTGTAAATATATCGGTGTTTTTGAAACTAATGAAGACAGCAGAAGTCAATGATTCATTTGAATTATTTAGCCTGACATGTTTACTGCTCCAAAGTATTTTTAATGTTTCTCAAAATAAAATGTATTGTGTTCAAAGGGGAAACATTTTTTTGTTTTTACCCAGACATTTAAAAAGAACATATTTTAGAGCAGTAATCACAATACCGTGAAACCGTGATGTTTTTTCCAAGGTTATCATACAGTCAGAATCTTATTCCGGCCCATGCCTAGTGGTTACCGGTTTCTAACATTTTTTCGATATAACTTCTTTTGTGATCAACAGAAATTTTTTGAAACCACTTAAGGTTAAGTTTTCACGTTTGATCTGCTATCTATTTATTCGTTCATTGAACAGATTATCAAACACCAATCAAAGAACATTTCACTCATCTCATTCTTGATGGCCAAAACATGGTTTCTTTATGGTTTTGAATGGAATGGAATTCCTACAATTAAAAATGTCACTGATAGAGAGCGTGCGTGATGGCTGCTAATCGAGTTAAAAATTAAAATATGGGCAAAAATACTGAAAACTAGCCTATGCTAGTCGTGTTTCTATATGAAATAACAAGTAACACAAGTAACAGAAGCACAACATTTCTGTTATGATTTATTTAAATTTGAGCAAATACTAATTTAAATCAGTGGACATGCCACAGCATGACGATTTTTTTTAATGTCACTTGTTTTCAAAGACAAGTTATGTTGAATAAAAAGTGTATGTGCCCATCTAAATATGGCTTGCTTTGACACATTATTTAAAATATGTGGCTACGCAATGACCATTTAATTTTGTTTTGTTTTGTTTTGTTTTGTTTTGTTTTGTTTTGTTTTGTTTTGAAATGTTGGTAGGGCAAGTAAAAATGTGTACCAGTGGAAAAAATAAATCATTAACACTGAGCCATGACCATGGGTGTAATTCCATTGCAGGTGGTCTTAAATGTCATATAAGTTGGTATTTAAAAAGTATATAAAAATGACCCTGGCTAGGTCATTTAAGGAGAATGTTTATTTTACAAATTACATGATATGACCGATAATTGCAGACAACCTCCACAACTATTACTATTACTACAAATAACTAGAGGTCATCAGGTAATGCTAGTCTCATGCAGATGTGACTTTAGAAAAAGAGATTTCTGTGACTCGGATTAATTTCCTCCAAGAACAAAACAGAAATTCTTTTTGAAATGGAGGCGAAGGTTTTATATTGATGTGCTTGTGTAACATTCTGCCTTAATGAAAGTCTAGTTTGCTGCGCCGAGCTAAAGCACTTCTTTGTGATGCTTTGGTGCAGTAATTAGGAGCGATGTTAAATGCTGTCTGGGATGGAAAGAGGCGTTCGGTTGTGCTCATACACCGCCATCCTCTGCTGATTAGAGACCCAAGGAACAAAGCTCTTTTGTCTAGTTTGGTGCTGCGCGTTCTGGCTCATGCTTGATCTGGGGTTGTTGGAATATATCATCTCCCTCTGACTGACTAGAGAGATGCACAAAAGCGGAGCAAGAGTAACGTGTCTGTCACGTCAACTGAGAATTCTGGGAGGGGATCTCAAATTGAAAGCATCCTTTTAAATGCTGCTGAATGATTGATGGTTTTGTCACATCGCTGCACAGTGGATCCAAATTAGTTTGCTTGCTCGCTCTGTGAAAGGGATAGTTCATGCAAGAATGGAAACATTCATTCATTCATTTTCTTTTCGGCTTAGTCCCTTTATTAATCTGGGGTCGCCACAGCAGAATGAACCGCCAACTTATCCAGCATATGTTTTACGCAGCGGATGCCCTTCCAGCTGCAACCCATCACTGGGAAACACACTCATTCACACACATATACTACGGACAATTTAGCCTACCCAATTCACCTATACCACATGTTTTTGGACTGTGGGGGAAACCGGAGCACCCGGAGGAAACCCACGCGAACACGGGGAGAACATGCAAACTCCACACAGAAACGCCAACTGACCCAGCCGAGGCTCGAACCAGCGACCTTCTTGCTGTGAGGCGAACGTGCTACCCACTGCGCCACCGTGACGCCGAATGGAAACATCAATTAATTTATTCATACTCATACGATTTTTATTTTTTTATTTTTATCATGCTTGTATTTTGTATGCAGTGAAGGTATATGGTGCTATTAAATAACATGCAAAATATTTGTAACTATAATATAAAAATAAACATGTTATTATATATATATATTTCAAATAATATTTACTAAAATATTGTTTTAATTTTAACTACTTACATTTTTATATATGTATAACTTAAAAGTAATATAAAATTGAAACTAATTGTGATATATATGAAAAATAAAAAAAGAAAGGAAACACTATAACCGACCGTATGGTAGAAAATTGCAAATATCCATATCTGTCTCTTGAACTGTATTCAAAATTTAAAAGGAATAGATAAAAAATTGATTTGGGAATTTGGTGTCATATCGGATTTCATATTTGCCTAATTGATTCAAAACTTTCAGTCCAGATTACAGAGTTGAAGTTCAGTTTAGTTTAGTTCAGTGTGGTTTAAATTTCACTGCTGGAAGTTCAAACACTGTAGAGCAAATCCACCGAAGCGCAGCTTCACAAGTCCCAATCCAAGCAAGCCAGTGGCGACAGTGGCGAGGAGAAAAATAAATAAATTCACCAATGACGAAGTGAAGGGAAAAAAAAAAAACCTCTAGAGTAACTAGGCTCTGTTGGGCACAACCATTTTTCTTCTGGCCAAACTTCCTGTGTGGAGCAGCAGTCTAGGTGCCAGAGGCTGAAGAAGCTGGACGTCCATCGTGAAGAAGCTGCAGGTGTGAGTAGGGCACAGGCGGGAGGTCAGGCTGGCCCGCAGGATCAATGCGGGGACTCGTTTGTCACAGTGGTCATTCAGGCATCAGTCTCATGCACTCCATTTCTCCATGACCACCACAGCATCAGCTCGGGATACGACCTGGTCCAGGATTATGGATACCTTGGGTCACAGGTCTTCACAGGTCTTGGATCGCATCAATGGCGCTGCTTAGTCTGCATAATATTTATTCATACTCAAGATGTTTTTGTAAAGCATTTAGGGAAATAGTTCCAGATTATCTTTTCCATGCAGTGAAAGTATAGTGATATTAAATAACTGATGCAGAATATTTGTAACTATAATATTAATTTTAAAATATAAAATTACATTAATACTTAAAATAAATATTTATTTATATTATTTTAAATAATATTTAAATTAAATATTTAAAAAAAAAGACAAAATCAAACAAAACAATAAAAAAGAAAGCAAACACTATGACCAATGCTATGTTTAAAAAAGATAAATATCCGTATGTCTCTTGAAATGTGTAAGGATTAGATGAAAAATTGATATTTGCCATATGTATTTTTGAAGACTTTCAGTAAATTATGCCCAAAATGTAGTCCTTTTTTCCCGAATGGTATTATAGCTTCAGAAAACTTTGAATATAGGGTGCATTAGTCTTTTCAGCAGCCTTTCATTTGAATATCACGTTTTATTGAACAAATCAAATATCCACAGAATTCCAAACTAATAATCAAAACATGGGCTTTTAAGTGTGACCGAATCAGGTCATTGCTGATCGTTACTCAATTGCACTTTTTTTTGTTTTGTCATCCTCTTTGTCTTGACAGACAGACTCTGTGTGTGTGAGCATGTGTGTGGATGTCAGCTGGTGTCCGGCTGTGGACGGACATTTGAGCTGGTCTGTGTTTCTGCCTCGTCTGATCTCTTTTCCTGTGTGAATAGCACAAGTGAAAGATGCTCTCTGTAGTCTGCATTTGAGCGCAGACACTGATATATTTGCCTTAAAGTCTCTCTTGACACTTTCACTTGTTTCTCTCAGTCATTCTTTTACTCTCTCCTTCAGTCTCTTTCATGTGCTAAGTCCTTCCTCAGCTCAAACTGAGTTTCCGGTCTAAATCTGTCTGTTTTTTCAGAGTTCATTCTCATTGTTTGTAGTAAAATATGAAGGGCAGAAAAGGATCAAATGTGTCACCACGTTACTTGTATGTAGTAGAAAGAACTATAAATTTGTTAGGTAAAATCAAGCAAGTTTGACAGATATGAAACATTAAAAATATTGAACGGAGGTTTAGCAAATGAAACAAAACAAAAAACATAAGTTTAAAAACAACATATTCACTTATTCTATTTTGTAATACATTACTATGTATGAATGATTGTGTGTATTTATTTGTTTTCAGTATTACAGTATTTAGTATAATCTATATTCTAATAGATATTTTCTATTTGCCTTTTGTATGTGCATTTATGCTGTTTTTTGCATGTATGCATTTTATATTAAAAACAAATAATAATAAAAAAATACAAAAGCACATACTACTGAAGCACACAGTACTGAAACAGTTTTTAATTTGTTTATTTGCAGAGACAGTGTTTTTTGTATTGTTATTTGTATTATATTTTATAATTGATATTATTTTATTCTGTTAGTTGATTAAAAATATTGATATTGTCAATAAGCTATGGTTTTTTGTTTTTTTATTTAATTTAAATGTACTGTTACATATTATCATTATTATTATTATTATTATTATTATAATAATAATAATAATTATTATTATTATTACTATATATATTTTATTTAAGGTTTATTTTAAATTTTTTTCTTTATTTGTTTCCAGTTAATAATTTACACTAATTTCAGTTAATTACAAAGGTAATAATCTTACATTTTAATCTAGTTTATAATTTTTTTTTTAACTCTAGCAAATGTAATTTTATATTATTATTATAATAATTATAATTATTTATAGTGCAGCCAATTGTGTACTTTGTACTTTTTTTTTAGATGTTTCTTTTCATTTCTACTGTTAGCAGACATTCTAAAATATAAATAGGCATATTGTCTTTTACTATTATTTCAGTGTCATTGTCTAAAAGAAGCCCTGGCAAAAACTTGATATACAAATGGCAAAAATTTACTTAAATGATGTGATTTTCTTCTACTGATCATGGGGAAATACACATATTTTCTTTGAATATTTAATGAAATAATAAGGCAATATTGCAATATTTTCTTTTTATTCCTTTAAAACCTGTTGTAACAAATTTTAATCTGTTTTTATTTTTCATTTCTTATACGTGTTTCTTTTATTCTTGTTTATGTAAAGCACTTCAAATTACCATTGTCTATGAAATGTGCTATATAAATAAACTTGCCTTGCCTTGCCGAAATAGTGTGTTGCTACATTGTGCACCGTTTGTGTCTGTTATTTTCCTAAGATGCCTGGTCTTCATTAAAACAGCAAAGACATCTTTCACCTTGCGTTCCTCAGATGGTACGTGCAACATATGCAGCCCACAAGCTTAAGTGTGTGTGTGTGTGTGTGTGTGTGTGTGTGTGTGTGTGTTTGCATTTCTATGGGGTAGTTATGCATAAATATGTCTCCCTTTGTATCTCTGGTCTAGAATTTTATTGCCCATTTCCGGCAGTTATAGCCAATCTCCTCAGTTAATGCTCATTGTCAAATGACAAACTGCATAGTGGGGTTTTTTTCCAGTCTTTCCAGTGACTTTATCAGGCAGTTATTTTATCTGTTGGCTCTCCTTGCCTGTTTTTCCTGTGGATTACATTAGATTTTTCCCCTACAGTCGTTGTGGAAATGAGGGGAAGAAGAAAAAGCACCTGCTCCAGGAACTCACATATGAGCCTGATCCTCTCGTTGTGTCGTTCTTGAGGAATATTTTGTTTTTATCCATCAAAATATTGTCTCTCAGCTGACTCTAAATTAATAAATTACGTCGTCTGCCACAGATGTTTCTGTTTTTTGTCTTGGCAGAGGCATTTGGCTTTCATTATTGTTCAATTCGAATGTTGGTATTTTTCTTGGAAGCATTTTTGATTGCTTACTGAATAGAACATCAGAGCGTTGTAGATCCATAAGATGTTTTGATAAGCTCTTTTCCACTTAATTTGATGTGTCTGTGTGGGTTCTGATTTGGAAGGAGAAAACCGACTCAACAAGTCAGTATATTCTGCAAACAAACACATTAAATGTAAAGTACTGTTAATGAAAGTTTGGGAAAGCAACATTTTTTTTTTCCATGGAAGTACTTTTTAGCATATTTTTAAGGCTTTGCAAAATCAAACATCGTCGTATTTATGCATGTGTAGTGTGCACAAATGTCAGAGAAGTCCTGACTGTCTTCTAATCAAAATGAAGAATTCTGCTTAAGGTCCCTGCTGTTTCCTTTAACATTCTGTCACTTCTTGTGCTGTTTATCTTCCTTATTTCTCATGCGCACATGTGAAACTTTGTCAAGTCAAGATTGTGAAGTATACATTATTCAGTCTCATTGGAAATGTGTATCTCAGCCTACTTTTTTGCAAAGCGTAAAATACATTGCTCTGGGTACATTTCGTTGCCAGTTTCAGTTGACAAATCTACTAGATGGCGCTGTCTACTTTGTTAGTTTTTATTTTTTGCAAATTTAAAATGCATTGCTTAGTTTTGTTGTACGTTTCAGATACATGTGCACAGATACATGTTTCATATACAAGTCCACGAAAAGGTGGGGCTTGATGTACAGATCACCTAGCAAACCACTTACCTAAACCCAACCAATTGAGTTTTCAGAAGCAAATGTAAGAGAAAAGTTATACATACATTCTAAAAAAATGCTGGGTTCACTGTTGCACCAAAACAATTCCTTTATGTTGTCCCAACACAAACTGATTAAGTTGAAGTGAATTGAACATAAACAAATACGTTGTCCCAAAGAAATCCCAAAGAAATCTCAAGAATTGTGTTGTTTTGGCTCATTTTAAACAAGTAGTTTGAACAAGCAGCAGAAATTACTTTTGGAGTGTATAGAGATCAATAGGTGAGGTAAACATATTTGATTACAATTCATAGACACCTTTACATTGTTTTGTTGGATTTATTTGGTGTTTGGCAAAGAACTATACATATGTAACACTGATATGGGGAAATCTCAATTCTAATACCTCAGCCCAATTTTGATTTTCAATTTTCAATTTTTGCATACATTTTTAAGCCCCTAAACCAGCGATGTCACTCTCAGTTCCCAAAATGCCGCAGCCCTACAGAGTTTAGTTCCAACCCTCATCCAACACACTTACCTATAGGTTTCAAACAAACCTGAAGGACTCAATTAGTTTGTTCAGGTGTGTTTCATTAGGGTTAAACCTACACTGTGCAGAGCTTTGGCCCTCCAGGAACTGAATTTGACACCTGTGCGCTAAACTTAGGGAAACGGTTTCAGTCTAATGACAAGACAAGCAGTACAAAACAGTGCTGATGTAAAAAAAAAAAAAAGAGTGTCTATTTATGATTTTTTATTTATTTATATATATAAATGTATACATGTTGCTGTGTTTAATTCTAAATGGAGATGTTTAATTTGGAGATGCAGGTGGATGCATTTGGTTTATCTCTTTATTCGATGTGATTTATCGTGCACCAGAAAATCCAACAGGTTTTAAAGCACCTAAAGTACCAAAATCAAAATTAACTCACTATTTTCTCACCCTCAAGTGGTTCCAAACCTTTATGAATTGCTTCTTTCTGTTAACACAAAGGAAGAAAGCTGAAAACCTGTAACCACTGACTTCCATAGTAGAAAAAACAAATACTATGAAAGTCAATGGTTACAGTTTCCAGTTTTCTTCAGAGTATCTTCTTTTACCGAAGAAAGAATATCAACCAGGTTTGGAACAAGTAAAGGATGAGTAAATGGTGATAGATTTTTTTTTTTTGGAGTGAACTGTCCCTTTAAGATGGACATCACTGGCTTCTCTTTCACATGACTGTGTTCTTCACCTTTCATTTACATGAAGTTGTCATTTCTCAGCTTTTTGACTGTCTCACAGTAACTCACTCTACTAGACATGAACGGTTACAGCAGAAGTAGGACAAGATTTCCAGGAGGTTTGGTAGCACAAATGCAAAGCTTGTACTTTTGTTATAGCACCCATTTATTATTTAGACTAAATCATCCTTGTAAGGATAATTTACTAGACAGAGGAGCTTCAGGCTTTGTGTGAATGCAACTTAATTCCTGTCAGTGGTGTCGTTTTGCGTATTATGTGGATGTTTTCTTGCATTATGTGGTCATGAGATGAAGTTTGATTGGATTTGACTTTCCACAGACAAGGTCAGAAAGTGATAATGTTTACCTTTGAAACACTGGTTATTTTATAGTCAACATCGACCTGACGTCAACAGAGAACAGAGAAGGATCGCCACTTCAATTACAGAAGCAAATGGTCAGAATTTGATTAAAGATTATCAAAACAAACTTTTTTTTTCCCCAGTGGATTAACTTGCATGGATTAATTGTTCACCTAAAGAATAATAATGTGCGCTAGCAAAATAAACATTGTAGATTTTGATTTCACATGGACTTTAATGTTTTTATTTTCTTACATGTGTACTTTACTTTAAATGCTTTATGTATCAGAATTGTTTGCTTCGATCTGAAACAATTATTTGATCTGGTAACCATAATTGACATGGTGCCACAAATGCTGTCGATAAGCCTTAACTGTTCTGAACCTGTAACACTCCTGTATGAAATCATTTAATATTGTGCTGTTAATTAAGATATTGATTAATATGTGAGCAGTGAAATCAATCCTGGAGAGATGCAGGCAGTGAAGCGTCTCACTGTCTGACCGGTATAGACTGAAGCTGGCAGTAAACTTGAAGAGGAGGAGGAGGAGGAGGAGGAGGAGGAGGAGGAGGTTTAGCTCTCCAGTTGTGCTGTGGTGAATCTAAGTGGCTAAGCACGTGTTGATGGTGACCATTGTGTTAACAATCTGAGACATGTCCATATGTGACTCCGAAGTATTGTTTGATTTTGACCTGAATTTGCAATTACATTTTTAATGTAAGGAGGCAGATTGAAATATAATTGCAATTTAAAGAGACTGACAAATAGCATTGAAGTTCGAAGTTTTATAGACAAACTACTAGCTCGGTTGATAGATTTCAAAGTCTGAAATCATCATATGTGACCCTGGACCACAAAACCAGTCTCGAGTAACTTTTTGGGAATTGAAATGTATACATCACATGAAAACTGACTAAATAGGTGTTTCATTGATTGTAAGGCTTGTTAGGATAGGACAATGTCAGGCCAAGATACAACTATTTGAAAATCTGGATTCTTAGGGATTAAAAAATTCAACATACTGAGAAAATCACCCTTAAAATTGTCTAAATTAAGTGTTTATTAATGCATATTACTAACATAGAAAATAGAGCATGATGTTTACTGAATAGTCGAATATATATATTGAAACATAAGAATCATAAGAATGGTTTTGTGGTCCAGTGTTACATATTTGGGGTTAAAATAAAAAGAAAGAACACCTGTCAACTTTTTTTTGCAACATTTGGTAATATTTTGTTAAATAGACAGACAGACAAGTACTATCACAGACATGGAATGTCACTGGAAGGTCGTTTGTATGGATTACTGGTTGTTTTCCAATTAGTTGCCACAGGGTTGCTGTAGAAACCAACCTTTTGGCTTGAGAGAATGTGAAGCAATGTTTTTCTCTCTCTCAGCTGCTCAGCAGATACAGCAGAGAGCAGCGATAGCCTTGCACAAATAATGACTTCACTCATTTGCAGGATCTCTCAGATCATCTCAACCACCTCCATCACAGCACTGGAGTCTTTTTAAAGATGGGTCAAAGGAAGGTTAGTTCAGAGGGAGGATTTTTTCGGTTTATAAGAGTAAGAAAAGGCCGACCGGTAATGGAAATGGCACTCTTGCCTCAGGGAAACACTCTGTATATATCCTATTTACACAGTGCGAGCTGCTACCGCACCAATCTCCAGATGACTAACATCTTTTAAATCAAACACACATCTGTCCCAAACCAATGAGCATGAACCAAATCCTCCAAATGCTCTGAAGGAAGCACATCTACAAATGTCCCAACCTAAGGCGTGCTTCGTGCTCCTGAGAAGGATAGTTGGTAAATTCAGATTCTGTCCTAGTTTGGAAGCCCCAGCGAGGGAAGGAGCCGCGGGCATACACGGAAAGCCCGGTAACGTGCATGGAGTCCCAATTGTGATGTCTACCTCGGATGCCCGCGTACATGAATAACCTCCACTCTCTGGTTGCCACAACCGTTCAAATCAGCTCCTTGACACAGCGCCTCCATTTACATACATGGATTTGAGGGGTTTTCTGCTTTAGAGGATGTGAGAGTTATAAAAAAAACCTCTGGCTTTAGACTTTGAAAAGATCCCTTGCCTTGGTGTATTTGATCTTGAATTTTTTCTTTTTTTGTTCAAATGCTGGCAAGAAACTTCTTGGCATCAACTCTGTGCCATGAAAGTTTGATTAGACTGTACTCTAAAGAGTGTAAAACATAGATGCCCCTATCTCGACTTATCCACTGTGCTTATGACATAATCGAGATGCTTACAGCCAAACAAAGATGTCAGCAATGGCCATGGGGAGCGAGAGCGAAGCGAATCGACTTTGGGTTTTCTCCTTTGGTCATCTTTCTCTCTCCCAATGCTGCTCTCTTAAGACATTCAGCTCTACCCGCTCTGCCTCAAGTCACAAATTCTGCTCATTCCCCGCTCTCCTCTTTGCGTTTGCTCTCTCTCTTTCGCTATTGAATTTTTTTCGTCATCTTCCTTGTCCAGTATTTCTCCCTCAAGCATTGTCCCACTATGAATATAAATAAGGCAGAGAATATTAACAGTCCCTCTGTTCTCTCATCCTCTCAAGCTTGACTAAAATAGATGTTTACATGGGCTCACAAATTTAGCATGAGAGTGAAGAATATGGGGGATTTTTTAAAAGTAAATGCTTGGCTGGCTTCCACTTTAAGAGCGTGCAGGTCGATTTGCATGTTAATACTCACCTCGCTGCGATGGAGACCGACAATACGACTCTGAAAGTGATGCGCTGCTATCTATCATGTGTGAAAAACTGCGGCCTTTGGATGATAACAGCTCACAGAGGATCTTGCGCTCCTCTCTTTACCGTCAACCGTGTAGCTCATGTGATTGTTTTTTTCAAAGTCTCGGAATCAATGCGAAAGTCCTTTTTGCCAAACGTTCACCAGGGGAGAGCAGATCAATATGGAGCATGCCATTATAGTGTTTCCACCTTGTAAATGTAGGATGAAGTAGACTTGAACACACATCCTTTTTACAGACTTTCTAAAGTGTCTTTCTGTTTATTTCGACCGCCGGCTCTGCAAAATAAATAAAAACAGGCTTTGTCTTTTTTACTTTCAACTACTTTTTTTATATCATCAGTCCCACAGTCTCTATATCTCCCTTCGTTAGTTCTACGTCCTCTCAGAGAGGCCAAAGCCTGTGTGATTAAAAATGCTCTCTGATGCCTCTGGCCCAGGTATTTCCCCCCCCTGAGAGCGAGCTTTGCTCCCTCCCCATATGTTTTTAGGAAGGATATGCATTTGTATTTGTTTTGGCTTTTGTTGGTCCCCAAACAACAAACCATGTGTTTCAGCATTTATCTTGCTGTCCTGTAACATTAGAGAGCAGTGAGAGTTTCGGCCTCTTTGCTGTTGTCGTCAGGTTTCAGCTCTCTGAGGCTGCTGGGCTACAAACTGCAAAAGGTGATCGTAATCATTTTTGTTGCGCTCCACTCAGAATTTGACAATTAAGACATTGCTTGGCTTTGAAACTGACATGCAAGTAATATCTGACTCTCTTTTTCTCTCTCTCTCTCTGTTGGGTTTCAGAGTTATCTCACTGTTTATCCATGCTAGGAATGCGGTTGTGAGACATTGCTGCGGAATACGACTCAAGAATGTTGTCCTTATGCCGGAGACATGTGTTTAAATAGTGTTCATTATCTTACTTGCACAGAATCCTTGAGGCATGACCTGTAACTTCTGCTACACTAGCGGCAAAGCTAGCTTCCTGAGACAAGGGTTTTCAAATTAGGATGCTTCAGGGTCTGAGGAAATTTTCAGAGAAAAGAACCTAAACGATGAAAGAAATACAAAACAGAAAAAGACCAGAAAAAAGTTGTTTTTAATTGCTTGCCTTTGTTTTTTCTCTATCCACTGACAACCTAGTTTTTTTTTAAATACAGTAAATTGCCAGGGGCTCTTTGGCATAGGGGTCTCTGGCAAGGTAGTTATATACTGTATGGGGGTTATAAGAAATCATTTTTTTTTAACTACTGTTTCCAGAGTTGTTGACGGGAAGTGCACATTTTCAATTTAGCATAATTTACATTTAGCCATTTAGCAGATGCTCTTATCTAAAGCAACGTAAAATAATGGTAATTTAAGCACTTCAGGTCACCAGAGAGCAGAGATATATACACCAAACAAAACCAAAATGCAAATTAAATCATGGGTCAGGGGGTTTTAAAATGGGGTATGGGAACCTTAAGGATTACATTTACATTTTGCCCAGTATACATGGATCTTTATATGTTGTTCTTTAAACTCCTGGCCTAGGCGGCAAAGATGAATTCAGGAACTAATAGCAGAACTGTCCAAATCTCACACTTTAATTGCACCAATTACCTCTCCTTTTGTCTATGATTTAATGTGACTAATTTTCTAGAAAACGACAGACAAATCCTTTGATATTAATGTCTCCATATTAACCCAAAGCTTCCTCGCCTAGAAAAAAAAGCATTGAGCATTCTCAAAGTCTGGGTCCCATTGTTCCAGCTTTGTAATAATTCCTCCTAATGGTTAAATAATTAAAAGTGTAGAAACAAGATCCGCTCTCTAAACCCTCATTAACCCTTCAGGAAGGCGTTCGATTGTCAGGACCTCCCCTCCTCTCAAAGACCCCCTAAACCCCAAGTCTTTAGGAAATAAATCTTTAGAGAGAGAAGGATTTAGGGATGACTGTTTAGTCTTTTAGGGAGTGGGGCTTTTAAGAATTGGAAACCAAGGAGCCCGAAGAGATCTTCATTAGCCACAGATGAACAGTACATGCAGGAGGTTAAATCCCTGTTGGGATCATAGTGTATACCTGAAAGACATTAGCATTAGCACAGACCGATTGGAGCAATTAAGGTCTAGAGCATTCTTTGTTGAGGACACTGTCAGAAGCATTGTCCGTCAAGAAGGTGACGTGAGGGATAAGGAAGCAGCTCTAAAAGGCTAATGCAGTCCGGGCCAGAGGCACACAGGGGCTCCTCTCAGGGGGGATCCACACTAGCATCTGAGCCTGGCTCCGGATCTGTGTTTTTCTCCCGCCTTCTCTGTCTTTTTTCTTCTTTATCCGTGAGATGGCTGGTCTGGCGGGAAGCAGAGCCAAGCTGACAGCTGCATTTATGCTGGAATTCCTCAGCATCTAATCAGGGATGGTGGGGGGCAGCGGAGGGAAGCGTCTGTTCTGTGGATGTGTGTACGGGAGGGGGGTGTCTTGATGGTTACTGGCAGGCCAAAGTGTAGAAGGTCACGAAGCTTAAGGATAAAATAGAAAATGGCCCCCTAAGCTGGTTTACGTTTCAGTGGAGAGAATCTGCCTGTCAGAGTCTGTCAGATCACTTGGGTTGTCATATGATGATGCAAAGACCTTACTCTGCCATTTCTTTCTCTGTTCTCAGCTCTCTCTCTCTCTCTCCCTTTTTGTCTCTCTCGCTGATGTGAAAGAGGCTCTTAAATGATCGACAAAGCATTGATTTGTGCACATTAAATGATTAAAGCTAACTTCAGTGGTTTTATCTCCAAGATTTGGTTCTTTATCACACTATCTGTTACCTGCTGATCTATCTATCTATCTATCTATTGTTCTATCATTCTATCTATCATTTTATCATTATATCTATTGTTCTATAATTCTATCTATCATTCTATCTATTGATTGTTCAATTATTATATCATTTAATTCTTTTTTCTCTCGTTCTGTCTCTTCACCTGTCATACAGTCTGTTGTTCTATCTTTCAATCGGTCATTATATATCTATCATTCAATTATTTTGCTATTCTATCTATCTATCATCTATCTATCTATCTATCTATCTATCTATCTATCTATCTATCTATCTATCTATCTATCTATCTATCTGTCTATCTGTCTATCTGTCTGTCTGTCTGTCGTTCTATCTATCTATCTATCTATCTATCTATCTATCTATCTATCTATCTTTCTGTGTAGTTCTTTGTAGTATTAGGACTTGTGTTATTTTGATTATTGGCTGTGTTGTGTAGTAGCATCTTGTATTATTGCCCTAATGCATCACTGTCACGGAGGAAGAGAAATGCAGCATTCTTTCCATCTTTTGCAGCTCCCGCTGTTTGTCCTGTTTTCAGATCCGGTTCAGTCTTACCTGGTCGTGTCCCATGGGGTGTAAGCCACAGTCCTCAGCAGTGTAACCTTTCATCACTCTGACCTTAATCTCTTGATTAGCCGGTCCCACTGCTCATCACCGCCATCCTGCCTGCAGGCCCATATGCACGCTGGCACAGAGCTGAGTCCTGACAGCCAGTCCTGAGAGTTTTTTTTCTCTAAAATCAGCTCTGTTAGAAACTTTTTTCCTTGAGAATTCGTCGTTTTTTTTTAGCTGGTCATGCTGAAAATTCAGGGGACGTTGAGTATAGCTCTACAAACTTCCCTTAAAAGTAAAGGATATTTCGATAATCGTATCCCTGGGTTTCATTAGTGTGCGTATATATATAAAAACAACCCCAGACAGACTTTATTGATCTAAGGGGGAAAATTAAGGTTGAAAGACCAAGCTGGTGTGGCCGAGATTGCTGCCGTTTTGCTGACTGTGTTTATCTTGCATCGATAACATTAGCTGGAGGAATTGTTGTTGGCATTATGAACTAATCCCCTTGGATGAAACCAATTTATCTGGATAAGATAAACATAGTTTATAAAGGTTAGAAAACATGGTGTAGTGTCCTTTAGACAGGAGTAACTATGCTGTGTATCTACACTTTTGGTCAAAACATATGTTAATGTTTTTAACATGTGGTGGTAATATATAGCATAGTTTCCACAAATAATAGGAACTGTTTTCACTTTAGACAATTATCATGTTTCAGAGCAGCAAATTGGTATGTTACAATAATTTCATGTTATTACAATTATTTAATGTAATGATAGTGTGAGGGCGACACGGTGGCTCAGTGGTTACCACTGTCGCCTCACAGCAAGATGGTCGCTGGTTCGAGTCCCGGCTGGACCAGTTGGCATTTCTGTGTGGAGTTTGCATGTTCTCCCCGTGTTGGCATGGGTTTCCCCACTGTCCAAAGACATGCGGTATAGGTGAATTGGGTGAACTAAATTGGCTATAGTGCATGAGTGTGTGTGTGAATGAGTGTGTATGAGTGTATATGGGTGTTTCCCAGTACTGTGTTGCAGCTGGAAGTGCATCTGCTGTGTAAAACATATTCTGGAATAGTTGGCGGTTCATTCCGTTATGGCGACCTCTGATAAATCAGAGATTAAGCCAAAGGAAAATTAATGAATGAAATTCAGCATTAGGTGAGCACAATGTCTTCCAAAGACATTGATAAAGCTGTATTTTTTCATCATTTATTTCATTATTTATTTACATTTTTTTTTTTTATTAATTAATTAATTCATTCATTCATTCATTCATTCATTCATTTTCACTGTTTCACATTCATACTTTTTACATTGCTTTTCTTTTCTCCCTTTGGCATTTTAAAGTTTTTACAGACAGATGGATCTGTTGAAATTTGCATTTAATGTCTATATGTAATTATTTACTGCCTAATGAAACAATAGAGCCAGCTGAAAGGATACATAATTTTCCTATTGAATTTCTTAGAAACTTTTAGCATTCCCTGTGATTAGTATTCCAAATTCAAACTTCCCTCCCAGCTTGTCCAAATTAAATTTCTATTTAAATTCCATTTTTGAAATTCTACGTTTTGATCAACACTAGGTTGTCAACTCTAGCATAACCCTAGTGCTAAACCCTGATAAGTATTATCAAGGCTTTTCCTGTCAGAAAGCACAGACATACCTAAAGAAATCCACTGTTATCTGGCCATGTGGGGATACTTTGCTCTTTTTAAAGAGCAGAGAAGCAAGTGGAAATGTGGCAAAATGATTCTCTCAGAAGGTCTTGGCTTCAATCAGGAACTGAAACAGCTGAATAGCTTAAGCGAATGATTTGGGAGAAAGCAGAGTCAAAGCACACACTTTGTCCTCCAGCTTAGTGTTCAGACCCGCGGTGCCCTCAAATCCGGCAACAGCGGTCCACTTCAGGCTGAAGACTGACCAGAAATGGAACAGGCACATTGTGGCTTTTAAAGAAGGAATAGATAATCTGGAATAGATAAGAGTTATGTGCACATTTTTTCCACATTTTTGACTTCTGTGTTTCAAATCATGGGTTACACTTCTGGTTTGAGGAACTGAAAAAAATCACTTATATGCATTATTAATAACAAGGTTGTGCTGCAAATAATCTATATTTCAAAATTGTGTCAGATGTAATGTATGTTTGGCTTTGTGCATTTATTTGTTATCTGTCATGAAAATAACTATTACCATTGCAACAACACGTCAACATCAGTTGGGTAAAACTAACCTGTCTCACGACGGTCTAATCAAAGCTCACGTTTCCTGTTAGTGGGTGAACAATTCAATGATTGGTGAATTCTGCTTCACAATGATAGAAAGAGCCAGCATCAAAGGATCAAAAAGCGACATTGCTATGAATGCTTGACCGATGTCATATTTTTTGGTAATGTCTGTTTATGTAATACATGCTTCAGTGAATTTAATCTAATTTATTAATTAGACTTGTTTAATTTTTCAGTGTTTTGAGGGATAATTTGTGTATTCTGACCTACAGTAGCAGATGTGTGATTCTCAAACATGAACTATGTTTGATATAAAACACGTTTGCTTTCCTACACCAGTGAATGGATGACAATGAAAGATTGCATTTATTATTTTACTGTTTAACTACCAGTACGAGCAGGTGTCTATTAAAATATCTAATATTACTTTAATTTTAGGCTGTATGTAGATTCAAACACCTGTTATACAAGAAAAGTGTGTTGTGAACACTAAAAGTATCTCTAGGTCTGCCGGTTTCAGACTGCTGAATCAATATTTTCTCTCATAGACTGCTTGGCGCAATTATGCATTCACAATGGTATGAACCATTATAGGGGTGATCAAGCATATATTTATATTATCTATCAATCATTAATTAGGGTCAAACACCCCTGTAATTTGCAACTTGATTACACGTGGTATTTTAATGTAACGTTAGTATCATACGCTGTAAAAAATGCTTGGTTCCACACAAACGTTTTGAAGGAATTAAGTTAACTTATTAATTTTTACAAATGTAAGTGGATTGAATATAAAACAATTATCATCAATTATAATCAAATTAAGTTGTCCCCAAAAAACCCTCAAGTATTGTGTTTTTCAGCTCATTTTAAATAAGTAGTTTGAACAAACAGCAAAGTATTATTTTTTTTAAATATACGCATATTTGTAGCCAAAGTTCTTTCGAGTTCATTGTGTTTTTCCTCCATATTACTTTCTCTTTGTGTTCTCTACAGACATTTTTTGTAACATGTCCATAATTTTGTTTGCGGAAAGACTTGTTTCGTGTTTTTGTGGTAATTCATGGTCTGCTGAAAGTAATTTGTTAATTCTAGTAAGCTGCCTTTTTCAAAATGATGAACACTTTGGAAAACAACCACACCTCATTGTACCTAGTTTTTCAAAACACTTCACTGATTGTTTACAGTTTATGGAAGTTGCTTCCATAACTCACGCAAAGCATCATGGGATATAGGAAAAAAGGTGGATGAGCGACGGAGTTTTAGCATGAAAGTAATTCAGATTGAACAGCTGGTCTAGTTTGACTGTTTTTGCTAAAAAAAGTTTGTCTTTTCCCAGAAAGCTCATTATCCGTAAGTTCCCTGTACGTCAGTAGCTCATTATTAGCCTCTCAAATGTGTTATTCTCAAACAAAACCTCCGTTTTTTTTTTTGTGCTGTAAAGCTGCAGTTCGGGGGCCTCAGACAGACACTTAAAAACTGGGTCATTGCAGAGTTGATTCAAACAAAGCAGGTAATGCGTTTCTTCATAGTCAGGCAGAGCGAGTCACAAAAGGGCCAGCGGAACCGAGGCGTCGAGGGGCAAGGGGGGAATCTGGGAGGCCGGTCCTGTTCTCCGAGGCTCTGGCAGTGTGGTCTCGGATTAATGCAGATCGCCACAATGGCCCTCTTTCACCCACAGCTGTGTAGAAGCGCATTCACTCTCATAATAGGCCCTCTGTGCGTCAGGAATATTTCACAATGTTTTCGCACTCTCAAAACAATATTTAGTCACGAATCATTGCGCAGCTCTGCCGCCGAGGGTTTCTTACTGTGCGTTTGTATGCATTTTGACAATGTGAGTAGCTTCTTCATGTCATGCTGGCAGTTGCTACCCAGACACACTCTTGCACTCTTCCTTCTCAATTATACATGCAAATCTTCATCAGAGTTACTCCCAGAGTTACTCCCAGACACCCTAATGCCTGCCGATGTATGATGTCGAGGAGAAAAAAAAATGTGTGGCTAACTGGAAGTAGGATGATGTAGCATAGGATTTGAGATGGTCTTTGTATTGAGTTTATTAAAACAATTTTCAGTAGTTGAAAGCCAAGTTTGATAGTTTTTCTTTGTTTTTTTTGTCTTGATCAAATTTTATTGCCAATATGTGAATAGTTTAATCCAGCCTAAAAAAGAGACACCATTTTTGATTTTATTGGTTGTCTATTGACAGGTTTTGTTTTGTCCTTGTAAAGGACTTTGGATGTGTCCTTTGTCATTATTTCTGTTTTAGCCTTATGTATTTCCAAGTATCTCCAAATATTTGCGACAAAATATATGTTGAGCAATTTCGGAGAAAATCAATATTATTTGCATGATTTGAAATGATATAATTTGCTGCGGATATTACATAAAATCAGAACCGATTTAACGGATATATAAACACTAACAAATATTGCTCATTATTAATTAAATAAGTCATTTTTGATGTCATTTTATGGTTTGAACCTTACTTTGTCATGTCCATAAAAAAAGATTGGATCCATCTTTACACAGAAAAGGTCATTCGTTCATTCATTCATTCATTCATTCATTCATTAATTCATTCATTCATTTGTTCATTTTTATTTACAAAAAATATTAAAGTAAATATTAATAAAATTAATTCTACTGCTGCAATAAATATTTGTTCGTTCGTTCGTTCGTTCGTTCAATTATTTTCACTAAATCATGGCAGCACATTAAACGATCTAAACATTATTACATTTTTTATGAATTGGCCCATTCACTTCTATTGTAAGTCTTTTTCAAAATTGTTGCTTTCTTTTGACAGAAAACCTCAATGAATTTTGACTATTATTGTAACAAATATTGGTCATTATTAATTAAATAAGTCATTTTTAGTGTCATTTTATGGTTTGGGTCTTACATCGTCATGTCCATAAAATAAGATTTGATCCATCTTTACACAGAAAAGGTCATTCATTCATTCATTCATTCATTCATTCATTCATTCATTCATTCATTTGTTCATTTTTATTTACAAAAAATATAAAAGTAAATATTAATAAAATACATTCTACTGCTGCTATGCGTTTGGTCATCCGTCCGTCCGTTTTTGTACGTTCATTCATTCATTTATTTTCACTAAATCATAGCAGCACATTAAATGTTCTAAAAATTATTACATTTTTTATGAATTGGCCCATTCACTTCTATTGTAAGTGCCTCATTCAAAATTTTTGCTTTTTTTGATGGAATATCTCAATGAATTTTGACCATTGTGCCACACATTCTGTCAATTTCAGCTTCTCTTTTATCACACTCATAATGTTATTTCTATTCCACAACCGAATCCCTCCAGCCAATAACCAAATAAATGGCTTTTGCAGATTTGCCACAGATTAGCTTATTTACTTCGCTGTGAAATACAGATGTTTATGCGACGTTGATCTCATGTTTGTGCGAAACGGAGCCTAGCGTTTATGGCAAGATTTTTTTTTTCTCTAATGCTCAGTTGATGTAATCCCCCAAGCTCTAATCCTGATGTAATGATTGTCAAACGTTACCATAACATGATGTTGGCCCAGTCCCTCATTAACTGATGCTAAATCTAGTGCAGGCCTGTGAAAAAAACAGGGACTCCCCCCGAATGACCTACACCCCTTTCCCAGGATGAGCGAGGGCTTTCCCCCTTCTTTCGGCCCCTTTCAGCCCTGTTCATTAGCCCGAAAGCCCCTGACATGTTTGGCAGAATCCCCCTCTTACCGATTCAGGATTAATTGGGCATGGAGCAGAGACTTGAACATGGAGCATGAAACACCCTTCAGTTTACCGGCCCCGAGGGGACGCCAGTCGGGGTGGAAAATAGACAGCCTCTGGCTGGCTTCTTTAGCGGACCTGCGGAAGATGCTGACAAAGTCTTCGCTGTAGGTTTTTAGCTTGTTTGTCCTGAATAGGCGTTTTGTTTTGTGCCCCATTTCTCTAGATGAATGCAGTCTGTTTGTGTGGAAGTTTTCTGCAGTGTCAAGGCAGCGTTTGCTTTCCTTATTGTCAATGCACTGTCCTTCCTTACTCTAATGTTCAGTGTAACCTTATTAAAATATACTAGTTCTCCTACGACTAATACTAATGTTCAAAAGTGAGCTTTTTCTATATGCATTTATTTCTTTTAAGGAATCCCATACTGCTGAGATGTTTACAATTTTTTTTTACAGCACCTTTTTAAAATGAATTTAGTTTTTAGTAAATGTAAACAATGGCGTTGTTTTGAATTATTGAGTAATGGAGTGTTTGTAGAAAAGTGTCTGGTGCATATGGAGAGGAAAGAGTGTGTTTCCTAAAGGTGTGTTTCCCACTCACCTCCATAAAGCACACTCAATATCGCACAATGTTATCACAGTAACATCAAGTGTTTCTAGGAAAGTGTCTGGTGCATATGTGGAAGAAAGAGTGTGTCTCCCAAATGTGGAACTGTTTGGAACTGGAAGTTATGAAAGGTTATCCCTAATGCATTCAAAACCTGCCTGCACTGTAAAAAAATATCTGTAAATTAGCAGTTTTCTGTATTTGTGATTCATGTGTTTTTATTATTATATTTTGATTATATTTTTGATTATATTTGATTACTGTTTTTTTTGTGTTCAATGTAGCCTTATTAAAATATACTAGTTCTACTATGACTAACACTAATGTTGAAAATTTGAAATTAGTTTTTTCTATATGTATTTATTTATTTTGAGAGATCCCAAACTGCTAACATATTTTTTTTACAGCACATTGTTTAGCAAACTAAATGAATTTAGTTTTTAGTAAATGTAAACGATGTTGTTTTGAATTATTGAGTGACGGAGTGTTGGTAGAAAAGTGTCTGGTGCATATAGAGAGGAAAGAGTGTGTTTCCTACAGGTGTGTTTCCCACTCACCTGCATGAAACACACTCAGTATCGCACAGTGTTATCACAGAAACATGAAGTGTTTATAGAAAGTGTCTGGTGCATGTGTAAAATAAAGAGTGTGTCTCCTAAATGTGGAATTGTTTGGAACCGGAAGTTATGAAAGGTTATGAAACTCTTATGCAATCAAAACCTCCCTGCACTGTAAAAAAATATCCATAAATTAGCATATTAATTTCCATATTTTATGATTCATGTTTTTATTTATTTATTTTTTTCCCCCAATTATTTATTTTTTTGAATTTATTGCATTATCGGACCTTGATCTTTCCAACAACTTTTAACCTTTGAAAAAGTTACTTTTATTGAAATTTTTTGTAATTTTAAGTGATATATTGTCTGGGTTGGTGTTGTATATTACGATACAAAAAACCTTGTAATAAACTGCCAGTCATTTTTCAGTTATTTTACAGACTTATTTCTTTATATATTATTTCTTATACATTATATTATTTCAAACTACTATATTATTTATCATTATATACCAAGTAAATAAATGTAAGTAAAACACTTGTGAATCACAAAATACAGAAACTTTTAATTAGCAGATATTTTTACGTGTATGTGGAACTACTTCAGCAGTGTGTTCATCTGAAAATAATTGAACAGCTTAGAATGTTCTTCAACCAATCAGAATCAAGCATTCAGCAGCCCCGTAGTAAAATGTAAATGATTTTGCTTTCTATTTAAGTAGCAGTATTCTATATACAATACAGAACTTAATATGTAATTCAGTGAATTCAGAGACAACCATTTTGGTCATTGTCCACATCCCATTAGGAAGATGTAATTATGGCAGTGAGGTGGCATGACTTGTCTAATGCGCTGTGCCATCTGCTCCCAAACGCCTGGCAGGTACAGCCAGAACCCGTCCGTCCTGTAAGTGGCACTTCATTGGATCGGTGGCAAGGATCATCCCTCGGTTAATCAAACACCGTGTCGAAGGGAAGCCTTTGTTCAGCCAGTCATGCAGAGACATGAGCAGCGCAGCGCAGTCCCTCAGGCTGCAGTGTGTTCTGCAGAGACTTGTGCTCCGCCGCAAACACACATCCATCACACTCACTGTGTCAGAGACACTGCAGGACACATTCTTACAGAGAATCAATGGAGTTTCTTGATCAAGTAGTAGAATTTAGGAAATTATTATATTAATTATTATACATTTGTACCACAAAGTACAACTTCTAGTGCTGTGCAATATTTGAAAAAGAATTTTAAAAATGCACAGGATGGCTGATAATTTTGTCTTATATATATGGGTGTATGTGTATGTATGTATATATAAGTAAATTGGCTGTGTGTTAATTTTGTTTTAGTTTTAGTTTTTTATTTCACAGATTATAAATGCTTTTAAAATTTTGAGTGTACGTTTTATCTCAGAATCTTTTATATTATCTCGGAGTAACTTAGGTTTTATAAAGCCCAGATGACTCTCTACCAGTAAGACTTTTTCGATTTATTATATATCAAGCCTGCGTTCGGATCTGGAAGGTGATTAGAGGTTCTGTGAGTCACACGGCCTCTATAATAACCCATGCTGAAGCCACATAAAGAGCTGAGAAATTGCTTCTCCTCTTAACAGTATTAAGCCTAGCAGTCCGCCATGTAATTTCCTTTCTCCAAATCTCCCAAAGTCCTGATGACCATTTACATTGCTGTTGTAGGATAAAAGAAACTGCAACCTGAAAGGCATCACATCCTAAAGCGTGCGTATCTCAAAAGTGATGCACTGTAGATTTGTGTTGAAAATGTTGCTGGTTTTTCTGCATCAAAGCTGTGTGTTAATCCTTGCCGGAAGCTTCCAAGTCTCTGGATTATTGCTCTCTGTAACAGCACCATCTGTCTCAATATTAGCCTCATTAAAGGACTGTTAAATACGGCCACCAGGACACCAGCGTTCATCCATCCATCCAGACCTCCACCTTCTCCTTTACTCTGTGTTCATCTGGTGGCTGGAGATGGTGGCTGTTGGCTGGACTCCTATGATTCATGAGGTGTAATCAGTCAGTTCAAGATAATGTGTGGCAATATGTGCTTTTTTTTGTTTTATTTTTGTTTGTTTTTGCACACTGGACCACTAGACGACACTGCAGAAGTTTCAGCTGGTGCTTCTTGTAGAGACAAACAGATATTGTAGTCGTTGAGCCATTGCTGTGACTGTGTTGCTTAATTTTTTTAACGTTTTTTGTTAGTTTATTTTTAAAGAACCAACATTCATTTTGTTTCTTTATTTTACACATTAATTAACTCATTCATTCATTCATTCATTCATTCATTCATT
>CAIGQV010014432.1:15102647-15119506 GCA_903798115.1 Danio jaintianensis | reverse complement strand
TCTCTCTCTCTCTCTCTCTCTCTCTCTCTCTCTCTCTCTCTCTCTATCGCTCTCTCTCTCCGTGCTGCTGCTGAATGGTGGAGGATTGAACGGGCATCGGTGCTTTAGGGCACGAATACACACTAGAGGAATTGATTGGGAGATGCTTGTTTTGATAAGGATTTTTTAGTTTTTTTTAGTTTTTTGGAAAACCTTGGTTGGAGGCGACAAGCAGTTGTTTACTAATATCAAACATTTCATATTATTGTTTCGTTGTTTGATTTTTAGGTAGATTTTATTTATTTATTTATTTATTTTACATTAGATTAGCAGTTTAAGAGGTATAATAATAATAATAATAATAATAATAATAATAATTATTATTATTATTATTATTATTATTATTATTATTATTATTATTATTATTATTATTATTGAGTGGATGTGCCATTTTGGTGTCAAATCAAATTTACAATAAATATGTAAGAAATTATCCTAAATGAAAGCAAATGCACAATAAATACATATTTAAATACACATAAACTAATATAATATATACACAAATGCATTTATTTTACAAATACACTATACACAATACATTTAATACATACAATAAATAGATAAATTAAACACACAAATGTATTATAATTGCAAAAAAATAACACTAATGATATTGCATCATTAAAATATAAATTCATGTGTTCAATTTGTTTTGTTATGGTTCCTTTTATAAATATCTATTAACATATTTCTATAAATGCATTTATTACATTGCATTTTGATAGTAATTCTTCATAATACTATTCAAATAATAACATACCATGTGTCTATATTTTGCTTAGAAAGATTAAGTATGCATAATATATAAAACATTTTATAACCAATTATAAAATGCTAAATTATATTCATTTGTGTTGTGTGTATTTTAAATCACGTTTTTTTTTGTAATAGTATTCGTTATATATAATAATGTAGTATTCAACATTAAATATCAGCCGTATTTTAATGTACAATATGTATACTTTTTATGGTAAGACCCATTTTCCTATATATTCAGCTGTAAATGTATTTCAAAATGTGTATTTATTACACAGCATTTTTTTTTTTTTACAAATTCTGCTCAGTACTTGCAACTGATTTATTAAAAATGTTAACTATGAGACTTTATGCTTCAAATTCCCATAATGATTAAAATGTACAGTAAATTATTACAGTTAAAAAAAAAAAAAAAAAACGTTACAATACTCTGTTACAATCTTTTCACACCAAAATGAACTCTTACATGATTTGGGTTGCATCAAAACATCACTCTTTATTTACCACCTTTTTTGTGCACTTAAAAAAAAAAATTATTTACTTAAAAAAGTGAGTAAACCCATTGCCTTAAACGGAACAATTTGACTTAACTTAAAAAAAAAAAGAGTAAACCCACTGTAACTTGTTACCGTTAAGTTGATTTAACTTAATTTGTATATTTATGCACATGATTTGTTTACTTAAAAGGTATTTTTACTATTTTTTTAAGTAAAGTCAATTAATTGCTTTAAAAACAACCGGTTTACTAACTTATTTTAAGTAAAGTCAACTTATATCTTTTTTTTTACAGTGTGTAGCAACTTCTAGAGATGAAACTATTCTTAATTTAGCAAATCTAACTTGTGTCTAATTTAACCTTCAGTCCTGAGCTACTGTATTTTTCAAAGTTTTCAAGTCAAATTGTTGGCCTTCTTGAAAACCCTCAATTCTTTGGTGTCGATTCTGAAGCCGCGAATGACCAAGACTTTTCAAAGAAGTCACAGTCAGAGCTTGTTAAAAACAGACACTTCTGATGTCCCTGGATCCAGAAGCTCTCCAACATCTGAGAAAATTCACACACAGCACACACACTACCAAAAACCACATGAGAGAAGAGTCCAGATGAAGAAGAAATATGCTGTTTTTTTATTTAAACCGTGTTTGCATTATGTTCGCATGTCCTTGAGGCAAAGCAATCCTATTCCAAAAAAAAAATCAGAGGCGCAGGTGTTTCCAAACGGATTGAGGGTGGGAAAAAAATCAGCATTTGTTAACAATCAACCTGTCAGTTCTGCGTTTTTGGAGATTACTACAAATGCTTTTCTGCCTTCCAGCAAGTGTACAGACCATATTTTCTCTTCTTCATTCTCTTTTATATTCTGTAGACTGTGATACGGCTCAGTACCGCAGGAAAAGAAAGGACTGTGAAATGTAAATTATTATTTATCATACCAGACAATGGAATTCTCGTCTCCTCTTTGTGTGTTGCTTTTGTTATGATGGCGATTGTTGGAGCTATCAGCTTTGGGAAAGACTTGTTGAGGATGAACACAGCATTTCTCCATCTGTTTAATAATGTTTAGTCTTGTGACGTAAATCAAAGTACCACAGTATTACCATCTGATATTATAGCAGGATTAGTCTGTGATTGTTTTGAGGACAAAATAATAAGAATAATGATTTAGTTTTAGTCTGTCTTCTGACTAAAATGTCCTTTCGTTTTAGATGTATATTAGTCAACTGAATCATTTTAGTTTTAGTCTAGTTTTAGTTAAGTTTATATTTTAGAGTTTTTAGTTGATTAAATCATCTCTGTATTTGGTTTAATTAAATCTAACAAGTTTATTTAAATTGTAATATATAAATTAAGCATATCTCTAAGCCCCCTATACTGTATACAGGTGAAAACACTTATAAATATGATATGTATATGTGACTTGATTGTTTAAACAATACAGATACATATTTAACTCTTCAAATCTAACAAATGACAATACTTCATGTCAAATACATTCTTTTTAATAACCTTTATTTTATTTTATTTTATTTTATTTTATTTTATTTTATTTTGACTACAGAAAGGTTTGATATGCTGAAGGCAATTTAATACCGAATGCATGAATAATTTGCTCTATAAATATTAGCAAAAAGCAAAACAACAATGGGCTCTGTACGAAAAAAACGAAGTCATATTTCTCATTGGCACTTTTGCAAATTATACACATGTAGGACATTTCTTCTAAATCTTTTCCTCCATCTTTTCCCAAATTGTCTCTCCCGAATATTTTCTTTCGTTTTTTATTAGTTGATTAAAACATCAAAACATTTTCATCTTAGTTTTGTTATTCAAAACTGTTTTGGTTCTTGTTGTTGTTCATTTTTTCTACTTTCTTTAGGTGGAAAATAAGTTTGACAAAAAAAATGTGAATTTATTGTCAACAAAATTACACTGATCATAATACTGCCACAATATTTGACAATAGAGGCCTTTAGTTATGAGTTGTTATCGTGTTGTCCTTGGCTGCTAGTGTGTGTGTTATTAATATTTGTGTTTTGTGGGAGAGATATAGTCAGGTATAAGGCAGAGGTAAGTGATAACAGTAGGATTTCTGGCTCACTGCTTTTCGATGCCAGGCTTTGGCTGTGTTTTCTTAAGGAGATATATCTAGCCTGTTTGATTATATATTTTTTCCACAGACATAAAGGCAAATGTTGGCAAACTGCCTTCTGCTGTATGCGTATGTTAACCATTATTGAAAATAATCTGCTGCCTGACAGACTTGAAACAGGATGCAGGGCTGTTTTATGCGTATATATAGGAGATGTATGTTTTTACTGATAGCACAGTTTGAAAGAAAAAAAAAACGTATGTGTAATGTACATTTTTAGACTTTTTAAAACTTTGTTAGAGCTTTGTTTATTTGCTATTCATTTATTCATTATTTCAGGTTGCCCAACGTAATGTGCATGCAAACTCAAAGGGAACGAGTTCACAAACCAACTTCCTTTATGGGCAATTTTGGAGGATCTGATCAGATGTCATCCTGTCCATCAAATTATGTAACTGCCATTAAAAGAAACATTAACTTACATGTTGCAAATTATCATCTTCTGAATGATGCTGCATCTGATTGCACTGGTCTGGCACTGGTTCCTTCACACTGAAGGAATTTCCAACTTATTCTTCATAGCAAGTCTCTTTATAAAATAATAGCAGCCTTTTCGTTTACAAGTTTTTGTTTACAAGTGCCGCCATGTGATTTGCGTTTGAAAGTCAGAAGTGGGAATTTATGATGTCAGATTGGACAGACTGTACCTCGTGTTTGTTTAATACAGATTACAAAACCAGAGAACATTTGTTTTCAAGTTGGTTTGTTTAAAAGTAGAAATTTAAAGCTTTATGTAGATATGTATGTAGTGTCTGTGAGGAAAGTATTCAGTGATATTCCAGCCGAACATTGGGGGTTCATAACAATGAATCTGCAGAAACTGTCTTAAAAACACAGGCCTCACCCAAACCCCTGTCCCTGAGAAATAGTCAGTCTATAGTGATCAGTGATTGGCTCTTTTACTTGAAGGCGGGACTTCATTTGCTAGAGCGATCGTATGGACCATTTCACTTCCCTCAATTAAAACTATACGAGTGTCGTGTCTTGTGTATTCTACAGTCTTTGGCATTGCTTCTCACGTTTCAAGATGCAAAGATGCATTTGGCGTAAATGGCCCATAAAAGCAAGTGTGTGTGTGTTTGTGTGTCTTTCCACCAAATGTTGTTCAATATGTATCTACTTGTTAAGTTGTGACATGGAATTGTTAAGTTGTTTTTGGGTCCAAGCCTCGACTCATTTGAACTAAGAAAGACTCAATACCCATTTATGACCACAGTATCTGTACTTGCTGCATCCCAGACACCAGTATTTTATCAATTTATAAAAGATGAATCACAGTCTGATCATCTGAGATTAGGCTTTAAGGAAACACTCTACTTTTTTTTTTTTTTTTTTTTTTGCAAATTTTGCCATTTCATGCCCATTTCATAAGTCACCTAGAGTAAAACAGTCAAGTTTTAGTCAAGTTTTGATTCCATTCAGGCAATCTCTGGGTCTGGCACTTGTAGCTTAGCTTAACATAAATCACTAAAACGGATTGGACCATTAGCATCTCACTCTAAAAAAATTCAAAGTAATTAAAATTTTCCTATTCAAATCTTCCTATTTAAATCTTGATTGTTCTGTATAGGTACGTCATGTACTAAGACCAATGGAAAACCAATGGGTCAGTTGACATTTCTGTGTGGAGTTTGCATGGGGAGTTCTCCCCATGTTCGCGTGGGTTTCCTCCGGGTGCTCCGGTTTCCCCCACAGTCCAAAGACATGCGGTATAGGTGAATTGGGTAAGCTAAATTGTCCGTAGTGTATGTGTGTGATTGAGTGTGTATGGGTGTTTCCCAGTGATGGGTTGCAGCTGGAAGGGCGTCCACTGCGTAAAACATGTGCTGGATAAGTTGGCGGTTCATTCCGCTGTGGCGACCCCAGATTAATAAAGGGACTAAGCCGAAAAGAAAATGAATGAATGAAAATTCTAGGTTAAGATGGCTAGGAACTATACTATCGTTTCTTGATTGTTATGCTGCCATGAGATTTTAGATCCTTTTGATCTATAAAATAGGAACTTTTCAGTTTCCGCCAGTCTTAGTACACTACAGAACTGTCAAGCTTTAAATAGAAAAATTGTAAAAACGCTATGCTAAGCTAAGCTAAAAGCTGAATGGATTCAAAAAATGGTAAAACTAACCTGTTAGGTGACTTGTAAAATGAGCTTATTTACAAGAAAAATGCAGTGTTCCTTAAAGAATCTAAACATTGCAATCGTGATTTTTTAATACAACATTCTGTGAGCACATATTAGTTCCATTTCTTGTTTGCTTTGGCGTTATTTTGGCATCCGTTTGAACCCTGAAAATGTGACGCATGACGTCAGACTTAAACGGATGGCACAGAGGTAGTTCTCCATTATGGTTGTGCCAATATTGTGATGCTGCCAAGTGTCTGAATGCCAGGCTCTTGCATTCCTGCAGGTCCCCAGATTGGCACGACTACTAGAGTCCATATTCAGCTTCACATTTTGCTAAAAGCCAGTTTTTCCCTAAATCTTCCCATCACTCAATTCTGTCTTATTGTCTCATCAAACAACTGGAGAATTGCTCTCCCACAATGCACTTGTGGGTGACCTGTGAATGGAGCGCTGACATGCAGTGCTAATCCGGTTAGCGCTCTGCCTCAACTAGCACTCCGCTTTTGTCGTTGTTTTTTTCTATTATTTCATTCATTTTGAAGTGGGGGAAGGAGGATTGCGCTTCACGCAGAGGGTAAATGCGACATGCGGATTAAATGATACGCTATCAAAGAAGAGGGCAGATGCACATCACTCGTTTACATCCATCTGTGAGGTTTTGTGGTTTATTAATGTACGCACAGCATCATTTAAAGAGACAGTATTTTTAGTGTTAGGATCATTGAGATGCTGTTTGTAATTGTACCTTTGTTAATTGAAATTAGTTTTTATATTATGTGTATGTTTTGGTCATTTTTCTTTTATTGGGCCTTCTGTGTGATTTTAGTTTGCTATTTTAAAATATCAAGTTAAATCAAATGATAAATTACTAATTACTAATAACTTTATCAACTAATTTCGAGAGGATCACTTGCTATGATTGAACACGGCTGGTCTCACATCAACAATTATCGATAAACCAGATGAGATCAGATGAATCCAAGCCTACATAAATAGCCCATTTTTCTTACCTCCCTTATCTTCGTTTTTGAAGAATCACCCCACCCACCCCATCTCCCCCTTTTCTTCCTATACCAAGGGGAGCTCTCAAGACCTACCTGATCTCGGACCCCCTTCTATAGGCTCATAGGCTCAAGTATCTCCGAGCTCAGGGTTCTCTCCCGGGACAGCATGCCAAACCTGCAATTAGTATCAAGCATTAGCTAAGTGTGAACTCTTGAAATTGTTTCATTATTTTAATTCATTAACATTTATTTTATGTCAACAAAATAACAACAACGTTTGTCTTTCTTTTTTGTCATTTTTATTATTTTAATATATACAATATATTATTTAATATTATAATATTATATATAAATAATATATTATATTATTGAATTATATTAAAATTTCTTGTCAACTGGCTGAAATAAATGACATTTTATTAATTTAATTTTAGATAATGTTTAGTTAAGTTTTAGTTTATTCTTTTTTTTTTTTTTTTTACTTGCTTTATTTTTAGTTTTAAAAATATGTTTGTATAATTTTGGTTAATTTTATTTTGGTTTTAGTTTGATATTTTAATAAATAAAGCTATGCTAAATTAAGAAGAGAAATGCAAGCTGAAATGTTTTTTTTTTTCATAATCACGTTTTATTTCAGTTAACATTTATTTATATAACAAACATCTTTTTCTCTCTTTTTTTATCATTTTTATTAGTTGTATTCTGTTTTTTATTTATTTAACTTTTTTTAATAACTTTTAAGTTATTTTATTATATAAAATTAACCTGGTACATGAAACATTTCCTTGGCAACTGGCTGAAATAAATGACATTTTCTTTATTCAAATTTGAGTAAAGCTTTAGTTTATTCTTTTTTTGTTCTTTTTTACTTGTTTTATTTTTTTGTACTTTTCAAAAATATCTCTGTATAGATTTTGTTTATTTTAATTTATTTTTTTGTTTGACATTTTAATAAATTAACCTATGCTAAATGAAGATGAGAAATATAACTAGCTGAAATATTCGTTTTTTCATATTCACATTATTATGGTTTTGGTTTGTTTTATTTCAGTAAACTTGTATTTTATTGCAACAAACAACAACAAATTTCTTCATGATTTTAATTTTAACATCATTGACTTTAAAAAAAAGTTTTTGGGCAAACCTTGTCCATTTAAATCAGTAGTAATCATTACCTCATTGTCATTTGTATGACTTCCTTTGTTTTTGAGTTATTTAGAAGAATGTCAAAACTGCTATTTCCATACTATGAAACTGAATAGAGACCACATGCAGGCTGTTAAAGTCAGTGTTTTCCTCTTTTTGATATGCATATGCTGCCTTTCTCCACTTGTCCAGTGTAAATATGCTTTTTCAAGGGATTACCTTATCTTCCCTACCAAAAGAAAAAGAAGCTTAAAACCCAAGATCTGGAGTGTCAGGTATGAAATATAGAAGCATCATCTCTCCCTCCACCTGTCCGGGCCTCAATATAGAACTGTAATAAAGATCCGTGAGAAATGAATGCAAATCTGTGTACAGCATGTTGTCATCGTTTTTATTTTTTTGATGTAGCCAAACCGTGTTTTAGCTTTTCAGTCTCTAAGGCAGTTGTAACATTTTGGGATTAATTAAAATCTTAATAGGGCATGTTGATGTGTCGAGCTGCTGCTGCTGACTGCTGCTGTATTTTAGTGCTGTGGAAATGTCTAGAGATGAAACAAGTTTGTCAGACTCATCACCTCAAAACCAGAGACGAGCAGCAGGAGGACGACTGCAAAAAGAGAGAGAGATCCTGATAGATGATGGATATGTTGAGAGGAGGGATGATGTGGACAGAGAGGTAGAATGAAGAGTTTGAGTTTGATTGGTCAGGGTTGGGGAAAGGCATTAAGTTCTCACAAAGCGTAAAGATGAGTCTGGCTTATGTCATTTCCTCAATCTTCTGTCTATTCTTATCTATCATTATTAGAGGTGGGACAGTTAAAAAACAAACATCAGTTCGGTTTGTATAATGGTTTCATGGTCACGGTTTTCGGTTTAATAATAATAATTAAAAAAAAATCCCTATTGTAACACTTTAGAAATCCCATACATCTGCCTAAAATACAAAGCTTAATAAGCTACCATTTAAAAAGTTATTCTCAAGGCCATGTACACACGTGTACCGAACCGTGACTGAACATGTTTTTTTGTTTTTTTTCATGAACCGTCCCATTCCTAATCATTATCAAAATCAATTGTTGAAAGGGCCCCCCAAAAATGTTAAAGATAATAATAATAATAATAATAATAATAATAATAATAATCAATTACTTATATATTTTTTTATAATTTCATCACTAATTCAACACTTTTTTTGTTTTTCATCACATTTATTTAATGCCCCAACACAAGTACAGTAGGTACATAGAAGTACCAATATATACAAAAATGCTTGAATCCTTGTTTTATAGTCAAATTAAAAACATAATTACACCCCAAACAACATAATGAAAAAGGTGCAAAGCGAGCACCAGACACTGAAACCAGCATACAGTACACACATATATTTATTTTATATAAAAAAATAATTAAAATAAAAAATTATTATATATATATATATATATATATATATATACACAGTTGCAATCAGAATTATTAAACCCCATTTTTTTCTTTTTAAAATATTTCCCAAATTATGTTTAACAGAGCAAGAAAATTTTCACAGTATGTCTGATAATATTTTTTCTTCTGGAGAAAGTCTTATTTGTTTTATTTCGGCTAGAATAAAAGCAGTTTTGAATTTTTTCAAAAACATTTTAAGGTCAAAATTTAAGCCCCTTTAAACTACCTTTTTTTTTTTCCGATAGTCCACAGAACAAACCATCATTATACTATAACTTGCCTAATTACCCTATCCTGCCTAGTTTACCTAGTTAACCTAATTAACCTAGTTAAGCCTTTAAATGTCACTTTAAGCTGTATAGAAGTGTCTTGAAAAATATCTAGTAAAATAATATTTACTGTCATCATGGCAAAGATAAAATAAATCAGTTATTGAAATGAGTTATTAAAACTATTATGTTTAGAAATGTGTTGAAAAAAATCTTCTTTCCGTTAAACAGAAATTGGGGAAAAATATAAACAGGGGGGCTAATAATTCAGGGGGTTTAATAATTCTGATTGCAACTGTGTATATATATAGTGTTGGTTCAAGGCTGCAGGCCGAGTGCCTTAGTGTCCCACCAGTGCCGATATACAGCCATATTGCACTGCTACGAGTGTGATATTGCGTTTATACAACAGTTTGACGGCATAATCGTGTATATAAAAAAGAAAATCAAACTTAAAAACCCTTTTGTAAGAGGAACTACTTTCTTTCACCGTTCATACACATCTGCAGCTGACGTCAGAACAGCAGAAACCATTGCTACTTCACAAACATCACTTTAGAGCTAGTATTTAAATGATTCTCTAGCGTAATGTCTAAAATGATGACAAAACGGGTGATTTTGCTCACATTTTAAGATTAAAAGGCTGAGCGGCATAAAATGCCAGCAGTCTGCAGAGATTTCCCAGTATTTCTGTTGCAATCGAGGGATCACAACAATTAACCCCAAAAAAGCCAGAGCAAATTAAATACTACCAGATAATTATGGTATAAATACAGCACTACAAAATACAAAAGAGAGAGATCTTAGAATGTCACTTACCTGTTCGGTAATGATTTTTTCAGCTGTAGCTGAAACGTAAACTGAAAAATGCTGTTTCTTCTCCCCTAAGGACTTATTATGTGGTCACTGTCGCCATCTTGTGGCGGAATGTCAACCGTCTTTGCTCTTCTCAGTATGACGGGCTGGCCGCCAACGTGCTGAATCTCCGAAATTATGAATATTTAAAATAGGCACTATCCTTATAAATAAACTGCATAGTTGCAATCTAAACAACTACATTTTCACCTAAAAAAGCCTCAAAAGTACATTATGTTGTCCAACAGCTGCAATATTTTTCAAACTGTAGTGAGTTGTTTAGTCCCTCTTTAGTACCAGTGTGGGCGGAGTAATACACAAGGGTGAAGAGGTTGTACCAGTGCTGATGTTTTTTTAATATCTCACGGCTATCAGCCAATCAGATTCGAGAGCTAGAAAGAACTGTTGTATGTATATATATATATATATATATATATATATATATGACATGACTATTTATATAGTTTTTTTTATATATGTAATTGTATATATTGTTTCAGACTACTAAAATATCAATAAAGTCACTTTTTAAAAGTCGATGTTTCTTTTATGAAAGCAAATGCATAAGGTTAAATTTATATTTTATATTTTTAAATATATACAAATATATAAATAATAAAGGCATAACATATAATTCCATGCTACTCAATAATTTCATATGTATCTTTTTTATAAGGTATTAGAAGAGGCATACAATTGTGGGGATCATTTACAATTAATCGCATTAACATAAGTAAACAAAGAACGCTTTTACAAATGTTTCCGATTAGGATTTTGTCAGGTCTGAAAAGGTTTATTTACACTGTGAAATCTGTTGATATCATTTGCACGGCAGTCTGGCTTTTGTCTGTTACTTGGGTCAACATCTCTCCCTCTTTTTTAATAAAAGCCTGCAGTGTAAATGAGAACAACATCAGCATTGATATGCATGAAGATGCAGGAGGCTGTGAATCAGTGTCCTGTACAGTAGATAAATCACTCGCTGTCAGTCACAAACACACACACACGCACGCTGCCAGTCTTTTATATATTTGTGTGTATATTCAGAAGGATAAACCTAGCCGCGTGTAATGCATTCAGACGCTCGCTTTTGGCAGCGAGGTTATTTTACTTGCAAATCCCAAAATGAAATATAATTCAGTCTCCTGCTTTCTGTTTTGTATGTTGTACAGTGCGTTTGACTCTGCTGGTGTGTAAGTGTGTGTTTGACTCTGTAAGTGTGTGTTTGACTCTTTCTGCAAGCGTGCGATTGTACGTTTTTGTCCGCTCGCTCACACATGGACTCGGGTTTATTTCATCAAAAGAAGAAGAAGTGGCTCGCTCACATCACTCCAGCGTTTTTCTTGCTCTGCTGTCCTTCGCTTACAATGCACATGCAGAAATAACACCACATTTTTTGTCATTGAGGTCACTATAATACAGGAATGCGCTATATTAAATATTCTAGCCAATTATTTTCTTGTGATGGCTGAATTTTTGGCTACACAGTGTTAAAATGGACGATTTAAAATGTAATTTCACATATATAATTTTCATATAATGTTGTTCTAATTAAGAAATGTATCAATGTTTTATTATAGTAGTAGTATTTTTATATTAACGTTACTGTTATTTATGTTTTATATATAGATTATATAAATTTTTTGAGCTAGAGGATTATATATGAATTTTGAATATTTTTTGCACATTTAACATAGATGTTTCACAAATGTATATATAGTTAATTTCTCCTGTGAAATTTTAATGTTTTTTTTTTTTTTTTCAAATATTTCCCAAGTGTTGTTTGGTGGAGAGAAGATTTTATTTTTATTTCTAGCTCAATTCTAATATTTTCTATTTGTAACTATTTTTTTGTCTCTGTCGTGATGACAGTACATTATATTTTACTAATTATTTTGCAATATATGCAGCTTAAAGTGAAATGTAAAGACTAAACTAGGTTAATTAGGATAACTAGGCAAGATATATTAAGAAAGTTTTTGAACAAAAATTTAATTTAATTTAATTTAATTTAATTTTTTATTTCCCAGAATAATTAAAACAAGACCTTCTCTAGAAGAAAAATATAATATAAAATAATGTGGAATAACTTCCCATTATTTTAGATTTTTTAAAATTATATAGGTATATATATATATATATATATATATATATATAATATTACATTTAGGTTTAAATTTATTCCATTAGGGGGCCCTGAGACACAAAAATGAAATCAAGTCAAATTACAAACACAGTTAGATGATCATTAATCTGGAAACGTGCTCCAGTACCGAGTTCCTCAGGACTAATGATATAATTGTTTGAAGATTGTGGCCCACCTGCAGCTCAGGGGGTCCTCAGATAATCACAGCCATTCACCATGTTCACACGGACTCATCTGTGTGTGTGTGTTTCCCCGGTCTGTCCTTTCCAATCCACATGTATGGATCACTGTTGGAAAAACGGAGCTCATTAATATGCCGTTCCCTGTCTGAACTACAGTACATGACAGCAGAAGTTTTCAAGACGAGTGACAGAAAAGTCAAGCAAAAAGGCATCCCTGGAGCCGACAGAAGCGTGCGGTGTCCTACAGCAGGGACAGGCTTTTTTTAATCTGCTGCGAAGAAGAGACGGCGTGTTTCCACATGATAAGTGATAAAATGTTAAGCAAAACTGGCAGGCGTAACTTCAGACGCGCAGATCTTAATGCATGGCACATTTGGTGCGAGTGTGCTGTGAGTAGACAGGACTGTGCCCTGCAGCGGCGCTGGGGTTCAGACAGAGCCAAACTTCAGCTGGGAGAGCACAGAGATGGAGGCTGAGACACTGGCTGTGAAGTTTAAAGAGCTGAAGGCTTTTACAAGGCTCAAGAGTTTCTTCAATTCCCTCATGGCAAATTAAAAATGTGGCTAGCCCCTTGGCCTGTTTTACAAGCAGAGAGGACAGGGAACAAGAGATTAAGTGTAGAGAGTTGAAGGCTGGATTTACTTTCAGGAATTTACCATGGTAAGCATGGTTTTTGCCCCAATAGCTTTGTTGGTACAGTTAATCTAGTCCTTAACTCGATAGAGTGTGGAACTGAGAAAAAATTACTTTAAACTTGTTTTTCTTCACACACACACATATATATAAAACACACACACATATATATATTTATTTATTTATTTATTTATTTTTATTTATTTATTTTTCTCAGTAAGGCATATGTAAAGCATAGGTCTCAAACTTAATTCCTGGAGGGCCGCAACTCTGCACAGTTTTGCTCCAACCCTAATCAAACACAGCTGATTCAACCAATCAAGGTGTTCAAGACTACTAGAGACTATTAAGCAGGTGTGAGTTGGAGCTAAAGTATGCAGAGCTGTGGCCCTCCAAGAATTGAGTTTGAGACCACTGAGGTCTCAAACTAAGAATATTTTTAGGTTGACTTTTTTTCTGAAAATAAATGCTCAAAACTTATTTTCACAGAAGTTTGGGGTCAGTAAGATTGTTTAAAAAAGTTTTAACTTTTTTTTTTTAGCTTTATTTTGCAAAAACATGCATCTGTGTTTTTGACAGTTTGGTGCCATATTGTGACTGAATGATACGTAGGTTAGTGTATGCTCCATTCAGGCGTTTTGGTTTCAGTCAGCTATGCTTTTAATTAAAGAGTTAATAAACTATTAGGGCTCAGAACAATGTTTTGTGTTTAATATTTTAGTTTTGTCGCAAGTAGCCATGTAATAAATGTGATAAAGTAGGCAGTTATTTTCACCCAATAAAGCCCTTCAGTCTTATAAAACAGCCCTCCGCTTTATTCTGCGATAACAACTGCATGGATTTGCTGTATTCCTTACATAACATGCCTTGGAATGTCATGATTGACCAATCAAGATCAGGTATTTCAGAGAGACAATACAAAATTACCCCCTTTGTGGTGATATATGACTGAGGTCCACAAATCCGATTGTTTCATGGGCACATTTACATCATTTAAGAGTCAAGTGTGTACTAAAGCAGTTTTTGCTCTTTATATATTCAATCCCCTCAGTCTTAAACTTATTTTATCTCGAGCCTGATTCCCATTAGAATTCCACATTCAGACAGAGTTTTCCCCTCTGCATGGTCAATGCCCCTTTCAGACCTCAGTAATTTTACCCACATCCTACTCCCTCCTCTTTTCACTTCCACTCTTTTTTTCCTAAAGCAAGCTCTTTTGTGCATGTGAAAGCGGATCTTGTGGTTAAGTGTGTATGTATTGTAGTGGTGGATTAAGTACAGTATGTGGGTCACAGCTAGGATAAGCACTCTCTGGGATGCCAGCAGAAGGCAAAATGTCAGTCAGTGTCACTGCACTGCCGACGGGACCACAAAACCCTGCCGCAAAAAAAATGCAAGCATCTACTTTCGTGAATTTTGATTTGTTAGCCCTTACACACGCTATGACAGACACCAGATCCTCCTTTTGAATAAAACTCCCTCCGGCCCTAGTGACGAGGTTTTCTTCATATTTCAAAACTTTCAACATTTTTTTATTCTCTTCTCTGAAGTTGCTTTGTCCTTTCCGTGGTGGAATGACATGAATATCCGCTGCAGATTCAAAGAGTTGTGCGTTTTATTTTTTGATCACTGGGATATATTGTGTTGCATGACTCATACAGCAACAAGCTGACTTTTCAGCACACACACGCGCGCACACACATGAGAGTCCCAAGTGGAAATTGCTACAGCCCTCCTGCTGCGCCAGCGCTCATGTAGTCTCAGGTATGGCTGAAATGTGTGTGATTCTGAAAATATGAGGAGGAAGGAAAAACTCTGTTAACTTTTGTCCTCTGAGTGACATCGGAAAAGTTTCTGGGTAGAGACTCTGCATTTCTTATACTCTTGGTTTTGGATTATGGTGATCAGATTGACAAATGTACATGTTTGAGAAGGAGAAGAATGAGTGATTCTGATTGGCTAGAAATCAAATTTTTACATGGATAAGTTATATTTTGAGAGAGAAGAGGGTTCAGTCTTAAAAATCAGTCCTTATGCAATGCAAGAATTTAAGTTTAAGGCATTGTGTGATCCCTAGAGATGGTGTATGAAAATCTCGGTTTCTGAAATACTCAGACCAGCCCGTCAGGCACCAACATCTGTGATATGTTCAGATTTGTATAAAATGTCTATTTTTTTCCCCATTCTGATGCTCGGTTTAAGCTTCAGCAGACCTTTTTGGTCATATCTACATTGCATTACATCTGTGCTGTGTGATTGACTTATTAGATACTGGTTCGAGTCCTCGCTGGGCCAGTTGGCATTTCTGTGTGGAGTTTGCATGTTCTCCCGGGTTTCCTCCGGCTGCTCCGGTTTCCCCCACAATCCCAAGACATGCGCTATAGGTAATTTGGATTAACTTAACTGGCCGTGGTGTACGAGTGTGCGTGTGAATGCGAGAGTGTATGGATGTTTCCCAGTACTCGGTTGCGGCTGGAAGGGCATCCGCTGCGCAAAACATACGCTGGAATAGTTGACGGTTCATTCCACTGTGGCGACTTCTGATAAATCAGAGACTAAGCCGAAGGAAAATGAATGAATGAAGGATACTTGCATTAAAGGATTAGCTCACCCAAAAATAAATATTAAGAATTAATTACTCATCCTCATGTTGTTCAAATCTCCTGATCTTCAAAACACAGGTATTTTAGATGAAATCCAGGAGCTCTCTGACCCACCATAGACAACAACCGTCCAGAGACGGAACCAAAAATATAGTCAAAACATTCCATGTGTGACTTCAGTTGTTCAACTGTAATCATATGAAGCTCCAAGAACACTTTTGTGAACCAAAAAAAAAAAAAAACTGAAAAATGTCATTCTTTGCCTATGTCTTAGTCAAGTCCTGTTGTGCATGTACTACAGGCAATATGATATTTTGGTTCATTATTGGTCAATCGCATGTGCCATGCATTATTTGTTCCTTTGTTTTGCATTTCTCCATATATCTCGCTTTTCAATTAATCGCATTGCTTTTTAGCATAATAAGCGATCTAAATTCTTTCCTTTTGGGAAAAGTCTCTTGTCTCCCGTATTTTTGTATGATTGTGGATCTTCCATCTTCCCCACCATAGTACCACACAATTCAGTTTGCCTCCATTATAACACAGCGCTGTGTTTCTGCCAGCTACAAAAGCCTCCCACACTGCAGAAACAGCCCCAGACAGGTTACACCATGACAGAGGTCACCTTCTCCATTCGCAGATTATTAAAAGCAAACCCAGAAATGACGATATGTAGAGTGCAAATGAATATTCTAATAATGGATTGGGTATTATGAAATGATGGCTGAGTGAAGAGCCTGATATTTACCTCAGCTTGGAGAAGAAGGGCTTTGTTATTACACCAATAGTGCGGGTTTTGTGTGTGTAAAAAAGGGCCTTTTTTCCTCCCTTTGTTTGGTTTCAGCTTGTCATTCTACAAAGCCAGCCGTGTGACATGTTTTCTCATTAAGAGAAGCAATAACTTTGATAAATCATTCCGGCTGCCAGCCCTGCCCCTCTGTTAGTATTAGAAAAGCTAATTGAAATGCTCTCTCTCTCTCTCTCTCTCTCTCTCTCTCTCTCTCTCTCTCTCT
>CAIGQV010014432.1:15087757-15102247 GCA_903798115.1 Danio jaintianensis | reverse complement strand
TCTCTCTCTCTCTCTCTCTCTCTCTCTCTCTCTCTCTCTCTCTCTCCTGCTCTTTCTCTCTGTCTCTCCCTCTCTCTTTCTGACACTGGGGATTTTCTCTTTTCTGTTGTACTCTCTTTGCTTCTCCTGTTGACACTTCAAAGGCACGAGCCTGCAGTAGTGCGCCTGTGTTTGGTGGAACTGGAGAGTGTAAATATTTGTTCCCATAATAACAGCTTTTTCATTAGAATTACATTTGCGGTGTCATATTCAATTAAGTAAATGTCAGGACGTGCATGTAAAAAAAAGAAGAGGGTCAAGTGAATCTAATAAACTGACAATGCTAATTTGCGTAACAGTGCTAAGTTTGGGTTCTATTTTAAAGCTGAAAGATATGTTTTATTAAATGATTTTTTTGAAAGAAAGTCTTCTCGGCTCACTAAAGGTGTATTCATCTGATCAAAGACCCAGTGAATAAAATGAAAATTATTAAACATTATTAGAATTTTAAATATATTCTTTCCTAATCGCACATTGACCTATTTTCTCAGAAATTCAAGAGTGTACATGCATGCTGTTTAAATATTATTGTAGTACAGTTTATGCTTAATATAATGTCATCATGATTTAGCCATTAATATTCATACAATACAAAAAAATTATAATTCAGGGCATGAAAAAGCTTCTCCTGTCAGGCGTCCGTTCTGCCCCAAAGCCCTTTCAGTGCCCAGAGGTTTAACATTATTACATTGTTTACATAGTAACTTTAAAGAGCCCCTATTATGCATTATAAAATGTCATATTTTGGTTTTGGGGGTCTCCAACAACAGGTTGATATGCATGCAAGGTCAAAAAACACTTTCATTGTTTTATAATATGCATTTATTTTTACCTAATTATCCCATATGATTTGTTCAGCGATTCATTTGTTCCCAAACCCCTCTGCATGAGGCTAATCTGCGCTGATTGGTCCGATGACCCAGTCTGCCGTGATTGATCGACTGTGTTCAGAGCGAGACGGAGAGAAACGCCCAGCACGGTTATGAAGTACTCAGAGCACAGAGTATATGTGTGAGCCCAATGCAGGAATGCATTAAAGCAATGCAGTTAAACAACAGCATATTCCTCTATTCTTAGTAATAACAATGACATACATTCAGTATTAATCCACACAGTGGCAAAATTTGAACTATTGACCACGAATTGACCACGCCACGCTTGTGAGGAACAGCTGACGGTGGCCATAGCAACAAACAGCAGGAGATTGCGAACACAAAACGCATTTAAATCGGTAAAGGAAGAAGCACGTTACGCGTTTTCAATGTGGTTTTGGACGCAATATGTGAATAGCCCATGCACATTTAACCTGAGAGATACAGCACAAGCACTGATCTATAACAGATACATGATTACAAGCCGCGCGGAGCGATTACAACTTACAACACACAATTAAACACATATTTTGCAAACTACACAAAACGAGGCAACCATTTTAATCACACTTCACGTTGTGTAGGAAGGAGAAACACTTACAGGATCTGGAGGAAGAAGAAACTGGTCCTTACAAACTGTGTAACAGTTACTGACAAAGTCCCATACATTAGTAGTCTTTGCTGATCCTTCCTTTAATAAAAAACAGCCGGCGAATTCAACGCTGCATCAGAAAAATGACAGGAACAAACACAGCGCACGGTTGGCTATACTGTGGTGGTGTTGTTGTAAAAATGAACTTTAACCATTTATTTTCCCACAGCCGCATGTCTGGCCATCTCTCAGTGATAATAATCTTCGTATCATGATCAATCCCATGATCCCTCGCACTCCACTAGTGTCTGAAGGAAAAGGCGCGTTCACGCGTTTTACCAGATCCGGCAGTTCATATTTGGCGATGTCGTATCGACGTCGACGCATGCAAGCAAAAAGATCTGAACAAAGGACGAATCATTAATTTGTCTCTGAGTCGACTAAATAGAATCAATAGTTTTAAACATGGTGTACAGTGCACTTTCAGATTTAAATCTTAGCTGGATGTTTCCATTCACTTAGAGCTGTGTTATACACTGCATGGATGGTCATTTTCAAAAACCCATAATTTGAAAAAATGTTGACTGAAATCCAAAATCGCATACTTCCATACTAGATAGTATGTTAAAAACAGTATGCGAGCCGAGTAGTATGTCTGAATTCATAGTATTCGAAAAACAGTATGTGAGAAGTACCCGGATGACCTTCTTCTTCCGGCGAGTTTCTGAAATGCGCTATCCCATGATGCAACAGGAGAGAATTCATGAATGACGCAACTGACGCCGGTAGGTCACATGATAATGACAAATGGAGTTCCATTCATACTACTCACATTCATACTATATAGAACATACTTTTCTAATGATCGTGTAGTAAATTCAAATGTAGTACATACTCGTGTAGTAGGCGATTTCGGACACAGCCGTTGTCACCTTGCTGAATCAAAAACTACTGACTAAAAATATGTTGTTTCTGTTAATAATTTCGGTAGTGAATTTTGCATGGCATAGTTAATCACATGATGCCAACATGAGAATGTGGCAGTATGTTAAATTTGCCAATAATACTGTTAATTTCTCTCTATATATTTCTTTAATGCACAAAGACAGTTATGTACATCCTTCAAAATTGGTCTCAGGTTTGTTATGCAAAACACAAATCCTTGTTTTTGATGCCAAGGTGAAATGTGACATGCCTTGACAGTGTTTGTAAGAATTGCCCTTTTGTGCAGAGAAAATCAGCATTGCGTGGGCACGCGTTTCTGAACGTTTCTGCATAACGAGCGCATCTTCGTGAAATCAAAGATGAAATTTCAGTCAGCGTTTTTTTTTTTTTCATCACCCAATTCTGTCTTATCTCTAGCTGTGTTTGTGAGTGCTAACAGACAGGGTTCAGAGTGACTCAGAAGAGATGTGAGTTGAAGATGTCTGAGCACATTATAAATGACAGCCCAGCTTTTTAGTGGCAGGGCTAATTCACAGGCGAACAGTGACTGCCTGTGGATCGTACGCCCCATGAGGCACAGAACAGCTGTGAGCGCGTCTGGGTGTTTGTGCGCGACACGTTCGGCACAAATATTCAGTGGAGGTTTATCTTCCATCAGTACATCATGAGAGTTGTGAGCGTGCTCAGTGTGGCAGAGAATGATTGTACTGCTGGAGATAGAAGAGGCCTCATGACTCACTCTCGGCTCAGGGGAGGTGCAGGTGAGGGAAATTCATCTGAAGAAGAAACGACGCTTCAGTGAAAGACATTATGATAGCATTGATAGTAGGAATGTATCTGTGTATCGGCCAATAAAGGAAATTATAAACAAGATCAAGCATCTTGCTGAATGTTAAAAACAGCTGATCATCAGGACCATCGAAACTTGTTCTGTGTGCGAAGAAAATGTGAAATGACTTTAAATTGAAAAGTGGGTGGAAGTGAAAAATGTCTAATTCTACACACGTGCTGCAGAATTCACTTCATTTGGACAAATAGATTATTATAGGCATGCACTCAAAACATATTTTTGCTGCTTGTTCAAACTATTTATTTAAAATGAGCTGAAGCAATACAATTTTTGAGTTTTTTGGGACAACTTAATTGTTTTATGTTCAATCAACTTAAAATTGTAAAAACATTAAGTTAACTTAATCGATTTGCATTGGGACGACATGAAGGAATTTTGTGGAACCCAGCATTTTTTTACAGTGTGGGGCTTCTGATCATTTGTGTGGACGCATTCCTCATGAAAGTGAAAGCAAACATCGGGTCGTCATAGATGTGGTGACACGATGCCACGCTGTGCTACTTGTCCTTTGTGCCAGCGGTTTAGAGTCACTAAAGATGGTGGACAGGATAGGATGTCTCCATCACAGCACTCCCCATTATGAGTGAAGGCTCGCAGATTGTGTACTCCAAATGCAGGTTGGGAATGACAGTGAACTAGGCCTACTGCACTGTGTTGCGAACTAATTAAGCATTACTATATTTTCAATTTTAAAATAATTTCTTATTTTAAAAAGAAAATGTGAAATGACTTTAAATTGAAAAATGGGTGGATTAGAAAAATGTCTAATTCTACAATGGAATGTGATGATCAAAGAGAATATTTTATGGAGCAAAGATTATATATACATTAAAGACAATGACAATGCTAATTTGCACTACTTCCAACAAAAGGACAAATGGATTTAGAACATCTGATCCCAACATGTTGAACAGTATTTCCAAGCTCCAGAGTCACAGTGACCTGTAACATAATCACCACAGGTCAATGGAAGATCAATGGATTTAACAGCCGGATTGCATTATTCCAAATAGTTTGCTTTATGGTAACATGTTTCAAACGTTTTTTTTTTGCCTAATTTTGTTCGTAACTAGGATCGCACTAGGTTTTGCTTAAAGCATACATTCTTACAAATAAAGATTTCAAAATAGAGTATTCGCAATGATTCCATAGAAGAACCATTTGGAAAGAGTATTTCTATGATCTAAATTAACCTTTTGTTTGTTGGTGTTAAGAATATATTAATAATCTAATGAACCATATTCACTGTGAATAGCCTTTTGTACAATGTAACGGGTTTTTGGATGTTACAGGTTCTTCTTGAAGCCATAGATGCTAATGAAGAACCTTTTAACTAGGTTTTTAAGAGTGTATCAAGGCCTTAAAGGGATAGTTTAGCCAAAAGTGAACGTTCTGTCATCATTTACTCACCATTCACTTGTTTGAAACCTATCTGGTTGCTGGGACCAATTGATTTCCTTAGTAAATATATATTTCTTATTATGGAAGTTGATGAATGCCAGAAACCAGCATTCTTCAACGTACCTTATTTAATGTTCAACAGAAGAATGAAACTCATAAAGGTTTAAAACCACATTAGAGAGAGAGTAAATGATGAACTAATTTTCATTTTTGGATGAACTAATGCTTTAAGTGCAGAAATTTTGTATCAGCGCATCCCTAAATGATAGACACAAAATGACAGCCTAAAGATGGAGCCGTTTTTTGTGTGTGTGTGTGGTAGTAAACCTGTGGGAACCTCATCAGCGGTCATTGTTACAATGAGACGTCTCCACTTTCTGTGTTCACGTCTCAATAGAGAGTGATTGCTGAAAAGAGGCCTGTCATTCAAAAGCAGTGGCCCGGCCTGTCATCTATAACACTCTCACGGAGATGCCACAGAGTGTCAGCCTTCATTCACTCTCTCAGACCAGACCGGGTGCCATGCCAAGTGCCGGGTCCGAGGGAATGCTCTCAAGCTTCATTGGCTTCTCGTGTTCCTTCCAAATTAGGGTCTTTTGTGGCCAAACTTGGCTGCATCTGAAGCGAACGTCGTCTGGAACCGTTTGCTTTTCAGTGTGAAAATAGACAGATTTCCACAAGTGAGTCAACCTTCTCCTTTCAGAGCCGTCACATGCACGCACCTCAAAGAGGAGTCAATGGGCTCAGCGTGGAGCTGAGAGGAGTGTTTAGAGGATGTAAACAGCCAGATGAGGAGCTACGCTATGAGCTTTTTGTCTGTGGCATATAAGGGCTTTTAACTTTGTGACTGTCAGTCAGCGAGTCGAGGGGCCGAGCGCTTGTCTGATGGAGATGAATGCAGCGAGGAAGATGGGAACTTATGGGGAAGGATATCTGTCAGCTTTTTCATGACATCAGTCGGGTCTGTGGGATGTGGCGGCTCACATCGATATGTCCTCCGATGCATACTGCAGTGCTGTGAAAGCTTCGATGTAGAGTCCTGTTACCTGTCAGTCAAGTTCCCATGAGGCCATAGTGCGTCTGCATGACATTCAGGAATGTTCTTGATAATGCCAGTTGTCAGTTGTCTGTCCAGGACAGAGGAGGGCAACCGTAGTTCTGGAGGGCCACTATCAGTCAGACTTTAGCTCCATCTCATATCAAACACAGCTGCCTGTAATTTTCAAGCAGTCCTGAAGGCATGGGTTATATTTTTCTGGTGTGTTTGATTAGGGATTGAGCTGAACTCTGAAGGACAGTGTTCCCCTTTCCTAGTTTAAGAGTATAAACGTAATTAGATCACAGGCCTGAATACACAATGACCTCTGCTGCACCTAGTGGCAGATTACTGATCCTGTCTCAAGTACTATGGTCCAGATTCATGAAACATTATACCTAGTGCTTCAGTTTACTGTAGTTCAGTATGGGTCACCCTGATCAGTCTTGCCAACAGGACCAACAGTACACTTACTTGGTAGGCATGGTGTACACTGTAAAAAATGCTGGATTCCACACAATTCCTTTATGTTGTCCCAACACAAATCGATTAAGTTAATTTACAAATTTAAATGGATTGAACATAAAACAATTAAGTTGTCCCAAAAAACTTTGAATTGTGAACTTTGAACAAAAGAATTGTGTTGTTTCAATTCATTTTAAATAAGTAGTTTAAACAAGCAGCAAAAAAACCAAAAACATTTTTTGAGTGTATGCCAGAGAAGGCTGTTCAGTGTCATTCTCGCTTAAAGAAAAATGTTGTACAGGCTGTTCACATCTTGGGTCTTTTGCCAACTTAAGTTCATTTTTTCAAATGTAGACATGTGGCATGTGTAAAAAAGAACCAGCAACTCTCTTTCCACAAGTTTAGACATATCTGAATGGCCTCGTAAACAACAATAGAGGACATGCAGCAGATCACATAGAAAACTTTCTTTATTTGATCATGGTTCATTCATCCTTCAGCCATCATTGTATTATTACATTGTCTTGTTTCAGATGCATTTAAAAAATGGTCGTTCCCTTAATATTTAGCAGCGAATCTAGCTCCACCCTTTTGGTACCATAGGAATGGGTGCCAAAAAAGTGCTTCCTTTGACAGTAGAAAAGGACATAAATGCGAATTGAACCATTACTGCTCAGTGGAAACATGCCATTAGATATTCAATCTAAGAGATCCACAAACAGAAGCTCAACTCTACCAGCTTAATGCAAGAGAACAAATGTAATTTGTTCTTGTGGAAACTAAATGTGCCATGTGACATGCAACAATGAACTTTGTTGGTTCTTGCACAAGGCAAACTTGCTCATGCTTGATCTTCCCTCACCAAATTTGATTACTGTAAATTTGATCTGTTCATCATATAATGCAATCATGTCTCTTCGAAGGTCATTGATTACACTACTCAGTTATGGATTTGATTTGCATATCAAACATGCAACAACTTTTCATTCTGAAGATCAATTAATTTCTAATAAAGACATAAGGCTGAGTAAAGGTGAGGTTTCATTATGGGGTTAAAAGGGAATGTTTCTTTATTTGTTTTGTTGGGTTAAAACAGTAAATGTATGATTGGTATGCTAACAGTATATAGCTAAACAAGTTCACCTTTCTTCAGCAGACATGGGATCAGTCTAAACTGAAAGTGACACACAGTTGAAACCAGTACTTCCGTTAGCATGTTGCTAAGCTAATGATTATGACATGTGCTTGGGATCATTGCGTTATGTTTTTACTTTATTTCGATAAACAGATTTTGTTACTTATTTCAGGCAAAGTAATTTAGATCAAAACATCAAAATGTTCATGGCGACACACGCTACATATATTTGAAGCAACGTATAATAGTGTGTTCACCAAAAACTTTTTAATACTATATAAACTTTTTATTATGAACACAATAAATCTGAACAGGAGTTCTGTATAGCACCCAAACTGCAATGAAATACACTTGTATTTATAATTGACATTTCTGTCAGCGCATTGCATTCTGGGATGCTACGGCGTTCTTATACCTGCCAGATATACAGAATGTGATTATTAACTGCCTACTTGTGGAGTTTTAAATAATGCTGTCTAGATAGGCAGGACACTGTGATTTGCAGCAGAGCTTGTGTGTGTATGTTTGGGCATCATTTGTGGCCGAAAAATGTGTGTTATATAAGACGTGACATCCAAGTTCATTATTTTGTCTTATTATGCCCCTCTCCTCCGATATGAATAGCATGATGGCTCTTCTCCGTGGCAGCAGTAAAATGGTGTTTTTCCCATATCGAATAAGAGTGTGGCATGTCCTCAACTAGCGCCGCCAATTATCAAGAGTACCTGCAGTTCATATCAGCGTGAAGCAGCAGAATCTCATGTACCTTCTCTCTAATAAGACCCCAGCATGAAGGCGACCGCTGAGTCTTTCTTACAGGCCACAAAACAACAGCCTCTGTCTCTCTTTCTTTCTCTATCACACACACACAGGAGCACACACATACACCTGTGGGCCATCGCTAAGGATTAATGCACCTACATAATGTTCTTCATCAGCTCAGTGCATGTTATGGTGTAATGAAGCTGTAAAGCTGGACGAACAGACATGCCACTTTCAGTCTTCGGTGATCAAACTCTGAGATTCAGACAAAGTGCAGGTTTGACTGGATTGATATTGTGGTTCTTAGATCTTAATTGATGCATCCCAGTCTGAAAGTCTGAAAGGTCCCGTGAAGTGCTTTGAAATGTGCATTTTTTTATTCGATGTTTGATGTAATCTTAACCAAAACATGAAGAGAGGGTGGGACATAGTGTAGCTCCTCTTTCTTTTTAAAAAAACAGCCAGTAGCGTTTTGTTGAGTGTTTGAGCACAAGAGTCTTGAAGGGGGCTGGGCATGTCAGATGCTAGAGAGAATTTGATTGGTCATGATTTGATTAGAAACTGAAGTATGTGGTGACATGAATAAAACTGTTGATCCATTTAGGTGAAAGTGACAAACTGCAAGCTTTACATGTTTATAACAGCTATAGTGTATATGTTTATAACAGTTTATTTCTTCTAAATGCAAATTGTGTCACTGTTTTGGAGGACACTAGCTTATAGATATTCAAAAAAAACGTACAATACTGATACTAATATCTAAAAAAAAAAATTATTTTAATTTAATGGAATCTTTAAACTATAATAGAGGCTGCATTTAATATAGTTTTATGAGTAAGAATTGTGCTGTTGTTCATGCTCTTATAAAATAATCAGGTTCATATTTTTAGTCTTTGTTGTGTTAATGTTTTTGTGTAGGTTTTTAGGTCTATATATGATTTATATTTTAATATTAATATTTTAGAAATTTATTATATTTTAGTTTTCATTATTTTATTATTTTTCCCTTAAAACGTTGAGGGTTTTTTCTCACAATTAATTTTTTTTGTTTTAATCTGAATTTTGATAATATTATACCTATGTATGTGGCATTTTATCAATAGTAATCTATTTATAAAGTTATAATAATTATAATTCAGTATAATTGTATGAAAAACATGAATGTAATATAATAAATTGATTAATTATATTAATTTATAGAGGCAATTGAAAGGTGATATACTGATTTTTATGCTTTATCAATACTGCATTTGTTTTACCATGGGAACAGTTGCATTACTAATAACATAACAATCTAGTAATGAGTCACAGTATCAGGATCAAGAAACATTTGTAAAGTTTAAAACGTATTATTATTATTATTATTATTATTATTATTATTATTATTATTATTCTGCTCAGTATGTTTGTGGAAACTAATATGATTACACAATTTTCTTTAATTCTTAACTTTTTCCTTATTTTCCATTTTAATGAATAAACTATTTTGTTGTCTTTTGCATTATATTGGCACTAGATGAACCACTATTTTTTATTAAACACTGCAAAGATCATTGTGATGAAAAACAAAGTTCTCCGAGCCAGAATTCCGACAGTTTTGACATTGCTATTCAAACCGTAATGAGAATCCCGCTGTGTTTGCTTGTATGTAAGACAATTGAAGAAAGCTTTATTTTCCCCTTTTTTTCCCATCGTGACTTCAAACTCTCTGTAGTGCATGTTTGTTTGAAGACAGTAAATCCTGATCCCTGTGGCGACAGCATTTCAGAAAGACTTCTTAATAACTTGGCAGTCAGCTGGACATTTACATTGAACTGAACTCGCGCTTCCTTCCATTGAAAACATTCCACAGGTGTGAGGCAACATCGCTCAGTCCGAATCTGTATTGAGCCCTTGATACAGCATTTTTTCTCCAGAATTCTGTGTGTTTTGTGTGCATTTGGCAGGTGTGTATGTGTGTTTCGCACAGTTCATCTGTCTTAACTTGTCATTGTGTGATTGTCATTCCTCTGAGCCAGAGGTTCAGGAGTTTGCTGCACAGCTGTGGGTCGTGATTGACTTTGCTGTATTGGGCGCATATATACTGTAAAGCACGTGCATCATCAGTCACTGGGGGAGAAATATTAATACAAGCAACCTGTTCAAACAAATGCAGCGCTGACTGAAATACTCGTCCAGCAGCCAACACTTAACAAGACCAGGTGCTCAGGAAACAGCTCTAGAGATGCGGTGTGTACTGTATATGCAGGGTCCGCAGTCCAGTTTTGCAGTGCTACACCTGCCAATGATGAGGGAATGCACAGTCAACCTCAAGACACACTGGGATGTTTTTTTTTCTCCTCGGTTATCTTTTTGGTGGTTTAAAGAGTAAAGTGTTCCACTTTTGTATGGAAGGTTATTTGTGCCACATGATTAAAAAATAAATGTAAAAAAAAAAAACTTTACATGACTTTTTTTACATGACTTATGTATGTTCTGTTTCTGTTTTCGATTTTATTTTATTTTGTTTTATTGCTGTTGTTGTTGTTGTTGTTTGCTGTTCTGACTGTATTTGTCTGCATTATCTCACAACAACAAAAAAATCGAATTGAAAATATATAAGTACACAATTAAGTCACAATTTTAAGATAAAAATAAATGTTTATGTAAAACATTTCTGACTTTATTTCTTTTAGAGTTACTACTTGGTATCTAGCAATTATTAGATTTCAAGATGGAAAGTCAGAATTGTGAAGTTGCAATTATTTATATAAATATGTTTATGTTTATTATTCTGTGACAGAAATAGTCTTCCAATCTTATATGTTGTGTTGGAGGAAAACATGAATGAATGAAAAAAGTAAGGGCTAATTTTGAGTTCTATAGTTATTTAGCTAACAATTAAACAAAGAGTCCCTGCTGGGTCAGCAGGCAGGTGCTCCAGTTTCCCCCACAGTCCAAAGACATGCGGTATAGGTGAATTGAATAAACTAAATTAGCCGTAGTGTATGTGTGTGAATGAGTGTGTATGGATGTTTCCCAGTACTGGGTTGCAGCTAAAAGGGCATCCGCTTTGTGAAACATTTGCTGGAATAGTTTGCGGTTCATTCCGCTGTGGCGACCCCTGATGAATAAAGGGACTAAGCTGAAGGAAAATTAATGAATGAATGTATGTAATAAGATTAAATTGATAATTACAATTAGTTTGCTCAAATGTTATAATGACTATTATTTTTTATATAAATCTTGATTGTTTTTTTTACATTTACATTATTGAAACTAGTCATATAATTTCCTTGTTCATAATATATTTAGAAATAACATTTAAAGGTAAAGTTTTAAAGGGTTTGTAGTTTCGGTTTGCAATTGCGGAATGGTGAACACTTTACAAGAAGTTCTAGTTAATATTAATTAATTATTTTACTAACATGAATAAATAATCAACAATAGATTTATTACAGTATTTATTTATCTTAATTTTCATTACTTCATGAAAATAAAATTACATTTTTGTATCATGTTATCTCAATATATTTTTTTTCATTAGTAAATTGTAAACCACGATTACTAAATATTTTAATTATTGTTCATTCTTAGTTCATGTTATTAAATACATTAACTAGCATCCACTAATAAAACCTAAGCATTATGTAACATGGGAGTTCTGAGTCAACAGAAATACAAAACTTGTGTTAAAAACATCTCATTATTGTTCTTGCTCAATGAATATTGAGATACTCTGAGCCACTAATTATTCAGCTAGTGTATCCTCTTTATTGACCGAGAAATAAAGTATGAATTTCAAGGCTGCATTTAAAGAAGCGTTTGGATTGACAAAGTCTCCTTTGCCACTGTGACAAAATTCAGCCTTCAAACGGGCCTTCAAAAGAGGCTGTATCTGATTTGGGACACAGCAAATGAAAGCTCATGGAGACTTGTTGCCAACAGCAATGGCCCGATAACAAGATAATGGAAACAAATATATTTGTAATTAAATTCGCAACTGACAGGGCATTCTGGGATTGCCTGACTCCTAGTGCTGACCAGTAGTCATGTGACTTAAGTTTCTAGCAGCAAGCACTGAACTTACAGTTTTGAAAAGCTAAAAATGGGACCAAAGAGACTGCATACAACACAGTGACAGAAATAGAAGCTGAATTAGCAACTAATTGTTTTGTAACTTACTGCTTGTCACAGCTAGTTAGCAGGGCTCCAGACTGCATGTAAACGGTCGCGTTTTGCAAGCTTTTTTCCTGCCAGTGCAAGTACATTTTGATGTCACACTGGTGCCACTAGCGATTTGCCAAACTGTTAAGCAGTGACATTTTGTTGTGTATGAGATACACAGCTGAATGCATTAAAAGTGGAACGAGACAATGCTACTTGTTTGAACTGTGCACCACGCTGACCATTTATCCGATTTTAAAAGAAAAGGGAGCTGGATTGAACTACAAACCAAATTTAACCAAATGAAAGTGCTGTAATTCTCTACAACACTGATGAAGAAACAGCTGAAACTTTGCGCAACAGCGATCAGGTTAGAAGGCTTTTCATTCAACAAATCACCATTACCATGGTTTAATATAGTAACCCCAATGTAAACCACTGGATGAGAGCAAGTTTTTAACAAGTGTCAATTTTCGCTGAGGAGCTCCAGGTGGTTACTTTTGTTTTGTGTTTATTTTATGATTCAAATTGTTTAACACAAGTTCCTGCCTCTTATTTTTTTCCTGAATGAGTGTGAGTTTATACTGCTGTTATAGTAGCCTATTTCCACGTATTTCACTCAAAACAGTGGTAAAAACGCCATTCCATTACACATTTTCTGATATTATTATTTGCTGATGCCACCAACAAATGTACATATTCAGGAGAGGTTTGTGTGTATCTGTGTAAAATTGCGTTGCGGAATTTTAGGAGATATAACAAGTTTGAGATTGACATGCTACTTTCTCTGGCTAATGAGAGATTTCTGATCTTATATTAAATGTATTTCCAGGCTTTGCTCTAGACAAATGTGAAGAATAGGAGTGGCAGACACAATCTTGGGTTTGAGGTCAGAGGTTTGTTTAGTGTAGTGCAGTGCCTGTTCCTTCCTCGGGGGAGCTCAGAGAAACCTTTCCTTTCCAGACTAGAAAACAACAGACAGTCTGTCGCTCAGTGCCTTTCACTTTTCACTGTGTCCTTCTCTCACACACGTGCCTTTCTGAAATACCTCAGATTCCTACAGTGATTTTATTTGTGGATTGGCATGACATGACACTCAGTCCATTCCCAATAACATTTTTTTAATTCTATAATTGTAATGTGAAGTGACGCTGGAAAACGGAGTGTGGATCCAAATGCAGGTTTTATTTCAAGAGAATGGTTAGGCAAGCAACAGTCAACACAGGAGTAGACAGATGTATAGAGGCAATCCAGAGACGTGGTCATAAAGAGGCAGATGGTCAAAGGCAGGCAGCAGACAACGTAAAGCAAACAAACAAACAAGGCGAGGGTCAAAACATGCAAGGCAAGGAAAACGCGTAGTAATATTCACATAAACAGTTAAACAAGACTCAGCAATGTTGCGTGTGTGTGTGTGTGTGTGCTGTTTAAATAGTCCTGTAATCAGTCCATGAGCAGCTTCAGCTGTGTGTTTGTATGTAATAATGGAATAAGGAACCGGTGCGTGTGAGCAGTGCATGACTAGAATTTGTAGTCCGTTAGCGATCTGTGTGTATACCAGCGATCTGCACAGGCTGGATCGCTGGTGACCGTGACAATAATGATGATTAATTCTGCTGTTTTCAATTAATATCAGGCAATAATTAGAAATGTGTATGGAGAATTAGCAGTGCCACTTTAAAAATACACTTGTAGTTTTTTGTAACAATTAACAAAAAATATATATATATATTAAATTCATGCATGTTATAACAACCATGTGATATTTGCACAGTATTTTAATTTATTTGTCAAACTACTTAAAAATAGAGACTAGTTACTGTAAAATAATCAAATAACCAACTGCATAAAGCAGTTGTTTCCTCTCCACTAGATCTTCCAGGCTGTAGAATCGTATCATTCCAGAGTGGAAAGAATTGTCTAGTTGTTTAGACATTGATAGTTTTCTTTTTACAGCACTTCAGCGAAGTCCATTATCGTATTTGATTACAAACATTGAGAGTCTAAGCCGAAAAGAAAGAGAGAGAGAAAGATGGACTCACCGCCACATCCCCAGGGACAGACAGTGGCTAATCAATTTCAGACCAATGGGAGCTTCATTTACATCACAAAAGCTAATTATTGCAGCCTAATCAATCAGCACATCCTAATTAGCTCAGGGCTTGAGTTGGGACTGGCAGAGAGAGAGAGAGAGAGAGAGAGAGAGAGAGAGAGAGAGAGAGAGAGAGAGAGAGAGAGAGAGAGAGA
>CAIGQV010014432.1:15064360-15080441 GCA_903798115.1 Danio jaintianensis | reverse complement strand
ATATATAGTAATGTCACTTTCCCCCGCCTTCTCCTCAATAACAAGCAGCCCTACTACCGAATGTATGACCCTGACTTGATTTTGTGACCTCTGCTAGTTCTGTTTGTCCGTGGCCATGCAGGAAGGACTTTGCTACAGGAAAAAGTTTTGTTTAGTTTGCATGTGTGCAGCCGTGATATGCTTGTGCCAGCAAATTTCTGTCATTTTCTCCGTTGCACTACTAGGACAATGACAATGACCCGACCCGTCATTACCCTCTTTTCTCTTAACTTTCCCTGCTTTACATACAGTCCCAACGCAGTCCGTGCCTTTAGTAAATCTGCTTCAGTGGCGTGTACTTAAACATGACTGATACTGAGACTCTTTTAATTCCAGTTTATGCAAGTGCATCTCGATGAATTCTTTGTTTATATCACCACCGAGTGGCTGTAGCGGGATCTGCATGTTAGTAAGCCGCTCACGAACCCAGCGAAGCCCCAGAGGAGTTTGGCTTTAGACACAAGATGATTGAAAACAGAGGAAAAAGGTCATCGGATAGTGTGGCGTTCAGCGTGTAAACCAACAGGAGTGAATGCATTAAACAGAACAAAGAAACGAGGAGGAAAAAAGCAACTGCTCCTCTCCCAGATTAGGGCGGTTTACTAGGCCATGTTTATTTCTGGACTGAAATGATGGTTAAATGCTGGTATTTTGCTCTCTTTCTGGTGATCAGATAAGCATAGTTACATCGAGTTACTACACTACCATCTTTTTTTTCTCTCTATATGCTTTTGTTGATGATTATGTGTAATTTATAGGCCTAAATATTCATGATTAGAAATGACACCGTTTATTTTACATCCCTAGTGTGTGGGGCAGCAAAATATGACAGAATAAAATTAATGTAATCTAAATAAGGCATAAAAATAATATTAAGTATTAAGTAAATGAGTTACTACACTATCATATTTTTTTTCTCTCTCTCTCCATGCTTTTGTTGAGCATGATGTGCAATTTTATAGGCCTCAATATTTATGATTAGAAATAACAGTTTATTTTACATCCCTATTTTTTAGGGCAGCACACTATGAGAAAATAAAATTAATAAAATGGAAAAAAAAATGTAAGAAATAAAAGGCATAAAATAGTATTAAGTAAGTATTAAGTGCAAAGATATGTATACTATTATTATATTTAATATTTGTTATAGCTATCAGTATAAAATCACAATATTTAATATTTTTAACACACCGAAGGGCTGTCCAATATTTCAAAACAAAATCATTCCTGTGATTAGAAATGAAGGATATTGTTCTAATTGACCATTTTTTACTATATATATATATATATATATATATATATATATATATATATATATAAATATATATATATATATATATATATATATTAAAAAAAAACACGTTTTACAGTATGATAGTTTTATCACAGTATATATTTTCATCACTTTTATCACTAAGGACTAATTTCACACAGAAATGATTGTTGTCACAAATACAAGTAACTTTGAATGAAACATGAAATTGTGAAGCACTGGAGAAATACTGATTTTTATTTATTTAATTTGTTTATGTAAAGCAATCCAAAAATCCAGAATTACTACTGATATTGAAATAGTTTGGCTGTCTTTCTGAGGCTAGAATTATGCTGAGTGCTGCTGTAGATCAGAACAGCTCAGCTTATTTGATTTGACACGAGCCATCAGTCAGAGCGCTGCACTGTTTGTGTGCTTTTTAAGCCTTTTCTGTGCTTGTTGGCTCCGGTTGAGATATTTCAACTGCATCATGCCAGTGGCCACATGCTCAGTGGGTTCGGTTTTGATAGCTATTTGTGCGTGCATGTCTGTTACACACAAATGCGCAAATACTAGAGCATGTGTGAGGCTCATAATGCTTTTAGCATCTGATGCTCATGGCATTTCATTTCATTTCAATTAACTTAATTTCATTTAAAATAAAGAATGTTGAAAAATGAAAAAAATCTAATTGGCGAAATTAACAAAATAAGGTTTTAATGCAACAATTTTCCAATGCTTTAACCAAATGAAGTTAGTATTTGGTGGAATAAGCCAGATTTTAAATCACAACAGTAACACAAAATATTATTTATTTATTTATTGATACTGCTCTAAATCGATGGCATTGTTTTTATTAGACATTTTAAAATGTAATCAGACCTTTAATAAAACAAATATGAACATTTTACTCAAAACCATAATTAATAAATCCAAGTGTAGAATTCTCAAGTGGTCTCTAAAACATTTTCAATAGCTGTATATATATTATTATTATTATTATAAAAATGAGATCAATAGGAGATTGAAAAAGCATCATTGTTGTCCAAACCAGATAAGATCACCAATATGTCCTGCATCCTTAACAAAAACATCTCCACATTCTTTATGTCTATTTTCTCCCCCTCATTTTTGTATGTATTTCCAACTCTATAATCTGCCTGAGACAGATCTGTGTATGACGCTGAAAGATAACAGAACAAGAAAAGAGTGATGTTCACAAAGAAATAGTGAGACAGAGTGTGATGGAAGTGTGTTTAACACTGGCTTCTCCACAGGAGCTGCTCTGACACATTGTAGGATATTGAACCGCGTGTGTCAGAGAATAAACACTGAATCTTTTAGCAGAATTTGGACTCTGTGTGTGTGAGAAATAGCCATATGTGTCAGAGAGTAGTGAGACAGCGTGTTTATAAAAGCATTTGTTTTGCTAAATAATGCTGATAACAATAGGAAATGAAATGATTTACAGAGGCTTTTGTTTACAACTTTGGAGTTAGCATGTAGCTTGTTAAGATAGCATATTAGCCTTCATTCTGAGACAGAGTGTTTATAAAAGCATATACTCTGCAAAATAATGCTGATAAAAATAGGAAATAAAATTATTCATAGAGGCTTTTGTTTACAACTTCAGAGTTAGCATGTAGCTTGTTACCATAGCGTATTAGCCTTCATTCTGAGAGAAAGTATTTATAAAAGTATTTACTCTGCAAAATAATGCTGATGAAAACAGGAAATAAAATAAATTACAGAGATATTTGTTTACAATTTCGGAGTTAGCATGTTGCTTGTTACCATAGAATATTAGAATTAATTTAATTGATAATGTTAATGTATCTTTCTCCATATTCAGTAAATTCTGAAGAAACAAAATGTTTATACATTATAAATGTTATGTTATATAAAGTTTTGCTAGTTCTTGTAATGATGCAGCAGTTGGACTCCCGTGTTAACTGGTAATGCTGACTGATAGTATACAGTATATGTTGCTAACATTATTAAAATTAATCATGATTTTATTAGTAAAATTGCAGTAACCTAGTTTTTTTTGCACATTTATTACCACTTGTATAACCATAGGTTTACTCATACATGTCAACCCTCCAGTTTTTGCCGGGATTCTCCCATATTTTACCATTCTATCCCGCTATCATCCCATTTAAGTACTTTCCCGTATTTCTCCCATATTTTTAATCTTTCTATGAAAAGCGAAAGTAGCATCAAAGAGCCGATCTCAAATGTGATATAATTACAAGAGCTGTTCAAGATAATTATGCTTTCGCTTTATTTTGGCTTGAAAGCATGTTAAAATTAATATTAAAATGACAGTATTCACTTCATTTCTAATAAAGCTATGCGTTGACCGACGCTGTTCCCAGTTTAGCTTTTGTACACACGATTTGAAGAGGAGCAAAAGTGGACAATTTTGGATTTGGGTGTGTTTTTAAACAGACAAATACACTTAATAATATGTAAACATCTCCATCCTGGCATGTTTTATTTTAAACACAAATAATTTTGTCTTAATTGAGCATAAACAGTTTACAATCGAATGCTTTCATTATAGATCTGTGGATTCTTAAAGTGACACCTCTGTTATCAAACAAAACAGTGGATCAAAATGAGAGATTCGCTGCTCTTCACTAAATAACTGTAGTAACTTTAATCAATATTTCAATACAGTGAATAAAAAGTGAACGAGATTTTATAACTTGATGTAATTTCTGTATAGGCTATTGATTTTAATAGGCTAAACCTTTTATTTTATTTTCAATTTTCCAATGTTTGTGATCTATTCTATTATTTGAAGCTAATTTCCTCCCGACATTTTGGTTTGAACTAGGCTTATGTATATTTAAGCTGCTCTGAATGAACAGATTAAGGAGTTTGGGTTCATTTTGGGAGTTCTTCTGGGTAGGTTTGAGGTTTTTGTTGTTGTTGTTTTGGTGGGGGGGGGTGGTAACAAATGGTAACAAATGCCATGGGTAAACCATGATTAGCAAAACCATAGTTCATTTGTGTGCGCTTAAGGCAGTTTTGCTTTTCAGATAAACATATCTTTCTTTAAGGATGTTTAGATGAGAAAATAAAAAAAGAGATTTTTTCTCTCTTCAAACTTAAGGATGTTTCAATGTTTGTGATACTGATTAGAAATATGGATTTGCAGATGAGAGAAGTAAAATGTTATTTTTTGGGATGTTTACATGGTTTCTTACAAGAAAACAAACTGAATATGCTGATTAAGAGAGAATATTTGTTGGATTTTTCCCCTCAGGGTCAACGCTGTACATAATGTGCAAGCTTGTGGTTGACTTGTGTTTTACAGATGAGTAGGTTCATGCATCTCAGAGAGCTGTTAAAATAAATAAGTCTGTGCTGTTCTCTAAACTAATGTCTGATTCATTCTGCACCATGTATGCTCAAGTGCACAAGAGGGACACATCTAAGAATTAGCTAATTTGGTGTTGAAGTGCAGGTTCAGAATGGAAGAGAGGTGATGTGGGACGGGTTATGCTCTTTTCATCTGCATTATGAAGTCTCACTGAAGCATATCAGAATCAAGAGCTCTACAGTTCAGTTCCCCTTTATGACCGCTTGTGTTCATGTGTGCCGAAATAATTTTTATGCTTGAGGCGAGAGGAATTATGATTCTTACCTACTAGTAAAAGACTACCGTGTTGCTGCGGTTGGTCCTTTACTGCAGTACAGACATTTATGATGTGAAAAATGTAGCTGGAGTTCAAGTTTATGGGGAAAATTTTATACACTGTTTGCGTTTTAATGAGTCAATAAAACCAATAAAAAATACATGTGCAGAAAATGTTAAAGTCACAGTCTTGTCAGCAATTTTCTGTCACGGCTTTTAAAAAATCTAAATAATTGACTAGTCAGTTGGCTGGTTGAATGTTTATCAACTAGTTGTTTTAAGCACTGGGGGGAAAATCAAGGAAATAAGGGGAAAAGGTATCAGGAAAATTACAGCAAGTTTTGGCAGTGGAGTTTGTTGATAAATGTACATTTGTTTTTTAAATAATTGTTTGAATGATGAATTTGAGTTTATTTGTTTGTTTGTTTATTAATTTTTTTAGACAGAAATGTCAAAGCAGAAGCACAAATGTATTTAGTACAGTGCCATCTTGTGGCCAATGCTTCAAAAATTGCTTTTATTCTGTAACATTTATCCAAATTAATTGGAAGTGGAAATAGAGCAAGGAATGGGAAGTTAATGATTTTGATTAATGATTCACTTTAAAAAAACATTCACTTTTAAAAAATCTATAAATAGCATGTATTGATAAATAATTAAAACGATAAAATAAAACAATAAATAATAAAACAATCACAACACTATTCTTTTAAAAATAGAACATTTCTTTTTGATTACATTACATTGTTACTTTTAGTCCTACATCCAGAGTAAATGCTGTTCAAATGTTAACTTCTACTATTAATTGTGTGTGTGTGTGTGTGTGTGTGTGTGTGTGTGTGTGTGTGTGTGTGTGTGTGTGTGTGTGTGTGTGTGTACATCTAAATATACATGTGTATAAAAATATTTATGTGAACAAAGAATTTCCGATGACTTTTTGTCATAAGTGTCTCTACCCAGCAGGCACAGGACGTCAACATGATGTCAGATTGACATTGTACTGCAGCGTTGTGGGGATGTTGCATTTTGTTTGGAAATGAAAATCGAGTTTACTTCAGAACCCGTCAGGCCAACATCGGTGTCCAATGTCCAACCTAAAGTCAACCAAATATCAACGTCTAATGATGTTACAGCTTGATGTTGTGTGGACATTTTCATTATGACGTTGGATTTTGGTTGCCATACCTGATGAATAAATGTCAGTATTTGTCTTCAATATGACGTTGGTTTAAAATGTTGGCTCGACATTGGATTTTGGTCACTTTTCCTAAAATCAACCAAATCTCAACGTCATTTGATGTTGTTATTGGACGTCAAAATAACGTTGTCCTTAGACTTAGACATTGAATTTTGGTCACCCGACATCACGACCTAAATCCTAATATTACCCTAATTATTAACCTAATATTAATGTCTTATGATGTTGTGTGCCTGCTGGGTAGATGATAAATACCAAATAGTCATTTGAAAAGTGGACAGACGTGAAATTGCAGATATACACTTTAAATAATATATTCAATTTGTAAAAAAAATGGTGTCCTGATCATTTCTCTGTTTTTTTTTTTGTCAATTTGCAGGAAGTTCTACTACATCACACTCTTACGGGACCCCGTGTCCCGCTACCTGAGCGAGTGGAGACACGTCCAGCGTGGGGCCACATGGAAAACCTCCCTGCACATGTGCGATGGACGAACACCTACGCCGGAGGAGTTGCCCCCCTGCTATGAGGGCACTGACTGGTCCGGGTGCACGCTACAGCAGTTCATGGACTGTCCATACAACCTGGCAAATAACCGGCAGGTGCGCATGCTGGCCGACCTCAGCCTGGTTGGCTGCTACAACATGTCCTTCATCCCGGAGAAGAAGCGGGCCCAGGTGCTTCTCGAGTCGGCCAAGAAGAACCTACGAGACATGGCCTTCTTCGGCTTGACGGAGTTCCAGCGGAAAACGCAGTACTTGTTCGAACGGACCTTCCGTCTCAAGTTCATCCGGCCCTTCATGCAGTATAACAGCACACGGGCCGCCGGCGTGGACCTCGATAATGACACGATACAGCGGATCGAGGAGCTCAACGACCTGGACATGCAATTGTATGACTACGCCAGGGATCTTTTCCAGCAGCGCTACATGTACAAGCGGCAACTGGAGCGAAGAGAGCAGCGCCTAAAGAACCAGCCTCTTTTTCCCTTTCGGCGGACGCCCATTTCCGATTCTACTTTCAGGGATGACGCGCCAGAGTCCGAGGCGTCCCGATTGCCCACGGAGGACTATATGAATCACATCATCAACCGCTGGTAGCAGTGCTGGGGGGAGGGAGACGGAAAATTAAAGGTTGATGAGGAGGAAAAAGCTGTGATCTCCAAGTCAAATCAAGCAGGCGAACGAGAATGAGATGGAACTTTAAAGCACCACCATTAAAATACAGCCCTCCCCCCTTCTGTGCTCCAGGATATCTGTGGGATCGATAGTCCAAGTCGAACTCCAAATGCAGGACAACTGGCGCACTCTTGGTCGATAGCGTGAAGACTTTGCACGCCAGGTCAGAAATGTAACTAACTTAAAGCACTGAACTTAAAACTAGGTGAAGACTTCTATGGAAGGAAAAGAAAGATACAAAAAAACATACATAAAAATTATCGGAATTATATTCACTGCAGATTTTAAAAAAGAATGACCGAATGAAATTGTACAGAGGTATTTGCTTCAATGTCTGCTGCCATTTCAGCCATAACTTTGTGACGATAACGGTCTGTCTCTTTATTTTTTAGTTTGTTATGGTCTTATTATTTTTAAAAGGGATTTTTGTCGTCCCGCAAAGAGGTAAAACTCACAGCACTGAGACCAACAGAGCTGCCTAACACTTATTGGATGCAATTTATTAGCTATTATTCATAATCAGTGATGACTTGAAGAGGTCTGTTCTATTGTTCTTTTTTTGTGTGTGCATTTGCACGTCAGTTGCAAATTTCGACGGATGGACAGACAACGCGTGGACCATAGCCATTATTTAAGCTTTCAGCATACTGTACGAGAAAATCCCGCGAGCTAAGTGTACTAATATAACTTTACCGAATGTGAGAGATGTTTTGTTCGTCCAGTCTGACAGATGTCTTATGTGATGTTAATGGCCGAGACAAATTCTGGGTTGTTGTCAGCACACAATCCTGGCCATTTCTTGGTAGCCGAGTCGTGGCTCTTGTCTCACATCTAAAGGGAAGCTGGTGGAGATCCAAAGAGGAAACTGTGTCTTATTTTACACTTAATAAGGATGGGCTCTGCGTTCTGAGTGAAGCTGTGCTCTCTAAATGCGATTGACTCGATAATGATGCCTGTGTGTCAGTCAATAACAGGAGCATCGTAGAGTCTGTTTGTGTGTGTGTGTGTGTGTGTGTGTGTGTGTGCGCGTGTGTGGGAAAAAAAGAGCTCAAGAAACGCAAGAGTAGGAGGAAGAAGCAAACACAGCCTTTATAAATGTCACCACCATTCCCAATTCCCAGAGACTACTCATTATTCAGTATGCGGGTGCATGGGAGATGACTGTGTGTTTGAGATTTTAAGCATTCTATTAAGGATGACTGTTTTAAGTATGCAAGCGTATTTGAATATTGTTGGGGGGGGGGGTTTCTGTACGGATGTGTGTGAGTGTGTGTTTCATGACCAATCTCTTGCCATGGTCCTCAGGGACTGAAGCTATTGTCAGTAAGGGGACAAGAATTATGTCAAATGTCTCCCTTATGCAAACCTCTGTTAACTTTGGGTTGTTTGTTAAAGGAATAGTTCACATTGAGAAATGAAAATTCTGTCATTATTTACTCAACTTGTTTGACCACAAAAAAACTGAATATTTTGTAGAATGCTTTCCATTCAATGAAGTTGATTGGAGCTCCAAAACTGAGGGGAAAACACCATAAAAGTATTGTGTTAGTGTATTCAAATGTAAAGGGTTGGTTTAACTCTAAATGAAAATTGTCACCATTTACTCACCCTCATGTCATTCCGAAGACTTTCGTTCATCTTCAGTACACAAAGGAAGACAATTTCATGAAATCTAAGAGATTTCTTTACCTTCTAAAAAAGTCGATAGGGTTGTCAAAAGTATCGAGTTCGGTACCAATCGGTACTGATATTTTAAAAACATCCATTTCCTGCTAACATTTCACCTCTGTTGAGCACGTACTTAAACGCAGCTGATTGGTCATTGTGTTCACATGCTTCATGGCCAATCACAGTAATTTCTGTTGAGCACGGAAACACAATGACCAATCAGCGCTGTTTAAGAACGCACTCAACAGCACTCAAATGTTAGCAGGAAATGAACGTTTTTAAAACTTTAGTACTGATTGGTACCGAACTCGATACTTTTGATAACCCTACTATACGACTAAAACTATGATGCTTCAAACGTTCATAGAGATCAAAATATAAGTTAATTTGAATGTAACTGAATCCATTTGATGTCATTTTGGCTTTTATTTACAATGAAACATTAATTAACAAGCATGAACAGAAGCTCTGCCATACCTGCTTGACGTGCAAAGACAAAACTCGTTGGTTCTTGCAGAAGATGAAACGCAAAAACTCATTGGTTCTCACGCATCAAGCAAGCTTGCTTGATGTTTCATGACTACATTTCAATAGTGTAAACACTGTTTTGTCTTTAGAAGACTTGGATTACGCCACTTATTACATATGGTTTTATTTTTGAATATGAGTAGTTTTTCACTGGAGGGGCAGACATATTTGATTTGATGAAAAATATCTTTACGATAAATTAATTTACTATGGCTTTAGAATAACATGAAGGAAAATAGCTAAAATTAAGTAAAACTAAGTAAGCTGGGCTGTCATTTTCTGCATTTTAAATAAAAGAGCAGCATGATTATTCTGCATAACAGAATCTAATTATTTTGCAGGAAGTCATGCGGATTTAAAATGACACTATAGTGAGTAAATAATGACAGAATGGTCATTTTTGAGTGACATATCCTTGCAAACAGTATATGTGAATAAGGTATCAGGACGTTTTACCCCACTGGAAATGTGTCCTTCCTGTTTAACTGACTCTTAAGGTATTATGAGGGACGTTTTTTACTTTACTTACCGCTTTTGCAATGGGAATTTGTTTTCTCAGTAACCGTAAAAGACAGACTACTCTTCACTTACTGCATATTTAACCAAACCTAGAGTGTTGTTACGTTATACAGGAGCAAATGTCTTATCACAAATGATCTATAAAAAAGACAGCCCTTTATTAATATCTCAATGTGATACTGTCATTTCCTTCAGCTGACTTGCTCTTAATGGAAAACCCTGTGTGGGTTGTAGTAATGTTGGTCTCATTGCAAAATAGTTCGGTGACCAAGTGTTTCTCAGTCTTAATGCAACAATGGTGTCCAGCCAATCAGAGTAGAGGATTGGTGTGATTTTCAAAATGGTCTGCATCCAACTGTCAATTGTAATGTAAGAAACATACTCTACAGTGGCACTAACAAAACTTTCTACTTCTTCAAAAAGACTTTTTGTCATTTAACCATGTGTTATTATTCCAGTAATGTGCTATAAACATGTGAATGGTTTAATTTATACTTACTTGCTCAGTTAGACTCTATTCAACTCAGAAAATTGACTAGTAGTTTATGCTAAAGCCTGCTATAGCGCCCCTTGTTCTATTGCTGAGAATGCAACACATTTGCATCTTTTCAAGACTCGACGGTCTCTAAAATAAAACTATGGGCATTTGCCTGCATCTGCTGCTGTGGAGTATTTTTCTGGACTCTAGCAAAGTGACTTCAGCTCTTTCTGAAAGAATGTGTGTGTTTGTTGGAGAGCAGCACTGGTGAATCGGTGCGTTTATCCATTACATCCAGTTCATCTGCTCTGGGTATTTTTCTCATCATTTCAACAATGGATCGTCAAATACACCATTAAAAAGAGTTCATTTTTATATAAACATGTTAATGTGTACTGTCTTTATTTTCATTTCTCTGTTTGGAGGTGCTCTGAGACTTCTAAAATCACACAAGCTCAATTAAATGTGCATACAAATACTGTAGAAGACCTATTGGAACCTGCATGGACCCAAGATTCTCACAGAAATCAGTCAAGTTTGGTGAAGGAAAAATCATGGTTTGGGGTTACATTCAGTATGGGGGCGTGCGAGAGATCTGCAGAGTGGATGGCAACATTAATAGCCTGAGGTATCGACATTTGTGCTGCCCGTTACATTACAAACCACAGGAGAGGGCAAATTCGTCAGCAGGATAGCACTCCTTCTCATACTTCAGCCTCCACATCAAAGTTCCTGAAAGCAAAGAAGGTCAAGGTGCTCCAGGGTTGGCCAGCCCAGTCACCAGACATGAACATTATTGAGCATGTCTGGGGTAAGATGAAGGAGGCATTGAAGATGAATCCAAAAACTCTTGATGAACTCTGAGAGTCCTGCAAGAACGCTTTCTTTGCCATTCCAGATGACTTTATTAATAAGTTATTTGAGTCATTGAGGAGATGTATGGATGCAGTCCTCCAAGCTCATGGGAGTCATACACAATATTAATTCTTTTTCCACTGCACCATGACTTTATGTTCTATACTGTACATTATTTCTGTTAGGTGACAAGATAAGAGTAATCTAGAGGTAATTATATATATATATTGCACAGTGATTATATATAATTTTTTATTAAATAATATGTTTTTAAAAGTGAATAAAAAGTGAGTAGAGAAGAATACTAAAGAGACAGTTCACCCAAAAATAAACATTTTGTCATCATTTACTTGTCCTACGCTTCCTGTTGAATACAAAATAAAATATTTTGAAAAATGCTGAAATTCTCTTACTGTTTACTTCCATAGTACAGTATTTGTTTTTCCTGTGCAAATCAAGGGTTAAAGTTTTCTGAAATTTTTCAACAACTTATTTTGTGTTCAACAGAAAAAAAGAAACTCATAAAAGTTTGGAACCACCTGAAGCATGAGTAAATGGTGAGTTAATTTTCATTTTTCGGTGAACTCCTCCTTTAAGGAGGATTTTTAGCTGAATGTGGTCAAAGTCCCTTTAAGGTATTCTATCTTTGGTCCTTGGTGATTTGGTCCAAGAGGCAGTAAAAACATATACAGGCAAAACCAAATCAATACAGTGTGGTTGTTGATGACACACTAAGGCAGGAATAATTGGTTCTGTGAAAGAAACTGAATGTTAGAACAAGATTACCTTTTATCCACAGCTTCAGCCTGAATTTGTTTATAAGCTCAGTCGACATGAGTCGTTCTGAATGCTGACTGTATTTTAAAATAACCTTTCATTTAATATTTTTAAAGTATATTTAGACTTAATTTTATAACTTTTTGTGTATTCTGCAAGGGCACATGATCAAAAGTGACTTATTTATAGTATTATTTATCTTTTGATCTCTCTATGAATTAAATAATACTGGAAATTATCACAAATTCTACAAAACTGTTTACCAGCACAACTGTTTTTAACATTAATGATTATATAACAATGCATTAAAAAAATATTTCTGAAGGATCATGTGACCCTAAAGATTGGAGGCATAATGCTCAAAATTAAGCTTTAAATAACTTTTGTTTTGTTTGACATATTTCATGAGTGTGAAATAATTTTTACATACTGTATAAACAATCAAAACACCTTTTAAAACACATCATGAACATCAAATGTTTGAACAGAACTCTCATATTGCAAAAAACAACAACTTTGTTTTCCATTATGTAACATTGACTGTCTAAAATGTACCAGTAAATTAAAGCTAAAGTGACGGATACGCGAAAGGCTATATTAAACTGTTTTGTGTATTCTGCAAGGGCACATGATGTTGATGAAAAGTGACTTATTTATAGTATTATTTATCTTTTGATATTTCTATTCATTAAATAATCCTGAAAATATGTAGCACAAATTCCAAAAAAAAAAAACATTTACCTGCACAACTGTTTTTAACATAATGATTATAAGAAATATTTCTGAAGGATCATGTGACCCTAAAGATTGGAGGCATTATGCTCAAAATTAAGCTTTAAATTACTTTTTTGTTGTTGTTTACATATTTCAGGAGTGTAAAATAATTTTTACACACTGTATAAACAATCAAAACACCTTTTAAAACACATCATAAACATCAAATGTTTGAACAAAACTCTAATATTGCAAAAAAAAACAAAAAACGTTGTTTTACATTATTTAAAATTTACCATCTAAAAATGTACCACTATATTAACACAAAAGTGATGGATACATGAAAATGCTTTGCAATAATGACCTATCAGCCCCACACATGCAGACACTCAAACACCCCCCCCCCCCCCCCCCCACACACACACACACATAAGGCTATATGCTACAGAAGCAGCTGACTCACACAAAACGCTCTCCCTGGTAATTACAAAATACCTCCTGGCACAGATATCAAGACACGCTTCTTTGTCCTGTTGAATTGAGCGTCGGAGAAGCGGCGTATCAGCAGCCATTATTGTCTGAAATGGATGGGGGTAATCATTTGGGCTCCTCTGAGTTCTGCAGGGGTAATGAATTGCCACGCCGCGTCTCTTAGACAAGAGCCACACAGAGAATCACTTGCACTAGCCCATTGTTCTGCCAGGATATAATAAGAATTCCCTTTATGACAAACATAGTATATAGAGACAAGATGAAGTGGCTGGGAGAAGAATTAGGAGAATTTCTATAACTCTGCACAATGAGTATTGAACCTAGACGATGAAGGGCTAAACTGACTTTTGTTTTGAGCTCTACAATTAAGCACTGGCCTCAGCTATCTTTTTTTACAATTTGTTCAAACAAAAAGAGACTAAAATCATCTACGATTGTGAGCATGCATCAGGACTGGAATGGAAATGGATAATGAAATGTTCTTACCTGCATGTCATTTCAAGCTTGCATGACGTCTGTGGAACACAGAGGAAGTTGTTTGAACTTTTACCAAATTGAAGGCAGTGTGATCATTTCTTTATTATAATTGGGATTTATTTAAATTAATAAATATATAAATTATTTAAACAAACATAAAGAGTAAAATCATAAATTAGAACAGGGGGAAAAACACAATAAAATAACTTAAACCTTAAATATAAATAAAATAAAAATTGAAAGAAAGTGATTGAAACTATTACACTGTTAAAAAAAATATTGGTGCCTTAAATTTTTTTGTGAAATCAAATGAATTGTTCTAGTCATTTCAACGTACATCAAACTGACTAAAATTTATTTATTTTTAATTGTTGAAACCTGATTAGCTTTTCAAATAAGTTTAAAATTATTTGTTGTCTTGACTTTTTGTCATTACATTTTTACAGTAAAACTATTTTGTCAATGATATTAAACTCTGGTAACATGTTATATTGAAGTCAATAGTTGAATGGTGTATAACTTAATTGGAAATAGCATTTTCTTTCCTTTTTCATCCCAAATTTGGGAATATATAGACAAAGCCACCATTTGGTTAAAAAAAATAATTGAAAATGTTTAACTGGTTTGTCAGTATGTCAAAACAACATGAAAAAATGTGTCAAAAATAAAAATCGATTTGATGTGACATCCATTTGACATCCACACATTGTTGCCCTCTTGGCCACCAAAATAAAGAAACAGAAATATATAAGAAAAGATTTATTCATCTGAAAGATTCAATTTCAAATGACAAATTTACACTGGATTTTGCATGTAAATTAGCTTAATGATAAAACTACGTCAAATTGAAATTTTTATCTAAAATTGGTGTCAAAAAAACTATTCAAAAGTGCTTCAAAAGACAGGACTACAGTTGGCTGTATTCAATTTTAGACATGTTTTTTGATGCCAGTAAGCTATTTGATGTCGTTTTGAAATCAAGGTAATCCATTGACATCAAATCAGTTGGCATTTTGACGCTTAATTATTTATTTTTTGTTATGACATCAAGGTGCCGCTGATTTTACCCACATTTGAGTTTAAACATTCATTCATTCATTCATTCATTCATTCATTCATTCATTCATTCATTCATTTTCTTTTCGGCTTAGTCCCTTTATTTGAGTTTAAACAATCCAGCATTTTTAGTCTGGGCCTTAAATTATTTAGATTTTTTTTATTTTTTTTTTATTAGTTACTGTCATTGAAAAATTTGCATTATGCTACAACTTCATAATGCTCTGTTATCAATAACAAGCCTTGGTCCTCTCAAAATCTAAAGTGGCTTCATAACATCACCGAATTCACCTCAAATGGCTTTGTTTAAAGCTCGTCACAGCGAATTAGCTTTTAGCGGCACTGATATCTCATCATTAGTCATCAATTGCCAGTGTAATTTACATTACGAGTGTTCTTTGCTCCTGATTTGAATGAGCAGAGAGGATGATGTGGAACTGATGTGGCCATTTCACCTTTACCGCAGGTGGCCCTTATACTTCACTTTTAAAGGTGAGACGTATAATTTATATAAGCCTGCGCCATGGAAACGCGATCATAAAAGCTTTCAGACTCGATTGTTTTTCAAGTGTTTCCCCGCAGAATTAAGCGGCGATTCGTTTTCTACAATATTCTTACCTTCATACGCAATCATAAACTTAGTTTTGTGTCTTAGTGTTGGCATTGAAGGACTTCTGCAAATCGCCTTCTAATCAGGGTAATTGATTTTTATGAGCAGACCCTTTTTCGCGCCAGGCTACTGGTTTTACAGCCCCTCTTGGATATAAAAGGTGGGCGCTCCGGCGGAAAGGTTAACAGCCACTGCAGCAGGAGAAGAGGAGCTTTGCCATATACCTTTCTCTTTTTCTGTCCACAGGCTAATGCATAATGGAGCCACCTTGACCCCATAAAGCACCTAGGGCTCCCTGTCCCCTTAGAAGCGCACTTCGACCTGTCACACTTGATCTACAGTTTAATTCGATGCCGGAGCTTGCAATTTCTGCCACACCGTCACCGGCTTTGTTGCTCTACCTCAAGGAAGATTGGAGAAGGCTCATGGAAGCATGTATAAATATCCTGACATATCAAACGTTGAAATTTAAAGGGATAGTTCACCCGAAAATGAAAAGATCTGTGGATGTATAGTTTACCTGTTTGTGTATAGGCCAAATGAGTATATATTTTTTAACACACACACACACACACACACACACACACACACACA
>CAIGQV010014432.1:14984524-15046033 GCA_903798115.1 Danio jaintianensis | reverse complement strand
ATATTATATTATATTATATTATATTATATTATATTATATTATATTATATTATATTATATTATATTATATTATATTATTATTTGGTTATGTTATTATTTGATTATATTATATTATTTTATATTATATTATATTATTTTATATTGTATTTAATTATTATATTATATTTGATTATATTTGATTTTTATGATATATTTGTATGTTATGTTATATTTGATTATTATATTATATTTGATTATATTAGATTTTTATGATATATTTGTATGTTATGTTATATTTGATTATTATATTATATTTGATTATTGTTATATTACATTTGATTATTATACTACATTTGATTATTATATTATATTTGCTTATTATATTATATTTTAATATTATACTATATTATACTATATTATATTATATTATATTATTATTTGATTATTTTATTTTATATTATATTATTTTATATTGTATTTAATTATTATATTATATTTGATTTTTATGTTATATTTGATTATTATATTATATTTGGTTTTTATATTATATTTTAATATTATATTATACTATATTTGATTATTATATTATAATATATAGATTTATTTTATGTTGTATTTTATATTGCATTTTTAAAAATAATATTGTGTTGACACATTATATGTACGGAAAATATTTTATTATATTTTTATGTTTACTCTCACGGTCTGTATTTGTAGCCAAAAAATCTATAATTTGCAATAATAAATGAATAAAAATAGCACTTTATTTTTAACTATATTAACTGTCGATTTAGCTGCATTTATTTGATACAGTAAAAATATAAAAAATGGTCAAACAGGTGCTCAAGGATAATTTATAAATAAATATATATATATATATATATATATATATATATATATATATATATAGAAAACAATTATACTTAATATGAATATTTTTGCGGATCCAGTTTATTTAGGCTTTTTTGATTAATAGAAATTTCAGAGCATTACTTATTTGAAACACTGACTTTCGGTCAGTTTAAAGCATTTTTTGCTCAGTAAAACCAGCTTCTTAAAAAGAAAAATGACCCAAAACTTTAATGTTTGTCATGCAATAAATAATTGTAATTATTAGTGTTTATATCATGATTAATCACATCCAAAATAAAAGTTTGTTTTGACATAATATATGTGTTTGTATTATATATATTTATTATGTATATGTGATGCACAACACAAACAGAAACAAAACAATTTTGTAACATAGATGATTAAATGTGTATATATAATTTGTTTTGGATGCAATTAATTGTGATTAATTTTTGCCTAGCACTAATTTATACATTTATGCATGTTTTGATCTGACATGGTTCAACCCTATATGTTGTTTGTTGCTTTGCAGTGTTTTTGATGTGTTGAGGAATGAGGCAAGGGTCATGGAAGGTCTGCGTAGTCTGCTCATAGAAACTCCATACATCCACGACATCCTCAAACTCAACGTTCAACCTTCAGACTCTGACTACGCCGTGGACATCCGCAACCCTGCTGTTCATGTGAGCCACGTTTGAGCTTTTGTTGCTTTGTGTTTTCTGAGAGTTCTCAGGAATTTTACAGAAATTGTAAAAACAGCTTTTAAATATGCAGCTCCCCTTGCATGGAATAACCTGCAAGCTAAGTCGCAGCTTAAAGAGTTGGTTTAACTCAAGAACTCAAGTATGTTGGTTTAACCACATACTTTTAAAAAGATTTTAAATGATTTGGAATTTGAAACTGGTTTGTAGATGTTCTGACTTGTTATAACTTTTATTTTATCTGTGTATTAATGGATGAATGATGTTATCTTCTATTTAGTTAAACCCATGTAAGCAGTGTACTGTTATTCTTGGCCAGAATGCGTTTTGTAAAATATATATTTTTTTCTTTCCTGGTAAAATAAAGGCTATAATAATAATAATAATAAATGTGAGAAAATAATTCCCATTTCTCTTTTTCTTCAGTGGATTAATAACCTGGAGACAGACGGCAGATATGCGTCCTGGCCCTCTAATGTGCAAGAACTGCTGCGGCCCACGTTTCCTGGAGTCATTCGACAGATCCGGAAGAACTTCCATAATCTGGTAAGTACCGCAGGTGGTGTGTTAACATGCATTTTCTTTAGACATGAAAGAAATCACACCATAAACCTCACAAACATCTAAATTCTGCAAATCATTTGTGCGTGTGTGTGTATTTGACAGGTGATTATTCTGGATCCGACCCATGAGAACACGGCTGAGCTGCTCGGTGTGGCAGAGATGTTTTACAGCAACAACATCCCACTCAGGTCAGTCTGAAAATAGACAGAACGTTATTACAAGAACATGATTAATGTTTCAGTTGTGTTCCAGTCAGAGCTGTGGCACAGTGGTATCACACGTGCGTAGGAGTGGTGGTTCTCCCTTAGGAAAGCAGGTTCAAATGTGGTCAATTACAGATGTCATTCTCATCCGTTGAACATTTTTTTTCTTGTACCTGCTTCTTTATAATAAAAAATCACTGACTTAGCCATCTTGAAGGTTATTATTATTTATGTGATTTTATGTGAAGTCAAGTCTGTATCTGTTTCTGTCTGTCTGCAGGATCGGCGTGGTGTTTGTGGTGAATGATTCTGATGATGTTGATGGGATGCAGGATCCTGGTGTGGCTCTTCTTCGAGCTTTCAACTATATTGCTGATGACGCGGATGGCCAAATGGCCTTCGATGCCGTCATATCTGTAAGAAAGGATTGAGTGGTTCAAGTGATTTGTTCAAAAATACTGATTCATTCAGTTATGCAGCAAGTGAAGTATGTAGTAAAAGTATTCGTTAAAATTTATTAGATATTTTAGATGTACTTTGTGTCTGTTTTGAGTTTTTTTTTTTTTTCTCAGAATCAACCAGCTCTTATGTAATTATATCATATTACACAATGGTTGGTGGAACTGGAGTGATAGGGGTTCTCATTAAAAAGACTGCTTGATTGGATGCAATTAGTGAAGACAGGATTAGTCATCAATGTATCTCCTCTGTTTTGTTTTTTGCCCCAAATAAGAAAGATTTTACATTTTAAATGTAGCTTAAAGTAAAAACACATTGGGATGCATCTTAGGCTCAAAGAGTAACTGTATAGGGATTCATTAATTTCATATTTTATTTATATTTTTAATATTTATAATATTTAACATTTATTTAATCTTTATTCTGTTTAATATTTATATTTTTTATATTTTTTGTTTTAATTAAAAAAAAAATATTTTTCCCCAGATAATGAATAGGATTCCCAGTGGAGGCAAACTGAAGGTGGAGCATGTGGTGGGTGTGCTGGAGAAGAGATATCCATATGTAGAGATCAGCAGCATCTTGGGACCTGACTCTGCTTACGACAACAACAGAAAAGTGAGGTTTTTTTCGTTCATTTTTTTTTTCTGAGCTAATGTTTGCACTTTGAGTATTTCAACAGTGCCCCCCTCCCAGATGTCGTGTTTTAAGCTGAAAGAGACCAAATATAGGGGATGTGTTAATGTTTCTCCATCTCCCAGTAACTATCAGCTTTATTGAGGTCATATCTTCTCTATCTCCACAGGAGGGAAAAGCATATTATGAGCAAACCGGTGTTGGCCCTCTGCCCGTGGTGTTGTATAATGGTATGCCTTTACAGCGTGAGCAGTTAGACCCTGATGAACTCGAGACAGTTGTCATGCACAAGATCCTGGAGACCACCAGCTTTTTTCAGCGCACTGTCTATCTGGTGAGAATGACACATCTGTCACCAGTGGTGTCCTCTTTGGACAACATTTTTAAGAGCAATACATTATATCATTTCACTGCAACCAAAAAAGGCTAAAATCCACTGACAACTGGCTAGACTTATCTGTCTTTCAGAGTAGTTATGTACTCAGCAATTGATGATGGGCCATTGATTATTATTATTATTATTATTATTATTATTATTGGTAAACAATCCTCACAGAGGTGGTAATGCAACCAGGATGTGAGTTGCGAATTCATTGTTTAGATTTAGATTTATTGTAATGCATTTTTTTCCCCTTAAAATGCTCATAAATGTGGGACTAGTTCCTTACACATTTTATCACATATTTTTAACAGTGTCACAAAGTCTTTCAAATCTCCACTCTTTCAAATCTCCACTATGAACACAAAACTTTATAATTTAAAACAAAAAGGTTGAGAATTTTAAAATGAGGATCAGGATTTATTTATTTTTTGCTTGAAAAACAAGATAAGAGTTTGTCATTGCCAAAGTAATTGGCAGTTCATTCCACTGTGGAATATATATATATAATATATTACGCTATGGTATAATATATATTATCTATTTCTCACTCACTCACTCACTTTCCTTTGGCTTAGTGCCTGATTTATCAGGTGTTGATACAGCGGAATGAACTGCCAATTACTTTGACAATATATATAATTGGTCAACGTGCGGGTTCATTTATAGTGTTTGTTGACTGAGAGACCTTTCAACTAACTAACATACTTGGCGTAACTGTAAATTGTGGATGTAATATTCTCAAAACCTGCCTGTAACTACTTTTAAATGTGCTTTTCGCTGAAAGTTATATTCATCATTGAACATTTTTCAGCCAATCAGAATCAAGAATTCAGCAGCACCTGTAACAAAATGAAACTAATAAAAACAATTTTTTTCTCCAAAAACATACAAAAAATGTAATTAATAAGTTAAAAAAATATAGCACAAGTGTTTATAGAATGTATTTATTTACCAGTTTATTTATTTTTATTATTGCTGTCAGTGTTGCCAGATTGGGCGGTTTTGAATTTGATTGTGCGGGTAAAATATGGCATTGCCGGGTTGACAAAATTTGGCCGGTTTTGAAATGTAAATTTTATATGCAGCTTATTTAACAAAACTCAACTGTGTGCTCCTACTCCATTCAGTTAATAGTGACCAGTGCATCGCACAAAACGTGTGGGCCCACCCGCAAGAGGAGGTGAAGGAAAGTTGTATCAAAATCTGACTCCCCGGACAAATCTGACTCCCCTTTGCGTGCGCGCGCATCATGCAGCGCCTGTAGTTAAACTCACAATGGTTTATCATTACACTTTTATCGATTTAATTTTTTCGCGCAATTGACAGCAAAAACAAACATAGAAGCGTTGTCTGATTGACAAGCAGCACCTAATTTTGTTCAAAAGAATTTAAAACGCCAAATGGGTCCAATTTATACTCCATTTCGAAAGTAAAACATACTCTAATAGGTAGTGTAATCTACACAACATTAAGTGCAGTGTGTGGGTAAGAGGAGGCAGTGTTTTGATGTGATCCGGTTATGTTGTGGTTCTGTGACTGCAGGTGTTGGTTGCTGTATGGTTAAAAATTATAACAGTTAAAGTAACTAGGTTAATTTCGATTTAAATAAATTAAAATTAAATAAAATATCAATCTAATATTTTGGGTGGTTTTTGGACAGCTTTTGGGCTGGAAAAAGCAAGCTATATTTGGCAACACTGATTGCAGTTTAGTCTTATTGTCAGAGACAATCCTTTAAAATGCTTCTTGTGATCTTTTTCAGGGTGAGCTGAATAGTGATCATGATGTGGTGGATTTTATCATGAATCAGCCCAATGTGGTCCCTCGAATTAATTCCAGAATCTTGAGCACCAGCAGGAATTATCTGGACCTTTCCGCCACCAGTGAGTTCTTGAGTTCTGACTGTATTCATTAAGCAAAATGTCTCCTGAATATTTTGCCGCTCTCTGGTTCTTTTCTGTTGAATCATAAACATCCTTTCCTTCTGTAAACGAGCTAGTTTGGCATATACAACACGTACATAGGCTCTCGGGAATGAATATCTGCCTCATTGTGAATTCTGTGCTAAATGTCTTGTTTGTTCTTGAAAGCCCATTTATTTACAAAGACGTGCAAATGAGAATGATGTTCATAAACTGCTTTATTTTTTGCGAGGAATACGAAACTGAATTTTAATAGCTTTTGAATAGCATATTTGCAGTCTTTCAGGAAGCTGAGAAAAAGGGCCATTTCAGACTGAACTCAAATAGCATTCAATGTTCAGAAATAGCTGCATTCGAAATGACTTCGCTTGGATTCAATTATAAATGTGAATGTGCCTCTTACCGAGAACAAAGGATGACCCTATTTTCATTTTCTCCTCAAGTGTTTGCCATCACCTGACCTCCAAAAAAAAAAACAAGAAGTCATTTCTTTTCCAGATAATCATTTTATTGACGAATATGCACGTTTCCTGTTTCTGGATGCCAAAGACAAGAACGCAGCGGTGGCCAACAGCATGAATTACATGACAAAGAAAGGTAAGGTATTTTGCTGCTATTGGTCTCAATCTATTCCTCCATCCTGCTGCTCATCTATATAAACATGAGCAGTGGAGTTTTTTTTCTTTGGGGCTTTTTTAAAATCATTCTTTACTTGTTTAGTCCAACCTATATTAATAGCCAGGTGCACTCTGCAGTTTTGGCTTTTAAACTTCGGCATACAAAATTATTTATTTATATTTATTTACTTATTTATTTTTACTTTTTTTTATTTATTAAATTTTTTTTTTTATCGTATGTCCCCACACACGATACAAGTGGGTTTATGTGAAAATCATTTGGATGCAATGATAATCAACATGGTTTTATGATCTGATGAATTCCAAAGCCAGACATTCTGCGCAAAAACGGAACCAATCTCTTTCATTCTTTCTCTCTCCCTCTCTCTTACTACTGACTTATTACCTGCGTATTATTAAGATATTAACTATTTATTAGCACTTTTACAAATAAAAATCACAAATTACCAGTTTTCTCCAACATTTAAAATAAACAGATTGTTAAATTTTATGAAAGCTAGTAGATTTTTGATTTTTAGATTTTAGATCTTGCAAAAAATAAAAACCAATTACCTTTCAGCCATCACCATCATTCATAAATCAATAATCAAACACACAGTATTAGTTTAGTATACACACTCAAAATATTATGTTTGCCATTTGTTCAAACTACTTATTTCAAATAAACTGAAACAACACAAATATTGAGTTTTATTTTGGGACAGCTTAATTGTTTTATGTTCAATCCACTTAAATTTGTAAAAACTAACAAGATTAATTCCTCCATGTTGTCCCAACGCAAATCGATCGTGTGGACCCAACATTTACACTTTTTGGCACCTCTATGAACCTTGCATTCACATCTTGTGACTTGTGCATCATTGGCATACTAAAAGCATGTTTGACACTGTAGAAAGTTTAATGGCAAAAAGTCAAGACAAGAAATATTTTTGTTGCTTTAACTTATTTTAATAGTTTTAAAATAACTTTAAGTTATACAAAGTTGAAATTTTAACTAAAGTCAAATATTTTTGGTCAGTTTGATGACTAGAAAACTTCAACTAAACTGATTCAACTAAAAAATGAAGGCAGCAAGATTTTTTTAAAGTATACATTGGGTGGTATTTGTATTTAAAACCATGATTATTTCATGATTTTACTTCATAAAATCTAAAAATACACTGTAAAAAATGCTGGATTCCACAGAATTAGGCTTAATTTTTTTTGTTTGTTTTTTTTTGGTCGCAAAAAAATTCAAGAATTGTGTTGTTCAGCTCATTTTAAATAAGTAGTTTGAACAAACAGCAAAGTCATTTTTTTGTGTACCTAGTGCTAACAGATCTCACAGTCTGACTGACTATATAAGACAGTTAATGTTTTTAACCAAGATTTCGTTGTGCGCCATCATATAATCTGACAGGCAACACTTGTGGAAAACATAAAACAAAATTGCAGTGTACACCTGGCTTTAGACACTGTAACCGCTAAATATATCTGTCTGCCTTTATTTCTGTTTCTTCATTTCTTTTTTTTTTTCTTCGACTGCTATTTTCAGGGATGTCAACCAGGGATGCTTCTGGTAATTGCACTGAGCTGTTCATCCCACTTCCCATTGATCTCATCTAAACACACTGTGCTGGAGTGCAAATGTTGTTAGAAAACGCCTCCATTGCCATCATTAACATAACCCTCACTGTTGCTTCAAGTAATATTCTGGGGTATTTAAAACTTAACGTCTGCGCACAACATCTGTGGCATGCTGTCCAATTTACCAATGGCACAGTTTGCATACACAAGCAAGAAATGCCTTTACAGGAATATACTTCTAATGGAAGCCTACCAGCAATTTGTATAAATAGCTATAAATATTTAAAATCGCTATTTTGTTTGTCCCACAGTTTTTAAAGTATAAACATGACAGTGGTTATCGCAGTCATTTTTGATCGATGTGTATTCATTCAAGGATTTCTAGATTGAGCAGGAGTGGTGCAGATTCAGAATACATAACAATTTTTCTGAATACTTAAAGCATATCCCTCTTAAAATTTGTGAATAAAATGACACAAACAAAAAGAAAGTCCAAATCACTTGAAATAATGCTTACTGAGAACTTTCTGGTAGTGCTATTTTAATTTCAATTTTTTTCCCCCACCAAAAGTTCATGCTAGGTGCTAAACCACATAATCAACTCTATTATTTACTAGTCTTCCTAACCCTGAATGAATGAAAAAATACATTGTCTGAATGTGCTGTGACTTTTTATTCTAAATGGTTCAATTGGTGCAAGCAAGCAACATTTTGTAAAGCACTCAAACGTTTTAAGTTGTAAGAATGACAATGAGAAAAAAAATTGCCGCTATAGTTTATTTACTATATCTGTTCTGAGAACTGTTACATTATAAGGAATTATTGAAGAGAAATAAAATACATATACCCTTTGTAAGTGCTTTCTTTTAGTGCTACTATGCTACCAGTTGCCTATTGCACATTATTTTCTGAAATAAATTCTAAAATGTGATAATAAATGGGAAAAATTATGTTTGAAACATGACATGACTTGACTTGAACTTGAATTACCAAAAGATACCAGTAAATAAAATGACAACTTATAGTTATGTGTTTGAGTAAAACATAATTTTTCATCTATAAACTACTGATTGCATTTCTTCCAAATAATGTTTTCATTTTTTTGCAAAAAAATAAATAAATAAAAAAAATAAAAATGGTGAAAACACAAAACAAAGGAAAAAAAATTTTTTCCAACAAATTAAAACAAATTAAAAATATATTTTGATAAATTGTCATTTTTCTGGAGGGAAAAACGGAAATTACAATATTTCAGAGACATTTCAGAGGTGGTCTAATAAGGTTGCCTTCCATTGTATATTTCGAGGCACATATGTGTTTTAACATTCAGAAATAGTACTAAAATTAAAATGTATGTATGCAGAACTGATGACATTTCTTCCAAATGTATTAAATTGTTTTGCAAACAAAAAAAAAAATGGTGAAAACACAAAACAAAGGGAAAATATTTTTGTACTCATAACCTCTTAGTAATTGGTTGGATAAAATAGTATGTTAGTGCTTAAAAAAAATGCAATCTTCATATTCATTAAAAAAAAAGAAAATATATATTTTTTTAGATTCAGATGCATATACATTTATTGGGATGGTGAAGGGAATATTTGTCACAGCACTAACATTGCACATACAAGTTTAAATATAAATTGACGGCAGTTGTAAACACCCCAGAATCTTCCTTTCATAGTGTTATTTTTTCCAAGTTTTCAGATTAGTGTCTTGTTGTTCTTGTTCTTGTTTCTTTTTAACGGAGTGAAGAAGTTTTCTAAAGCTCGCTATTGATTTATGCGCAGCTGTGCATTTGTCATCTGTCAGAACTGTCAGTGAGTGATGGATGAAGGAGAATCTCTTTCTATCCTGTGGTCCCATGTAATATCTTTCTTTTACAAACGTTTACAGGTTTATATCTCGCTTGAAATTGCCTGTCTGTCTTTTGCGTGCCGCTTGGGCACTTCGGGAAACCTCTTGCTTTCTTGATTAAGACCCGAGACAAGCGAGAGTCCGTTTCAGTTCCTCCCATCACTTTCACTCAACTTTTTTCGATTGCATGAGGAAAAGCGTACGTCTCGGTGGTGCAATTTCCTTTTAGCCCATGTGTCTGCTCTTCTGTGACTTGCAGATGATGGCATCATCCGTCCGGTGACTTTCTGGGTAGTGGGAGACTTTGACCAGCCGTCGGGTCGACAGCTGCTGTATGATGCCATACGTCACATGGTAGGCAAATGTCACTGAGCAATTACTGTGAATAGATCAAAATTCTTTCACGTTCTGCCTGTGTCAGATAAACCTTTGTGTATTGTTCAAATTGACTACCCTTTGTTATGTTCGTAGCTGTTTTTGCCCTATTGACCTATTGAGTTGGATTTTATTTTAATTAAATTTAATTAAAATCAAAACAATTTAGATTTAGAAATTTGATTTGTTAATTTTTATATTTATTTGATTTAGATTTTTATTTAATTAAAGTCTGATTAAATGTATATTAAATGTATTTTTTATTGATTTTATTTCAGTTTTAATAGTCAGTTATTTAAAAAGAATGGTAATGTTCATCATCATCATCATCATCATCATAATTCAATTAAAAAAAAAATCAGTTTGAACGATACAAAATTGTTATTGTTTTAGTTAACAATACCACCGATGAGTGTTTAAAATCTTTTTCTATAACAAGTCCAACCTTTAATTGAATCTGACAGACTGTAGAAAACAGGTCTGAACTATTGCCAGCTTAATGTTCTTTTTATTTTTCCTTTAGAAAACCAGTAATAATGTGCGATTAGGAGCGATCAATAACCCCAGCCAGAGCCCCTCTAACGAGAACAGCCTGATCGCTCGAGCCGTATGGGCGGCCATGCAGACGCAGACCTCCAACAACGCCAAAAACTTCATCACCAAAATGGCTAAAGAAGAGACGGCGCAGGCTCTTTACGGAGGCAGTGACATTGCTGAGTTTGCTGTTGGGGTAAAATAAGCTCCACTATAATTCACTTACAGTCGTGATGGATTATTTGCTCTGGGTTATTTCACTGTTGCTGCTGCGAATGTCACTTTTAAAAGTGCAGGATTTAATATAGAAGCAATTTAACCAGACTCTTCTGCATTTTTCGACACTACAGGGCATGGATGTTCCTCTGTTTAAGAGCGCGTATGAGTCTCCTAATGTGAACTTCCTGCTGGCTCATTCTGCGTACTGTAGAGACGTCCTCAAACTGCAGAAGGGACAGAGAGCTGTTATCAGCAATGGAAGGGTAAGTAAAAAAATTTGCCTGACTGAATCCACTTTTTTTTCTTCCTACGCCCCATGATGCTTTGAAGAGAGTAACTTGCGTTAAATTTCAATGAAGTGCTTTAAAAACTGTACAGTCATTATTCTCCTCTGTTCATCCATTGAATATTAAAAAGCAACTTATCAGAATTAACAATTTAGAATTACTTTCAGGAGACCATGAGAATCCTCAAAAAACTCAAGACGAGATTTCGACAAAGATATTGTGAATATGTTTAATGTTACTGAATACGTAACATTATTTTCGTGACAGAAAAACATAAACAATAAACATAAATCTACAGCGGGGAAAATAAGTATTGAACACTTCACCATTTTTCTCTGAAAACATATTTCTAAAGGTGCCGTTGACTTGAAATTTTCCCCGGATGTTTATAACAACCAAAGAAATATATGCAAAGAAAACAAGTCTAATTGGTGTACAAATTAAGATATGCGTAATAAAGTGAAATGACGCAGGGAGAAAGTATTGAACACATGAAGAAAGAGAGGTGTAGAAAGGCAGTGAAAGCCCAGACAGCAGCTGAAATCTCTCAGTAGTTATTCAGCATACCTTTGCTCATCATCATTGTAAATAAATATTAGCTGCTTCAGTCCAACATCTACATTATCAGGATGATGAAGATGAAACCAGATTGGACATTTCAGCAAGACACTGATTCAAAACACAGCCAAGGAAACTCTCAAATGCATTTAGAGAAAGAAAATCAAGCTGTAGAATGGTCCAGCCAATCACCTGACTTGAATCCAATACAAAATATAAATTAAAGATCAGATTTGATAGACTAGACCCACAGAACCATCAAGATTTACACTCTGTTTAAGTCAAATCACACCTGAGCAATTCATGTGACTTCATTCTCTATATGAGAGGCATTTTTAAGCTGCCATCACCAAAAAAAACTGTAATTGTATTAATTGTATTTCAGTAGTTCAGTACTTTCTCCTTGTGTCATTCCATTGTTATTACACATAACAAATTTTTCAGATGTTTTTTTGTTTTGTTCAATTTTTATGTTTGCATTGTTTGTGTTTTTAGCAAAATCTGGTTCAATTCCATGTCAACAGCTCCTTTAGAAATATTATTCCCACGAAAAAAACATGACGTGTTCAATACGTAATTTCCCCACTTTATGTATATGGATTACTTGTACAGGGTTGTACATCCTAGTAAATTCTTGCATTTTAACGTTGTGTTTTTTGGGTTTAAAAAAATAATAATAATAATAATTTTTTGATAAAGTTATTGAAACTGCTTGAAAATTTAAATGTGTTGCTCTCATAATAATTTATCTAAATAGGTAATAAACTATTTAAATAAAATCATCTTTAATTTAGAATGTATCTGTTTGCTTTTGCATAGTCTGATGTGCATGTCTTTTTTTTTTATCTGTGTTATTTGATTAAGCAGTGGGTGAAGTTAAAATGCATTACAGCTTTATGAGTGAATAATGCATGAAATTAAAATAAGTATACATATGAATTTAAGATGAAAGATGACACATTTAAGATGCGAGTATATTATATTTAGAAGAGTAAATGACAGTAATTCAGTGTCTGGCTTGGGGTCATCAAAAGATTTCCTGAGAAAACTATAACAAATAACATCTGATGTATGAAGAATTATGCAAATGTGTGTAATTTGCCACTCTTGTAAACTGGAAAAGTCTTAAAATGTGCTTGAAAGTGCTTAAATTTTAATTTGGGCAAGGTGTGAGATCACAACCTTTTTGTTTGAGGTTCATTAGTTAAATTCTTTTGAATAGAAGTTCCCTAAAATGGAAGGACAATAAGCATAATTTGAAACACAATTTTGAGCCCACACGGAATCTGGGCACACAGAAATCCACAGATTTTTAGCCCATCATTGAGTCTATTTATTTACTTGTCTAAATGTGTGTAAATTTATATTTATTCAGTTTTTTTTATTAATTTCAGTATTATTATTGACTAATATGAAAGTGTTCATTTGATTTATTTTTCAATACTGTTTGTAAAGTAATATTTTCTGTCTTTTAGTAAATATATTATATGAAACTTGCTTTGTTTACCAAATAAGTTGATATAATTGGATTTGCATTGTAAACATTAAAAGTTAAAAAGGTATTATTTTTTATTTAATATATTCAGTTTTTAGTTACGATACTCCCAAAATTAGGGCTGTGCGATTAATTGAAATCGAATCGCAATCGCGATTTGAAACGTTGCGATTAGCTAATCGCAAGAGGCTGCGATATGAAATGTATTTAGATTATGTAATTTCCCCCACCCAGAGCAAATGTGTGACTGCCGTCTGTGTGTGACAGTCTTACTAGCCAATTGAGTGAGCACACGTTCGTTCTGCCCAATCAGAATTGCGCAACCGAACTATGCGGAAAGCCCACAATAAAACAAACAAACAGGAAACCGTGGACAAGTGGGATGATGGCATCTGCCGCTTCAGAAGCATTAATAGACAAATTAATATCAAAGAAAAACAGAATGTCGGTAATATGGGAATATTTTGGTTTCAAAGTCACAGACACAGAACAAAAACAGGTCATTTGTAAGAGCTGTCGCAGAATTGTTGTCACAGCATGAGGAAATACAACAACCAGCACCTAAAAAAGCATCACAGGCGGCTATATGAGGAGTGTCTTGCTAAAAAGTCAACTAAAAGTATTGCCAGTGACACTAAATATAGTAGCTAGCAACACCAAAGTACAATTTCAGAGGTGTTTGCGGCTGTTACACCATATGAAAAAACATCACAAAGGCACCAGGAGATAACTAACGCCATAACTCACTACTGTTTGCTCTAGAGAAAAATTAGTGTTTAATTTCTGAATATTTATAAACAAATTTGAATAAAAGTTGGAGTAAGTTAATATTTTTTCAGTTCCTTTTTAACTAACACTCGCTGCATTTTAGCAGTAAGAAGCTATATTGAGCTGAAGCTAAATATTGAGCTGAAGCTTGACTACAAAATTAAATTGCAAATCAAATCGAAATATCTTTAAAAAAAATCGCAATTAGATATTTTCCTGAAATCGCACATCCCTACCCAAAATCATTCCACATTGATTTTACAAAATTCTGCGCAGAAATAGCAAAAAATGTCAGCAGATTTTGTCTGGCCCTACCCATAAGTCATCACACAAGACTGCAAGACTGTGAGCAAGACTGTGAGCAAGACTGTGAAAGCTCTTCTGATTCTGTATCTTGTTTTATTTCTCAGATCATTGGCCCACTGGAGGAAAGGGAGGTCTTTAACCAGGACGATTTCCTGCTTCTGGAAAGCATTATTCTGAAGACATCAGGGGAGCGGATCAAGGGCAAAATCCAACAGATGGGCATGGTAGAGGATCGGTATGTTTTCAGTTTTCAGTGGACCTCAAAATAAGATCATCCTCATTTATCTTAAAATACAAAAGCCATCTACATAGTTACGTGTATAAAGATTGATTAAACGAGGGGGAAAAAACGGGGGTGTAATGCCATGGAATCTTATATAAATGTGTTTTTAATGTAACTTTATAGCTCAATAAAATATTTACTCATCAATATTAATGCAACTGATATAATTACTACAGTACGTTTTTGGTCTATTTTAAAATATACAGTTGAAGGCAAACTTATTAGTCCTCATGTGAAATTTAAGTTTTATTTAAATATTTAATAAATTATGTTTACCAGAGCAAGGACATTTTTTGCAGTATTTCTTATTATATATATTTTTTTTTCCTGGAGAAAGTCATGTTTTGTCTAGTTTGGCTGGAATAAAAGCATTTGATTGGCTACAGAAAAAAAACCCACTTGTCCAGTGACTTGCTTAGTTAACCTTATTAATCTAGTTAGCCTTTAAATTGCAATTGATTTATAATATGTGTATTTAAGCGATCTTATGTCCTTGTGTTCTTGTCCAGAGTTCAATTCCAATGCTCAAAACCGCAAGTACACATATGTGTTGCTCTGTAAAAGCACTATCAAAATTCTAGTAGGCAGTGAGGTTTCTATGTTGCACTGGTGTTTTGAGTTGTTGGAAATGTGTGAGATGCTACTGTAGCAGTAGGTCAAACTCTCATTCATTCAAGGAAGAAAAAGGCGGAAACCGCAGAACTTTCAACAATTTAAACATAAAATAAATGCAAAACAAATGTATCCATTTGAGACTTAACTTGTTAAGCACTTTCATGGCGTGTCACTGCTACTAAGCTGACCAATTACAGATATTGTGCTCAGTGTATTTATTACATGTGGTTACATTTTTTGAGAGGTGTGCATCAGGGTACAATGAAGGCTACGCCAGACCTACTGCATGCACTTGTTGCAGAAGTATAAATTGGGGTTTTTTTTGCCTCACATAATTTTTTCGCTCAAATTGAATTTTTTACAACTTGCACGGATGATGAGATTGAGGCGAATTTGCGCATTTGCGACAAAAGCGCCATGCATTCTGCATCATTCACGTCGCCCAGTGCAAATGTGCTTCTATTTGCATGTTTGCATTGACTTTGTGTTAATCCACTCGCATGGATGCCTATTCACATTTGGTGTAAACCCAGAATATGTGCCTTTATAAGTTACATTATAATTTTTTTTTTTTTTTTTTCACACTGTATGGTGTATTACTTAATTTATGCATTTATTTTTTTGTCGTTTTATTATTTTGATCTTGTACATTTCTTCTCTTTCTAGAGTTCTTTTAGTATATTTTTATGTATTTATTTTAATAGCATTTTGCGTTTTTAATCTTAGTTATCAAGTTTTTTAATTGATATTTTAATGATTATTATAATAATTAGATTTTTTTATTTATCTACTCTCAAAAATGGAAAAAAATAGATCTAATGAATGGATCATTTACTGTGCTCTGCTAGAAACCGAAATCATGAGCCGCTTTGCATCAAAACATCATAGTACTTCATATTAAATTCCATATTTATATAATTACAACACAGATTGTGAACCGATATCGTGGTAAACCCTATCGCATTATTACAATTTAAAAGTTTATCTCGAGAATAACTAAATACTTATTAACTGGAACTATACAAATACAAAAGTTTCAGATACTCATCAATGACACTTTTTACTTTCATTTAGCACTTGGTGAGTATTCTTTATAAGCCCTGTTTGTCCTGTATAACTAATAGCAGAGCTCCAGACCTCATTCAGCACAGAATGTCCTCCTGTCAAAGCTGTGAAAGGATTACGACTATACATTTCCATCACATGTCGTTTCAGCGGCAATTACTTCCTCTTAATGAAGTGTGTCGGTCTGCCTTGAAGAAGGAGATGTTTAATGTGTACTTGCTGGAAGAGCAGACTGAGACAGTGACACCATGTTCATTTATCCTCTCAGTAAACTTTTAGAGGGCTGATTATTGTAGTGTTGGCTATAATAGAGGAGGCAGTCATTGGCTTTATCAGTGTTTGAATCTTTTCCTTGAATGTTTTAAACTTTTCCCCAAGTCTTCCTTCTTGGTTTTGATTATTCGTTGTGCACATCTGGACTGCACAGGTTTGAAACCAGTTTCTTATCTCCTCTTTGCAAATATGGGAGTAAATGTGACACATTAGAGAACACAAAAGCAACACAAAAAGACACTTCAATTTTCTTTTTTCTGCTTCACCATACTTAGAAGGGCTGTGATTTATTTTTTTTATTTATTTTTTTTAAGTTCTATTTCAAGAAAAATGCTAAAGTGCAAAATAAACATGTATAATATATATTAATATTTAATCAAAGTAAAATACTTTTAAAATTAAGTAACTAATCACGGTTTTATTAATGTAATTTTTAAATATTTAGAAGCACATTTCTGTACAAACAGTTAGGCCTGTCCCAATAATCAATATATCGACTTATCACAAAACACATGGACATGACCTCAATCATTTTTGGTGACGCAATATATTTCACCCATACATAAAAAAACAATGCTAGCAACATTTTAGCTGAGCAACATCTCTATCTGTATTGGAGGTGTCAGTATGGTTAAAAAAAACAAACAAACACTTGTGTGGGTGTCTAACAACTGAAAATAGATCTGGTAGCAGATATCACAGCCTCTCTTTTTACCTTGCATTTTTTTGTTAACATTTATTATTATTATTTTTTTTTTAGCATTTGCATTCTTTGGAAGAGTGTAATTGCATTTTGATGCTATTATATTGTCATTCTGTCATTATATAATGAGTGATATTAAAATGACAATATCGTTTATCGCAATGTATTTTGTTGCAATATATCGTACAACAAAAAATAGATATCGTGACAGGCCTACAAACAGTACAAATATAGTTTCAGATTAACGGCTCTATTCAGATGTAATGATTTTTTTAATTTTATGATTTATTTATAAAAGTAATTCTTGGCATATAGCATTTTTTTGTACACAATGTAAAGGATTGATATGCTTTGCTGGACTTTTTAAAGCACTGAATCTGCATGTTACTTTTATATTACAGTTGGATTAATGGACAGAGTGCGAAAAAACATGTCTGAACTATTAATAATTTAATTATTATTCTTTCTTTATTGGTTTATTCTTTCTTTCTTTCTTTATCTTTTTTTCTTTAATGCCATATTTTCTCCCCTAAAATGAAAATTGTTATGTAAATCATTTTAAGAAAATATGAGAAAATATTCAAGTTCAACAAAAAACTAAATTTCTCATAATAATAATAATGATAATAATAATTGTTTTTATAATGTGCTTTTCTTAAAAGCGCCACAAGTATACAAAACAAAAAAAGAATGACAATGTTGCATAATAAAAAAAAAAAAAAATCACAGTACTTCAATTATTATTTTGTGTTCTGGCGTTTCTGAATGCTACAACATGTAAAATTAAGCTTGTTAGAAGCATTTGCTTTCCTCTGCTTGCATAGAGTAGATTTTGGGCCTTAGCCTCAATCATTTTGTTTTATTTGTGTTTTAGAGCTAGTGATCTGGTGATGAAGGTCGATGCCCTGCTGTCTTCACAGCCCAAAGGTGAAGCAAGGATCGAGCACACTTTTGCTGACAGATACAGGTACGTCACTTCTTCTCACGCAAGGAAATGATTAAATTCTCAGAATTCATTAGCTAACCTTTTTCTCTCCGTTTCACTTCGCAGCGCTGTGAAAATCAGACCAAAGGAAGAGGAAGTGTACTTCGATGTTGTAGCTGTTTTGGATCCAGTGACCAGAGATGCTCAAAAACTAGCACCTCTACTCCTGGTGAGAACTTCAGCACGGCTTCACTTTACATGATGTGACTAAACAGTAAAATTAATTAAATGAAATTAGTTCATTTCACTCGGATATTTAATTAGTTAATTCAATTAAATTAATCTTTATTTCTATAGCACTTTTCCAATGTAGATTGTGTCAAAGCAGCTTAACATAGAAGTTCTAGTAAATTGAAATTGTGTCAGTCCTGTTAATTGTAATCGTACTTTATTAGCAGGGATTCACCAAAAAGAAAATTCTGGGCCAAAAACTGAAACAAAAAATGCTTTAATAATTATTTATTATTTTATTAAATTAAATAATTTTGTAAGACTGTTTAAATTTAACTCATTAACTTTATAAAACAATTATAATTATAAAACAATATTAAAAACAGGCCAATAGAACAACCACATTTTATTGACAGTGAACCAGTGGAGAGGAGTCCGTTTAACAGTGTTGCCATGATAGCACAGAAGCGCTATTGCAAGCTGCTAGAACAAGCATAGTACATTGTCCTGTCAGTGCACTTTGCTTTTCCAGTGTGCATGTGTAGTTCATGCATTGGTAAGTATACTGATACATGAGCGGAATATCCACAGAGCACAATATTGAGCTAATTTGAACTTTGGCCATATTGCACATGCTCTGCTGCTTTTGTGCTTTGGTCAGTGCAGCAACAAACCAATCTTTGCATGGCGCAATGAAATGAATGGGTTTCATAGCACAGAGTTTTCCGCGTACACTGTGAAAGCCATTTTTTGGCTCATATTTTTGAGCCTTTTCGCCTTTGGTGCACCCCTACTTAATAGAAACAAATTAAGTGAACTCAAAATTGCATTAAGATGAACTTTAAGTAAAAGCAGATTTCTAATTCTGACTGTATTAGAAAAATAAGTGTTGAAATTCTTTTGCACAAGATTAAGGTGGAGGAATAAATGTATCTGTTATTTGGAGCTCTTTTGAGATTTACAAAGGTTTGTGCTACGTTTAACTTTGTAAAGTTGTGAATAATATGAATACTTTAAAAACCAACTGGTTGTTTGGTTGAGAATAAGCTTTCTAAACTAACACTTCTTCATCAAAGATCAGAGTTTATGTGATGTTTATGCTCAAATTAGTTTATTTGATATTTCGGTATTTGATATTTACAATAAGGTGTCATTAGTTAATGTTAGTTAATGTATTTATGAACAATACTTCTACAGCATTTATTAATCATAGTTCAAAGTTTATCAGTGCGTTATTAAAATTCAAAATTGTTCTTGTTAAAGGGATATTTCTTTCTTCCATTGAACACAAAAGATTATAATTTGAAGAATGTGGAAAACCTGTAACCATTGACGTCTATAGTATTTGTTTTTTCTACTATGGATGTCAATGGTTACAGGTTTCCAACGTTCTTCAGAATATTGTCTCAACAGAACAAATGTGCCAAACAACAAGTTAGGGGTTAGTAAATGATCTCAGAATTTTTGTTTATGAGTGAACTATATCCCTTAAATGTGAGTTAAGAAGAACTAACAATGAACATCTGTATTTTCATTAATTAGTGTTAACAAAGATGAATAAACACTGTGATTTAATGTATTGTTCATTCTTTGTTCATGTTAATAAATACAATAACTAATGTAACCTTATTATGAAGTGTTACTGTATTTGAATTAAATTATATTCATAAGTTAAAATTCTTAAGTCCTACTAACGTGAAACATTTCAGTAAGCTAATTAAGTTCAGAATACTCAATACATTTTGCTGAAAACTTAAGTTTGTACATTGCATGTGGAACCATCTGTTGATTTACACACTCTGCCAGCCTGAGTTGTACAGGTCCATGCTAACCAGCCAAACTTTGACCTCCTAGCCATGTTCGAGCCATTATTATTATTCCATAGAAATGTTGACCAAATGATGTTGCTCCATGATCTTGTCCTATATGTGTGTGTTATATATACAGTGTAGGACAGCTGGTCCCTATCTGACATTTCACAGATACAGTCAGTCAGTCTGCATTGGTTGGCTCTGTCTCTGAGAGCAGCTGTCGGTGAGAGCAGGTTCATTTGGGTGGTTGTACCTTGACTCATGTCACTTCCTGTTTGTGCCCACTCAGGTATTGAAGCAGCTGGTGAACGTCAACCTGCGAGTGTTCATGAACTGCCAGTCCAAGCTCTCTGACCTCCCGCTGAAAAGGTCAGAGGAGAGAAACTCTGTGACAGTACATGCTCCATCATACAGTTATGAAAAAGAAATGAATAAACCACTCAGAAGTTTCTCTGGATCATACGAATTTTAGTTATGTTTTAGAGTAAAATGTCGTTTTAAATTCTGTTAACTGTTGATGACATAATGGAAATTTAAAATAAAAAATGTTGTCATTTAGGGTGTTTGTTTTGCATAATATAATAATGAAGTTTCTTGTTTATATTTATTTTTAGACAACATAATACCTATGTTTTAACTTAAGAAGAGTATGAAGTCATACTTTATTGGAGTAACCCTGATTTTCAGATTTTTTCCCCCTAAAACTATTCTAAATGACAATGTTTTTTTGCAATTGGAAAAAATGTTATCAGAATGTTATAGAATAAAACCAATATTGTTTTACCCAAACTCATACCTAATAAATCAAGTAAGTCCAGAGAAACTAAAAATATTCAAGCGGTTTCTACCTTTTTTTCCATTTGCTTTAAATTCACCTTCACATTTCACTGTTTACTTCAACTTCATTTGCAGGATAAAGTGAGATAACAAGATATAATTCACTCTGAAGCACTATGTTATTGTTTTAGACTGTTGTTCTTTTGCTTGCTTTTACTGTTTTGTACATTATTATGTTTTATGTTTCCAATAAAACCATGACTTTTTTTTCTCTTTAGTTTTTATCGATATGTTTTGGAGCCAGAGATTGTGTTTCTGACCGATAGCAGCTTTGCTCCTGGTCCGATGGCTAAGTTCTTAGATATGCCTCAGTCGCCTTTGTTCACTCTGAACCTGAACACCCCCGAAAGCTGGATGGTTGAGTCCGTCCACACGCGTTACGATCTGGATAACATATACCTTGAAGAGGTAAGAGTCTTTCTCACTCACATTGACTATAATAAGGTCAAGAGTTTTCTTCTAGAGATGTTAAGAAAATAAGCCTTGTGTATGAAAATTTTTATTTTTTTATTTTTATTTTTTGCAAATACTTTTTTTTTTTTTTTTGCCGTTTTTTAATGTGTTTTAAGCCCTTAAATGTCACCATCCCGATAGCAGGACAGGAAAGTTTACTTTAAATACTAATCCAATCATGACAAACTATATATTGTTGAAAAGGTCACAGTCTTCTGAATACACATTTTAACACTGTTTTTAGTTTTTTGTTGTGCAGGAAGAATAGGAGATCAAAATCTATTTACTGTCACCCTTCAACCTGTTGGACCATTTATGGTTACGGTTTAACACCCTTATATTATAGTCTAAACATAGAGCAATCATGGCAAACTATATATCACTTGAAAGCTTAAAATTTCTTAAATAATGTTTTTTTTTTTTTTTTATCCTTACAAAATGTATTACGATTTTCACAAAAACATTAGCATCAGTAATAAGAAGTGTTAAGCACCAAATCAGCATGGTAAAATTAAATACAATTCAATGGAATATTAAGGCATGTTAAAATAGAAAGTCAGTTATATAATTCATAATATTTTACAATATTACAGTTTTTTTCAGTATGTTTATTAAATAAAAAACTTTGGTGAACGTAAGAATCTTGTTTCAAAAGCATTAAAAAAACTAGCAAAACCCAAAATAATAAAAAAGTGGTAGTGTGTGGATACAGTATGTGTACTCTAGATCAACTTATCAAGTTTTGTTATAATTAAACAATAAAAAAAAAAAAAATATATATATATATATATATATATATATATATATATATATATATATATTTGTGATTATTAAAAATGTATAATACAAAACATATATGATAACACAAAATTCCTATCCTCTTCTGTGCAGGTGGACAGTGTCGTGGCCGCCGAGTACGAGTTAGAGTATTTATTACTGGAGGGTCACTGCTTTGACGTTACCACAGGTCAGCCTCCCCGTGGTCTGCAGTTCACTCTGGGCACTGCCTCCGACCCCGTCATAGTGGACACCATCGTCATGGCCAACCTGGTGAAAAGACGCCACGCACTCATCTAATAAATAATCGCTGATTCCCTTATCAAAGGTCATCTTACTGTGATCCATCTTTAACAGGGTTATTTCCAGCTGAAAGCAAACCCAGGAGCCTGGATGCTCAGGCTGAGGAAAGGCAGGTCGGATGATATCTACAAAATCTACAGGTACCCTATTACAGCCTGTCAGACGCCTGTCTCTCTTAATGTCCTTCTGTCTTTTGGCTTTATTGGTCGCTTGACTTTTTTTTAATTCCCCTCTCGCAGTCATGATGGCACAGACTCTCCAGCTGAAGCTGATGATTTAATCGTCGTCCTTAACAACTTCAAGAGCAAGATCATTAAAGTGAAAGTAAGTAATGGAAGTCTGAATCGGGTGACGGGGTGAGGTCACATACAAGGGCTCTCTGTCTGTGCAGATTGAGGGTATCCGCTTTTAATCTGATGTCACAGTTTCAAGGTCCAAACACTCTATCAGATGCCAAACAGCAAATGCTACTAAAAGAAGCTCACAGTGTGATTTAATGTTATTGAAAATCATGATCATAATGTTTATATTATTCATGCCCAATCTCAGATGGTAGACAATGATTCATCTTTCATAAATGATTCAAATATTGGTGTCTGGGACCCAGCAAGCCCAGAGATTTGTAGTGAACACCACAATGATTAAATTTTGTGTTAGATGATGATAGTGTCTTCTTAACTCACTTCTTCATCCTTGTAAAGGGGCTTTCACACAGTCTACATTGTAAAAACACTATAGAAATTTTGATTGACCTGACACTATGATTTTGTAAAATATTTGCTTTAATGTGGGATATTACTAAACAATGGTCTTAAATGACTATTTTTGACTACATTTTTTGGGTAAATTATGCTTTATAAGTATAGTAAGCTGGACAAAACAACTTCAATTTTGTGAATCATATAGTTTACATCAGGGATACTTATCGTAATTTTTTTTATATTGCAATTTCTTGATATTATGATGTATTGTTACATCCTAAAATCAACAGACACACAAGTATATTGACTGAAGCCCATGTTTATCACATGAAGTATATATATGTTTTTTTTTTATCTAAAGATATAGATTTTTACAGTTATTAACATATTCCCTGATTTGTTTTAAGCATTTTCAATTCCAAGCAATTGTTAATGCAGGGTATCTTTTTTTTGTGGGTGTTCAGTCGTTCCAGTGAGCTGCCAGTACAGTATGTCTGTTGGTACATCTGTGCTCTGTCGCTGGACTTTGTTAAAGGGATAGTTCACCCAACAATGAAAATGTACTCACCCTTAAGTGGTTCTAAACTTTGAGTTTCTTTTTTTCTGTTAAGAAGTTATTATTTTGAAACATGTTGGAAACCCAGTAGCCATTGTAATCTATAGTAGGGATGGAATTATTTGCTACCAGTATCTAGCATTCTTCAAGATCTCTTATTTTAAGTCCATCAAAAGAAAGAAATGTAAAGTTATTTTTAACATGTGGGAGTAATTGATAGCATTTAGAATAGGTGAACTACCCTTTTAAGGCTCTGTTTACACACTATTAGAGGCCCTAATATTAAACATCCCACACTATTAAACTTCAAAATAATTCGATTCTGATATTTTAAAATTGCATCGCTATTCTCACTTGCATTCAGCAAGTACTGATAGTTTGCTTTTATGTCAAGAGATTAATGTAAACACAGTTCACTATGAATATTCTTGTAATTGGTGGAAACCTTTCCTAACATTATTAAGGATTATTTTAGGTTCAAATGATATTTGTAAGGAAATCGCATGTTGGCAAGTATGTTGGTAAAAACTGAGCTCAGAATTGATTCAAGAAAGAAAAGTGATGCATTTGGAAAATCTTCGAAAACTGTAGAATGATTTTTTGCCACAGCTCTGTACAATATAAAACATACATTGCAGTACACTTTATGTAGATAAACAGAGATCAGCCAATAAGACAAAGTCTGATTAGACATATGCCGATATTCAATATATTTTGATAGTGAACATGCAGAATATTGATATCGTAGGCAATTTAAAATACTCTGAATAACTATTTCTTATTTAACATTTTAGAGGGCTTTTTTTTAGGAATGTTCACATAGCATTTGTAATGGTGTTCATTCATTCATTCATTTTCTTTTCGGCTTAGTCCCTTTATTAATCTGGGGTCGCCACAGCAGAATGAACCGCCAACTTATCCAGCATATGTTTTACGCAGCGGATGCCCTTCCAGCTGCAACCCATCACTGGGAAACATCCATACACACTCATTCACACACATACACTACGGACAATTTAGCTTACCAAATTCACCTATAGCGCATGTCTTTGGATTTGTGGGGGAAACCGGAGCACCCGGAGGAAACCCACGCTAACACGGGGAGAACATGCAAACTCCACACAGAAACTCCAACTGACCCAGCCGAGGCTCGAACCAGTGACCTTCTTGTTGTGAGGCGAACGTGCTACCCACTGCGCCACCGTGCAGCCAATGGTGTTCATAACAGTGCCAAATGTTTGGACACTTAATAGGCTATTGTTTTCAAACATTAATATTTTCACATGAATCTATCCAACGCCATTGCAAATTCTGTGACTATTTGTACTTTAGTTTGTCAACTTTGTAAGGTTCCATTTAGCATTGGTTAATTTAACTAAAATCAATGCAATGACAACTAAAAGGCATTTATTAGGTGATGTTAATGTCTAATAGCATGTTAAAATCAAAAGTCGCAATTGTTTTATTAAATACAGTTTATAACTAATAAAATTCTCAACATGACATAGTTTTTAAAACTAATATTAAAATAGTAACCGTACTAAATCTGTCTTTAATCCATTAGCCAACATTTACTAATGAGAGCTTATTGTAAAGCGTGACCTATTGTACTTTTATCATCCATTTGCAATTTAATTTGTTTAAAGCATTTGTTTACTCTGAACATGTGTATATACAATAAAGTAATACACTAAGTACTTTTAGTAACACTTTAAAATAATGGTCCATGTTAGTTAATTTATTTACCAACATGAACAAACTAGTAATACATTCATTACGACATTTATTCATCTTTGTTTACATTACTTAATGTTAAGTTAAATAACGTTAGTTCATATTAACTGATGGTGCATTAATGTTAACAAGCACAAATTTGGATTTTAATAATGCATTAGTTAATGCATTAGTTAATATCTTGCTTTACAAGATTATTCATTCTTAGTTAATGTTAGTAAATATATTAACTAATGGGCCATTATTCAAAATGTTACTGTAATTTTTGTTGTTATATCTGTTAAAGTAACTTTTTTTTCTGCATCTTTGGTCAATATCATGATAATACTGTGATAAAAGCTTCAGCAAATAATCGCAACAAGAAAATCTGATACCAGCAGAAATCGAAGTCTGAATATCAATCGCAAGTTTGGAAAAAAAAAACAAAAAAAACAGCTGATTTTGATTTCTGGCCTATGGATTGTTGGTTCTCTTTAATATTCCGTACGTCACAACTTAACAAATGGATAAGCGGAGATGAACATGTTTCAAAGCAAGAGTATGTGAGACATTCCTTCCATTTCAGCTCGACCTGAGAGATGGAGAGAGCGAGAGAGTGTCTTCAGTTTCCTGCCATATACTCTTAATATCTGACAAGCTGTCACATGTCAGCCGGTGTGTGGGTGTGTGTCCAATGCGAGGTCTGCTGCTTCCTGTGGGGCTGTGGGTGGATTAAGAGCGTGGCCTAGGATGAGTGTGTGTTTATATATATCTGAATTTTTGACACGTCATGGCTCTAAGTATACAGCATTGGCCGTAGGGAAAGGGTTTGTTTATGTAGCAGGGCTTGTCTCAGGGTTTGGATTATTGTTTTCAAATCAGAAGTTGGCAGTCATGTTCACTTCATGTCAAAATTAACCTCACCTGCCAGTGGCTGGTACATTGAGAAATAAGTGTTGTTTCTCAAATCTTGGGATACAGCATTTTGCATTTGATTTAAATTGTGTTTGTCCTTATTTGTTCCTGTTTTTTGGCTCAATAACTGAGCATACTGTATAACGTATGAAATATAGTATATTGCAAATGTATAAATCTATGCATACGTAAAAATATATATGTATAAAAAAACACTTGAGATGACTTGAACATTTTTAGATTTATAATTTATGGCTATGAATAATGTATGCTAATGCCATTTGTCTAAATGTAATTGTTTTTATACATATAAAATAAAAAATGTAACACCTTTTATTGATTAATATTATTTTTGGTAGAATAACCCTGATTTCAATAACACCAATTGTAAACATTTGTTATTCTGACCAAAAATGCTCTAAATAACAGATTTTTACTTGAAATAGATTTTAACTCAAATATTAAATTCTGAAATTTTACCAGTAATTTTAGAGAAACTGAGAATTCTAATAGTCTCTTATTTTTTCCATGTATATTTTAATAAATTGTTATTAGTTATTTAATGCATGTGTTCTGTTGCTCCATATCATGTTTGCAGGTGCAGAAAAAGGCCGATATGATAAATGAGGAGCTTCTCAGTGATGGTACCCATGAGAACGAGTCTGGATTCTGGACATCTATAACCAGGTACAATTTGTGGGATACAGTACTCTTCTGCCTGCTCAACTCTACTGCATCTTTCACTTAAAATACTGAATGTTAAAATATTCAATATTTTTCTTTTTTTATGTCTTTCTTTTAGAGGATTCACTGGTGGTTCAAACCCAGAAGAACCCAAACAGGAGAAAGACGATGTTATCAACATTTTCTCTGTGGCCTCTGGTCATTTATACGAGCGGTTCCTTAGGTAAACAACTGCTTTCACTAGAATTTTACAGTGGCTGCATTGCAAAATATATCTTTATAACTGAAAATCTGATGTGGTAGAAATAATATGAATAATCAGGTCTAATATGGCTGTGCAATATTGTTAAAAAAAATCAAGAATTTTTCATTAACTATCATTTATAATTTGCTGAGTGTGTGTTTATTCTGGTGACTCATTCAAAACAGTTGATTTATTTCTACACTTTTATGAATGGATCATTGAGTACATTTACATGGACACCAATAATCAGATTTTAATACGATAAAGACAATACTCTGATTAAGAGCCTACATGTAAACAGCGAATGTTTTATTATTTTTTGATTGCCTTAGTCCGACTAAAGTCATTCATTCATTCATTTTCTTTTCGGCTTAGTCCCTTTATTAATCTGGGGTCGCCACAGCGGGATGAACCGCCAACTTATCCAGCATATGTTTTACGCAGCGGATGCCCTTCCAGCCGCAACCCATCTCTGGGAAACCGACTAAAGTCATAATCGAACTAAACTGAAACTGAATTTTAACATGTGGAGTATTCCTATTTCAGTCGCATTATTGAAGTGCAGTACAGACATGTAAACGCCTTAATCAAATTTGTAGTACTTTTCGCTACATTTTGCAATGATGCACACACAGCAGTTGTCTCATCGCAAAGAGATCCATCAGGGTTTTAGCTGTTTACACACACCACACACACACAAATGTTATATAGCATGTAACACAGCTCAAGTTCTCAAACGAATCATGACATTTCTACTGTGACCAAATATATGACTTTAATATCATTCTTGTGCTGCAGAAATTGCTATAGCTTTGACATGTAATACAATCAAACCCTTGTGCGTGTCCTTATGCGATATTGAAAAAAAATGACACATACATCTAATTCCACATATTAAGAAAATGCAATAACTTTATGTGATTGTCTGGCTTGGGTTAGATCGTGACATTTTCCTCCTTGTATATAAAAAGTTTGTTTTAAGGGAAATGGCCTGATTTTTTTATGCTGATCTCTAGAGTCGCTGTGTCTTATTAGCGGCAGTGTCATTGGTTGTGTAATGCAGCTCAGTTTAGAAGGTCACTGGCATAACTCACCTGCTGCTTGTCACTGCAGGCACACAGTGTTGAGCTTTGCCCTCTCTCTCTCTATCTCTGCAGGATAATGATGCTGTCTGTGCTCAAACACACCAAGACACCCGTCAAGTTCTGGTTCCTCAAAAACTACCTGTCGCCAACTTTTAAGGTAGTGCTTTCAACAGAGCCTTTCAGATAGGTCTTATTAAATTCACAGCAAAAATATACGTGATCTTGAGCTACCATTACTACTTTAGTGTCACATGATCATTTAGAAAAAACATAGTAATATGTTGATTTTGGTGCAGATGAAGGAGATATTGTCTTTTTATTACCATTTGTGAAAATAACTGTTGTAACAAATGTCTTTACTACTATCACTTTCGATTAATTTAATCCATCATTGATGAATAAAGCTCTGAATTATTTAGGGACAGAGAACTGGTGCAATAATAATTCTTATTCTTATTCCTATTCTCCTCCTCCTCCTCTTTTCTCTTCCTCCTTTTTCCTCCTCCACCTTTTTTCTCCTCCTTTTTCCTCTTCCTCCTTCTTTTTCCTCTTCCTCCTCCTTTGTCCTCCTTCTTCTTTTTCCTCTTCCTCCTCCTCTTCCTCCTCCTCTAGAATGAATCACATTTTTTTCACACCAGAAGTGGTGAAAATTTACGTTTGTTATAGGTTTCGGAAGTGGGTGTGGCAAAATGGCTCGACAGCGCCACCTATACACTTTTCACGGTGTAGCCCCCGGGCTACAGAAATCGATGCAATTATGAGTTTTATTTTTAATTTATCTGCTTGAATTAATACTGTCCACTGTTCTGTGTCATCCTAAGGCCACCCAATGAGCCCAGGTTCGAGGTCCCTTTCATCGCTGCTTGCAGCTTTAATATTATTACTATTATTTATTATTATTAATGTTGTTACTGTTATTGTTATTATATATAATAATAATAATAATAATAATAATAATAATAATACATAAAAAAATCTTACTGACCCCAAACTTTTAAATTGTGTGTAGGAGTGTAGAAGTAAATTAAATTCACAAATGGGATTTTTCCATACATAAAAACCATATTAAATGCAAGTAAAGTTTATACTTCAATGTTTTAAATAAATTTTGTGAAAATGTTTTATCCTCATTTAGTGTAAAAATGTATATTTATGTAACAATGAAAAGATCTACTTATATGGACCTGTGCTTATTACATAAAATAAATCGTAATTAATTGTTTATTTATATTTTAAATAATAAATGGTTTAGACGTTTTTGTTTATAAATTATAAAGATTAAAAAATGACATTTAATTAGTATTTTGGGGCTGCATTTTGATCCATAGACACAATCTTTTTAATATTTCTTCAGATCGTTTTGGTGCTTAATGAGCCTGACAAGATATTTGCTATTTAAATGATTGCTATACTGAATGACATTTTAGTATAGCGTCTTCTGTAAATCAGAGTAAAAATGTGTGAAAGTCATTATCTTTTGCTGTAAATATACATCATATGTGTCTGTTGCAGGAATTCATTCCATATATGGCAGAGAAGTATGGTTTCCAGTATGAGTTGGTGCAGTATAAATGGCCACGTTGGCTTCACCAGCAGACTGAAAAGCAAAGAATCATTTGGGGCTATAAGATTCTGTTCCTCGATGTGCTCTTCCCGCTGGCTGTGGACAAGTTTCTCTTTGTGGATGCGGATCAGGTACAATAACAGAGCCATGCAGTTGTGTGGCATGAACTCTCGTCTCTAGAGTACAATAAGCACCAATCTGCCCGTGTGAGATTTATTTTCGGAAGTTGTATGTACAGACAAATCATCCCATTTGCAGTCACTGGAAGTGCACAGCAGTTGTTTGTTACACAAACCAGAGAAACATTATGTATGGGATGATACACTGCTGCCACCTTTGGTACAGTTTGAGTATAAACGTTAAAAGTAACAACAATAAATAAAAGTATTAAATGTACATGTTTAGTTACTGACCTCAGCATATCTTGATCTATTAAAGGGATAGTTCACCAAAAAAAATAAATTACTCACAATTTACTAATTTTTCAATATTTTCCAATTCAATTTTTCCATACCTTTGTGAGTTTCTTTTTTCTGGTGAACACAAAAGAAGATATTTTGAAGAATGTTGGAAACTGGTAGCCATTGACATTGGCTACCAGTTTTCAACATTTTAAATTATTTTTTATTACATTTTTTTTATCTGAGAAAAAAATAAACACAAATTTGTTTGGAACAGGTGTATGAAGAGTTCTGTCAATGACAGAATTTACTTGTTTGGATGTATTATAAGTACAGTTTTGTTTTTGAATTGATTGATCGAAATGAATCTGTTTGATCCTACAGATAGTTCGCACAGACCTGAAGGAGCTGCGGGATTTGGATCTAGAAGGGGCGCCATATGGTTACACACCTTTCTGTGAGAGCCGAAGAGAGATGGACGGATATCGTTTTTGGAAGTCTGGATACTGGGCTAGTCATTTGGCCGGACGTAAATACCACATCAGGTAAGATGGCTTATTTGATGGGTATTTTCATTCACCTTAATGTTTAGTGCATTTTCAGACCAGTCTTATTTTCCCAAACTGGATCTACAGTAATTACTATGTTGCATTTTCTTTTTAGTTTAGTTTGCTTTTACACAGCAACATTTCAAAGCATATTATGTGTTTATGCAAGTCACATGAGTAAAATTGTTCTGTCTTTGGTCTGGGTATTAATAGTAAATATGTTCAAGTGTGAAGAGCAATTAGACTATATTAACTTAAAGATGGATGAAAAGTAATATTCAGACCAATGAAATAAAAAAATTGGAATTTTTTTTGTCTACAGTTATATTGCAATTGTTGTGTTAGCAGGGTGCGAGTTGAACAATATCAAACATTATCGCTTGCTTTGCAAAAAAGCAAACCAAAAATCACACATTGCAAGTTCAAAAGCATTCCATGCCGATAGTCTATTAGAATGCTGTTGTAATGAACTTCAAGTTATGAAGGAAAAAATACATTAGAAATATACATATTGGTTAAAGGCATGAAAGAGTGCAGTTTGCAGAGTAATCAAAATATGATTTCAACAAAGTTAATAATTAAGTTTTACATTTTAGTTAAATTTTAGACACAGATTGTAGATTTTAAACAGATTTTAGTCTGTTTTTCTGCCACCAAAAAGTTATAAACAAAGATGGAGTGGAACATTTGTGTTTCAGAGCAATACTGCAGATGTTTTGTTTCTGAATGTTTCATATAAAGTGATTCATGCTCCATTTATTAAGGCAGTCACTATTTCTAAATCAGCTGTTTATAATAAAAGATTCAAGTGACTCAATATAATATGGACTATCAGCAATGTTTGAAAAAAAAAAAAAAAAACACAAAAAAAAACCTACGTATTTGTTTTACATTTTTGTTGTTGAAAACTAAGGATAACTGTGATTGTGATTGATCCTGATTTTAGATATAAGATCAAATGAGAGTTCAAATCAAGATTGTGATCTTAAAATAAAACTTTTTTTAGATGGTAGTTTCAGTCTGTTAGTTTTAAAGATATCTATTAGCTAGTGTGCTCCAAAACAGTGACAACATTCAGGATAAAAAAAAATATAAAACTTATATAAACATCCAAAGCTTGCAGTTTTTCACTTCTGCCTAAATGGACACGTCACCTCATACTTCAGTTTCTCATCAAATCTTAGCCAATCAAATGCTCTCTAGAATCTGACATGCCCCACCCCTTCAAGAGGCTTCTCATTTGATTCGAAACGCTGTTGACTGTTTTTAAAAGGGTAGGGGCTACTCTATGCCCCACCCTCTCTTCATTTTTCAGTTGAGATTACGTCAAACATAGAAAAAAAATTGCACATTTCGAAGCACTGCACAGCACCTTTAATGAGTAATTATGCAGCTTTACTGTGAAAACATATGACGATACATGCCAAACAGCCTAGTTTTGACTATTTGAAATGTCTCAGTAGAGTCATTTGGCAGGCCAGTGATTTGTCTTCTGTAGAACTGCTTTAACAGCTTAGAATTAAAACTGTCATGTATTACCACAAAGCTGCTCTATAATAGTGTGTTTTATTAATTGCTTTATAAATAAATGCAACTTCATTTGATCTGCTTCTTAGTGCTCTGTATGTGGTCGATCTGAAGAAGTTTAGGAAGATCGCAGCTGGAGACAGACTGAGAGGCCAGTACCAGGGTCTGAGTCAAGACCCCAACAGTCTGTCCAATCTGGACCAGGTCAGATCTTCTGTCCTAATTGTAAATTGTTCTTCTGTGTCAGGCTTTATCAATGAGAAATACTACCCTGACCCTGTTTACACTTGGTATTAACATGTGTTTTGGTAAGTCAGAGGATGTTTAGGTCCCTCTGTTTTGTTCACTTTCATTCACTTTTGATCTAATAATGTGAATTAAACTTCATTTTACATATGGTATGCTCCAAAAATAACCCATCCCTTTGAAAACTGTTTTTGTGCAAGATTTTTACTGCTAAATATACTGAGAAATTGTTAAAGCAGCTAAATTAATTAAATAAAGAGTAAATAATGAGTAAATTATGAATTTGTATTATTATTTTTTTTCTTTTCATTTTTGCAAAAGAACTGAAATGCACAACCAATTACAGTTAAATTAATTTAATTTAAATGTTCAGTAATGTAAGTTGAAATATTTTAATTATTTTATTGTCTTATTAGTTCGTAATACCGCATTTATACCAATTTAGCATCTTTGTATTCTTTGTATTTGTATTTTAGCATCTAAATTCTTTTAACAAATGTTATAGTACATTGAAAGTGTCTTTATACAAAATAAAGTTGTCAATTGTATGCATGGGATGAGGTGTTTTATCACACAATAAGACAGATCATGCAGCGTTTTGATGATTGAAAAACTTGTGTTTTCTTTTGGCTTTGCTTAGTTTTGTCACTTCAATTTTTTTCTCTCGCACTTTGACTCAAAGCTGAACAGCCAATCAGAGTGCTCTCTGTATTCTAAATACTGAATCGGCACAGTCCTCCTCTGACGTGAGCCCGACTTGTGGAACACACACAAACAAACTAGCCTGACAAACGCTCAGAATCAGGACTAGTTGGAGAAATTTGCCGTTTCCATTTTTTGTATTGCCTTTAGACCAAACCAAATGAGTCTACATGGCAAAGTAGATTGGTTTAGGTGGTCTTTAGTGGTAGTTCAAACCAGTTGGACCACATCAGGGTCTAAACTTCAACAGCAATCTGATCGTACTCTATTGACTACCTTTGAAAGTGATCAAAAGTAGAAAAGCACAAATAGTTAACCCCCGTTTTCACTTGAATTTAGACACATAAGTTTGAATACTTGGACAAGATCCTCCCACGTACTCTTTTTGTTAAAGCATTTTCATCATAACTATCCAAGCATGTTTTATTCGATTGCATTGACTTTATCTGTGTCTGAGAAATGTATTTTATTCAATTCATCCTTTTGAAGCGTTTTTTTAACACTGTTAATCCAAATGCGGTTTTGTATTATAAAAGTTATATTTATATTGTTAAAGCTTAATATAGTTTAAATCTGTAGTATACTTTTTCTCACCATGAAAGTAGCCATAGAAGATGGCATGGCATTAAACACAAACAAACAAACAAACAAACAAACAAACACCAGTATTCAGTGTCATCCGCTTGCAATCGGATCAACAAAAAATCTGGACTTTTCATTGAGGTTTCTTTTTTTTTTTCCTCCAATCTCAGGATTTGCCCAACAACATGATCCACCAAGTGCCAATTAAGTCACTTCCTCAGGAGTGGCTTTGGTGTGAGACCTGGTGTGATGATGCATCTAAAAAGAAAGCCAAAACTATAGATCTGGTAAGTCTATTGCTTTTACATACAAGTAAAAAACAACAACTAAAACTTGTGTTTTTATGATTGTTTTGATTTGATTTATTTTTTTCCTCAGTGCAACAACCCACAGACAAAAGAGCCGAAGCTGCAAGCTGCTGTGCGTATAGTAGGTGAGTGGAGTGACTATGACCAGGAGATAAAGAGAATCTACAACAACTTCCTAGGGGAGAAAGAAAGAGGCACCACAGAAGGCTATCAGTCAACAGACAGAAAACACCCAGGTGGGAGCAGTCTGTGTTTTTCTTTGTTGTATTTTGTGGGAAAACATTGAATGTCACTGAATGTTTCAGTCTGTTGAATGGCACTTTCTATCATTTAAGGGGGCTACATTTATTATAAATGTTGTTTGACCCTTTCACAAGGTGAAAAATTCATAAGCCTTTTTATCTTTTGTTTAGTTTTTCCTGTTTTATTTATTTATTTATTTATTTATTTATTCATTCATTCATTCATTTTCTTTTCGGCTTAGTCCCTTTAATAATCTGGGGTTGCCACAGCGGAATGAACCGCCAACTTATCCAGCATATGTTTTACGCAGCGGATGCCCTTCAAGCTGCAACCCATCACTGGGAAACATCCATACACACTCATTTACACACATACACTATGGACAATTTAGCTTACCCAATTCACCTATACCGCATGTTTTTGGACTTGTGGGGGAAACTGGAGCACCCGGAGGAAACCCAAGCGAACACGGGGAGAACATGCAAACTCCACACAGAAATGCCAACTGACCCAGCCGGGGCTCGAACCAGCGACCTTCTTGCTGTGAGGCGATTGTGCTACCCACTGCGCCACCGTGCTGCCTTTATTTATTTATTTATTTATTTATCTATCAAGTTAAATAGTTGTTTTGCTGGTTTTTTTCTTTGTTTTTATTTTGTTTTACATTTTATGTACTTTGATACAATTTAAACTGATTTATGATTGTATTTACTATAAGCTTTAAATATCAAATTTAAGTAAATTAAGTAAAATAAAAGTGTAAAATTAGACCTTTAAAATACACATTGTAAAATTGACATTTGATGTGAAATAGATATATTACATTTTAAAGCAAACTTCCCGTCATTGATGTTTAATCAATTAACTGTTGCTGGATTAAAATTGATTTATTTAAAAAGAAATTACCCTAGATTTATATATTTAATATATAATATATTTAACATATAATATTTATATTTAATTAATAATTTATCTAAAAAAACACATACATTTCTTGTAAAAAAAAGAAAAAAAAGAATAACCTTTAAACTTAATAAATAAACTTAAAGTTTTTAAGCCATAATCATTGAAAGTGCCAAGTAACCTCTTCTAATTCTTGAGTTAATTTGAGTGTGTTTCTGCTCTTCCTTGCTCTTTCTCTCTCTGTCAGGTGGTGATACACACTCAGAGCTCTGAGCTGATGCTCTGCAACTGAAGAACAGGGGACTCTGTTCAAAGAGTCGTCTCTTCTTCACCCTTTTTAAAAGCAAGCCTATCCTCCAGGAATGGGTTGACATTCGTGCTGAACTTGACTTGAACAGAATTCATGCAAAATTCCCACATTTGTACCTGAGGTTTTTTGGGGGGTTTGAGGAAATCACACAGAAAGAGGAAATCTCCTCTTTCTAGGCACTTTTAATATTGAACCTCAGATAAAACAAAATAAAACAAAGAGTTCCACTAGAGCAGAAAGATTGCAGTTATACAATAGGGAAAGACTTAATTGAACGAGAAACCACATGTGCACTATTTTATTAATAAAATCGATTTGATAAACTTTTCTTTTTACTGTAACATCAGGCAATGACTCACTTTCATGAAAATGATTAGTAAATCATGACATATGAGTTGCAGAATGTTTATTAAAAAGCCACTCATGTTAATGAAATGTCACGACAACAAAGTGATGTCCTAACAGTTGAACCTAAAAGCACAGATCATTTTCTGTGACGCATCACAGTCCAGTTAAAGGAATGCTGTAAATGATTTTTTTGAACAAGTCATAGCTAGCCTGGAGAGGTTTCATACAATGTAGTTTTACAAAATATTCGAATCAAATTACACATCAAAAGACTTAACTCAGGAACAAGCCGTCAGTTGATTTAGTCACACTGTAGCTAAAGATTTTGTTTTTTCACTTCACTGGAGGAAATTTTTAATTTAATTTGCTGAAAAGTCTCTCTGGGGAACGAAAAGCTTGTCGCAGCATAATGTTGGTTTATACACTGCAAAAATGCGTTTCTTACTTTCTAGTCCAAATATCTAAAGCTTCTTAAATCAGGAAGCATTTCCTGGACAAGTAAAAAAAAATGGTTTGGTTTTCAAAAGTAAAAAGTCAAAATTTAGTGAGTTTTTACTTAAAACAATCTAAATAATCTGTTGGTGGGGCAAGTAAAATAATCTAAATTCACAAATAATAATTAATTTAAGATAATTTAGCTGTTTTAAAGAACACTCATTTAATTTTTACCAGTTATTTTTGAAAAACAAGCCCCATTTTTTACTTGTATACTATATTTTACACTTCTTGATTTAAGAATCTTTAGATTTTTGGGCTATAAACAAATTTTAAAAACTCTAAGTAATTTTTTCAGTGTACAGTAGTTACTCCAAAATGATTCATAATATCATTCAGTTAATAAAACAGAGTCAATAGTCCCTACAGGATTAAAATGATGTCTTTGTTAGTATTAGGGCAAAAGGAAAAAAAAATCTACTTTTTTTAACAGACGTTACTTGCAGGTTTACAGGTTGTTGGAATTGTTTTTGTTATTTTTAATGTCACTCAACTCAAGGATGTGATAATCTTTTCTGTTTATCACTTATGCTTCTTACAATTCATTTCTGTGGTAATGCTCTTTTAGGTTTGAGAATGGCCTCTGTTGACCACTATACATTTGATCATAATCCATGAAATGGGATTCGAGTAATACAGATGTGTTACATCTTGAGCAATTAGCTGGAAATATTACTTGTCAATTGCCAATAGATCCTAGAGTTTCAGTAATGTCAGATTTGAAATGGAAAATTGGGGTTTGCGCAGTGCCTTGTGCTTTATTCTGTTTGAGAGGTACATTACAGTGTCTTGTGGTTTGTCTACTGTCTGCTGTTCTTTTAAGGAGTACATTCAATATGGGGGAAGTTAACTGATTTAGTCAATGCTATGATACTTTGGAATATACTGTAAGCGTAATTGTGGGATGACAATATTTTGTAATAAAAGATGTACCAAATGGTAGCGTGTATATTTATGTAGTTATTTATTTATTTATTATTTGGTAAATTACCCATTTTAAGTTTGGTTCTACAATTTGAGCTAAAGAAGCAACTTTTAAAGCGTTTAAGCAATGGCAAAATGAAGACTATCAAACATTTAACCATTATTTCCAGAAGATTTTTTGAGGTGGAAAAATAATGTATACACACAAATAATAATATATACATGTAAAATAAAAATAATATATGCGTGCATGCATACATACACACATGCATACACGTACAGTATATGTGTTTCAAGCAAATTTGTAAAAAAACATTCATGATTGCATTAAAAAATTAAGGATAACCCTGCAGCCTCAAAATATTCATACTTTTTTTTTTTTTTTTTTTTTATCTTTATGGCTTGCCACAGTCCTTCATACCACCGTAAATTTCACCCATTTTTCAGCAAGTTGTTTAAAATAATTTATAATATAATATAATCTGTTTAAAAAAAAAAATGTAACAAAATATGTCACCGAATCATGAAACATTTCAAATATATTTTCAACAAAAATTGATTAAAAGATTGAAACACACATTTTATTTGCATTTATATGCTTTTTAGATGCATCATTTTTGTGTTATTATTTTTTTAGATACCAAAATTGGACAACTCAGCTTTGATCCTTGTTCAAGTAATTATAATTAAAAATATAATTTTCACTATTTTTGTAGCCGTAGATAAAAAAATCCCCTCATTGCGATGCATTATTGTACCAGGTGATGGCAGCACAAACCAATGGTAAAACTATGACTGTACATTTATATGCCTTCTCTCTAGCACTAAAACATACATAAAGCATCTCTTTTTGAGCAAAAGCAAAACATTTTTTTGTCTTTTTTTTTTCATTAAGAGATGTGAGCAAAAAGATAAATGTTTTTGTCATCCATCTTTTCATATTTGTCTAGTTGTCTAACCTAGACATTGTCAGTAGCCTACGTGTACTTTTTTTTTTTTTCAGTTTACATCATTAGAATAGTGTATAATATAAGCCTTATAATTTACACGTCAACTATCCTGTTGTGTAGACAAATTAAAGCTCATTTTCCCTTATACTGATGAAGTCAATTAAAAATCTCAAACCGTCGTTATAGCAGAACAAAAGTGTCCTTGACTCTGATCAATGCGGTTTAATGAATTGTGAAGGATTATGCAGCTGGTTAGATTTGACACAAACAACAAAGCATTGAATCATTCCTGTAAATTACAGACTGTGGCGTAGCCCAAACGAAACAGGAGTTCCGTTTCATGCAGGTTTACATGGAAGGGATAGACTAATAACAAAGCTACAGATGACTTCACGATCGAAACATCTGCAGCCTACTGTAAAAAAAAAAAAAGTGGACATTCTTGCTGAGTGTTTTTATATGTTAATTATGTAAATGAATAAATTATTAATTTCGATAAAGTTAAAATCGATAAAGAAAACGGTTATGTGGATTTCATAATGTTATTTCTCCTGCTAAAAAATATTACGACAATTATATTAAATAGGATCCCCCCCCAAAAAAGACAATTTTCACAATGATGTCACTTCACTTCTGATACTTTAATGATTGTTTATTATGTTGCTTCAAAATGTTACATTTTTGAGTAGATTAAAATGAAATGCATCAATCAAATGTGTAGTTTTTATGGCTAGAGGTTGCATATTTAAAACAAACAAATAAAGGTGGAGTCTGAAAAATAAAAAAATAAATAAATGCAGTGTTTTTAGTTCAGTTTCATTTTTAGTTCCGGTTTACCTTTGAATGAATGGGATACTTCTCTGTAAATTTTACAACTGAAAATATTAACATTACACGTTGTGATTTAAGACTATTAAAAGTATATTGGGCATGTGTCCAAATGTTTCTCTTTCAATACTGAACTGCTTTGAGTTTGAAAATGATTTATTTATTAAGAGCAGGAATAAGCTATTGTTTATCAAGGGAAGTATATGTTTGCAACCTTTTTACTTATTTAATCAGTTTATTTCATCATATAATAGATTTATTTTTACGTTGATGCTGCTATGAATATAAATGTATATTATCTGTTATATGTAAATGTTCCAGCACGAGTAAAATTCTCTATTAAATCTTCTCATATTACCTGATATGTCGTCTATAAATGCTATTTTTATAATTGTAAATACAAGGTAAATACTTTAATACCACTTTCTAAAAACACTTCTGGGTCCATTTCTGCACTGCACAGATACTAGATCTTTAAAAACAATTTTTATAATGATTTTGTTTGATTATTAAGAGTCACATACAACATTGTTATTCTATTTCATTTAATTAGAATATTAAATAGACCTAATATTATATTAATTGAGTGGCACAAACGGCCACAGTTTTATTTATTACAAATACATTTGGCATAAAAAAGTGCAGCACTCGTGTAAACATCTGAAATCTTTATTTGACAAATGCTGACAAGTACATACCAACTTCATCTTCAGTAAAGACAACAACACAAAGCAATACACACAGTTTAAAGTCCCTCTTTCTCGGTTCAAGTAAAAATCTGGCTTATCTGTACGGGGTTTTTATTTTAGATGTCAAATGTCTCACCTGCAGCACATCTGTGTATGCACATACACACATGTACAAAAGGAAGACTGACAATTTATAGAAAATAATATTAATAACTTAAGATACGGCAGTTTGTGATTATCATCTTTAATAAACATAAAAACAATTATATATTGTTCACAGGGGAATTCCCCTCCAGCACTGAAGTAACAATCTGCCGAGCAATATCCTGGGAAGGCAATTGTTGAACAGAATGCTTGCAGGACTCCCCTCTTGCCATTGATGACACCTAAATAAAATCAAGTACACTTTTAAGCAAGACACAAACATAAGGTCCTGGATGTCAGTGAGAGTTGCAGGAATGCCCCATCAACATCCTGTGTGACAACTCTCAAGAGGATACGCCGCAGGATCTCAGGTGGCATCTGTACAAAATAACCAACAATCATCAAATTGTTGCTTAACATACAGCATATTAAAGTTAAACTCAAAGAGTTAAATATGTTTGTACTAGGCATGCCGCCTCCTCACATTCCCCCTTGCATAACAGTTTTATGCATGGGTTATAAAGTAAACAAAAAAGAGAAAATAAAGTGTAAATAAAAATGTAAAAAATTATTAAAAGCAAAAATAAATTAAAACAAAAAGAGAGAAAGAACTAAGGTAAAATAAACTAAAACAGAGAATATGCTCCACAAAAATCATAGTGATGGATACATCAATGCCAATGATCTGCAAACAGAAGGTAGTATAGATCAACAGGTTAAGAATCAAAAGTTTTATATTGTATATATTTAGCAGTAACATTATCAGAATATGTAAATTAGAGAACAAGCCACAAAGAAAAATATATATTTTGTTCATATCTTTGATATCAATTAACTTCATGTGATAGACTGTGTTGCTCAAAACTCTTTAAAGTTTACATTAATCTAAGTGAATAAGACTACCAACTGTACGATCAACCTGGAAAACGCCAACCCTAACACAGCAAACATAATTTTATTTTATTTATATATATATTTTTTGAAGGCTTTAAAACTTCACGTCTTTTTAGCTACACACAGCTAAAGAATAAAGGATTTTAATTAAATAAATTACATATAATACATAGCTCGTGGCGTGTACTGCACTGTAATTTAACAATTTACATGACATAAGATCACTGTTACACTGCACATACAGCCCCGCCCCATATACAGCCCCGCCCCAATCTGCAGGCTGCAGATGGGTGCACTTGGAGAAATATATTATTATTTTATTATTATTATTATTATTATTATTATTATTACTACTATTATTATTATTATTATTATTATTTGTGCGCAAGCAATAGCATGGAGGCATCTCTTTCTGACACAATCATGTTCTATTCCCGCGCAAAGTAGGCTAGGCCTATCGGTTTAATGTTTAAAGTGAGGTAAGATTGAATTAGGCTATATCTAATGTTTTAATATATGACTACTGTTTTATGATAGAACTATTGCAAGACCAACAGTAATATCAATTAATGTGAACTATTTAAGAACTGTTTTTCCCACTCAAATTCCATTTAAATGAAATAAATGGAATAATTTGTCAATGTACTCTGTGAAGCCTAAAATCATTTTGTGTTTTTGATTTATTAGACATAGCTATATGTGTACATATTTTAAAATATTGCTTGCAATGTATCAATAGGATTACTTTCCAACTATAGCCTACAGTCTTTTTTTATACAGACTTTTACGTTTTAGCATTTACATTAATCATTGCTGATACTTTTATCCAAAACAACTTACAAATTCAAACAAAAGGACTCAAATATGTAAATATTATAGGCTATTTACTAAGTCTAGTTCAGTGTACAATGTATAGAGAATAGAAAAGGGTTGTTAGTGTTAAAAGATCAAATACTACATTTTAGGTTATGTTTAAAGAACACCAGTTAGAGAATATGTTTTTTTATATATTTTTTTTTATATAAACGTTTACAAAGTAGAGGAACAGAGCAAGTAAAATAGAATGAAGAGTGTGCACAAATCTTTAGACAATTAAGAGCAGTTTTTATTATACTTAATAAACCACTGTTTCAAAACATGCTTTTAATCTATTGTTATTTGTAATCTGTACAAGGATTTACATTGTTGTTGTTGCTTTTATTGAAATTATTGTTGAAGAATAATGTACAGTAAAAACGTGGATAAAATCATATGTTATTACCACAATAGTTGTCAGGAAGCGAACAGACAGGAAGCAGGTAAGTAAAATGTAAACAGTTTATTGACAAGAATCACATTTATAATAGTTCCAACTTGGCTGAGAGTAATAGTTCTTATATTTCCAGATATCATGAAAGACAGAAGATGGCAATTTAAGAACCGATGTTGAAGGTAAACCACAATATGAAAGACGGGTTGGGTAAACTCACTATAACCTCCAGACACTGCAGTCAGGTGAGTGCAGTGCTCATAAAGTGAGCTGATGAGGGAGTGTGTGCTATTAGGCGACAGTGATTGGGTGATTGCGGATAGTGGCTAGAATATCTAAGATTGTAATTTTTTTTTTTTTTAATGAATTAAATCCTAGTGAGACTAAAGTCTTTTAAAATGTTATAAATGGTTTGTATACCACAAAAAAAGAACTTTACAGTCATAAAGAAATACCGAAATGTTTCTTGAACACCAAATCAGTATATTAGATAGATTTCCCAAGGATCATGTGACACTTTTCTAGCATTGCATTGAAACAATCGATATATTAAATTATTATAAAATAATACCTTACTGTTTTAATATATTTTAAAGTTCATGTGTGACACTCTTCTAGCTTTGCATCACATGACTTTTAAAATATATTAAAAAAGTAAGGTATTATTTTATAATACTTCAATATGTCAATTGTTTCAATGCATTTTAGTCAAATAAATCCATGGGCATTAGAGACTAAAGAAATAAAAAAATTGTAACCAAGGCAAATCTTTGAGAGGCCATGTATAGCTACTGTACATCTCCATATGGCTTCACTTTTTTTAAGTGGAAACAGGTTATAATGGAGCGATCTAGTGTTACAGTATGTGTGCAGAGTTTACAGTAATTTCAGTATTAAAATCTCCTGACAATGGGGATAAAGAGTTAATGTTTCTATTTACAGAGAGAGAGAGAAAAAAGTTTGTCAATATCAATTGAGAGCAGAGCAGTGGAGCCAGAAAGAGGATCATTTACATGTAGATGATAGTTTTAGCCTGGATCCATTCTTTCTCTCTTTCTCTCTGTCAGTTCATAGTTCCCATGACAACGCGCATGCCATTTATTTCTGTACATTAGGCGCAGACTGCTCGTCCTCTGCTTTGGCCGCTTTTTTTTTCCTCTAGACCTCTTTTTAGGAGGATGAATTTGCATGTAGATGAGTTTGTGCTGTCTGTCCTTACCACACTCCCCATCTCTCTCTCTCCTTCTTTCTCTCTCTCTTCCCATGGTTTTATCTTTCCTGTCTTTCTTCCCTCCTTTTGTGACCTTTAATCCTTCAGTTTAGTCTCCATCTCATCTGTCTCTCACTGCTACGGCATGCTGTTTTACCATTTAATCTGTAAACAATATCTGTTTATTTTTATCTGCTACCTATTTATTATCCTAGTATCTTTTCCATTAAGTAGCCTGCTACTACTTATATATTAGCTATTAGTGCCTATTCTTTAGTTACTAGAACCTTTTTAAAAGTACAAGTACTTATTTCATTGGTGACTGATAGCTCTTATTTTGTTATTAGTAATGTGTCACATATTGTAATTGACTAGTTTTGACTAGTTTGTAATCTAATTATGATTAGAACATGTTCTAATATATAGTAGTTGCTAGTTAGTATTATTAGTAACTTATTAATTCGCTATCTATTCAATATATACTAATACACATTTATTATATAGCACTTTAGTTTACAGTTTCTATTCCTAAACTTAACCCTTATATAGCCCAGTACAATGTTAGATACGCATTACAATACACTTTACAATGTTTATTTTACAGGCACACAATGTTGTTGTTTGTTCAAGTTAATCCACTAATAAATGGGGAAAAAAAGGTTTGCTTTGGTAATCTTCAGTCAAAGTCTGACCATTTGCTTTTGCTTTTGTAGTGGTGGTCTTTCTCTGTTTCAGCCACAATATTCTTAGCCATGCCCCTCTAACTGTTAGTTTGCTTTGAGGGAATGATGCGCAAAAACAAAGCCCTACTCAATATACTGTTTCAGTTGGAAGTACAGCAGCATACTAAAATAAAAGTCTCAGCAACTTCCGGTTCACATGGACTTTAAACACTAGTACATATTTAAATTGTTACTAGTAGGAGTTCTTTATTTTACTAGTACTTTTTGATTGAATTATACAATAGAATAATTACTAGTTTATATTAAAGTAAGTAACAGTATGTAATTAAGTAATATTGAAATACTATTAGAATAATTATTAGTCAGTGGTATAAAGTGCATCAAAATATGTATGATATGATTGAATGACTGAATGCATACTAAAAAACTGAATCTAAAAAGTCTAATATCTCAATGACCGATGCCATATAAATCAATGGCAGAATAGTTGTCAGTGTGTGTATTTAATGTGTACTGACTAGTGTTGTCACGATACAAAATTTTGGCACCAATCGATACAAAAATTGTAAAAATGTCCATTTCCTGCTAACATTTAAGCGCTGTTGAGCGCGTTCTTAAACACTGCTGATTTGCCATTGTGTTCAAGTGCTAAACAAAAATGACTGTGATTGGCTGTGAAGGTCATTAGTTCACCACATTTCATCGCTGTTCACTGAGTGCAAACACAGATACAGGGACACTGGAGCATTTTAAAGCTGTGAAGATCAGTCGATTCATCAGCGGATCGCTCATATGTCAGCTCATAGACAGGCCAGCCGTTCTTCGTGGCTTTAAACCGATCCAGTGTCCCTGTGTCTGTGTTTGCAGTCGGTAAACAGAAGATTGTGACAACACTAGTGTAACTTAAGGACGCTGACAACAGAGGTGAGGATCCATGTGCAGTTCTTTTAACAATAAGAATAGTCAGACAGCCAATGGTCAAACAGAAGCATAAAGGTAATCCAATATACGTGTTCAGCATACAGGCAAAAGATCCGGATAGGCGGCAAATAATCAAAACAGTTAAACAAAGCAAGGATCGAAACATGGCAAGACAAACAAGGAAAAAACTTAGTAATGTTACACGGGGTAAAACAAGACTCAGCAGTGTCTGTGTGCGTGTTTGCTGTTTATATGGTCCATGTAATCAGTCTTGAGTAGCTCCCAGCTGTGTGTGTGTGTGTGTGTGTGTGTAATCAATGAAGAACCGGAATAGGTGTGTGTGTATGGTGCTTGAAGGGAGTTGTAGTTCATAGAGTGGCAGAATTCTAGTCCGAGTGAAAGTGAATGTTCTCCAGTGATCTATAAGGGTTAGATCACTGGTGATCGTGACGACTAGTACTGACGATGTACTTAACAAAGAAATGAATCAATTTCATAAGGTGCATATAAGTTAATGATTAGTATGTTTATGGATAGTTATTATCCACTTTATAAAATGACTACAATATGTACATAGGATGTAAATGTAAAACAAGATAAAAAAAACGTTAAGTTAACTTAATTCCTTCATGTTGTCCCAACACAAAGCGATTGTGTGGAACCCAGCATTTTTTACAGTGTTGGTAATAGTATTTACAAAATAAGTATTAGCAGTATAAAATAGATATCGGCACATTTTTAGAGTAAATGTTGAAATGGCTTGCCATACACCGCTCTCGCATTTCTCTCTGCTCTCCATGGTCATGGTGATCTTGGTCCGCTGAGGCCTCCCGAAAGAGAAAGAAGGGATGTAGCAGCGTCATATTGGACGAGAGAGAGACCGAGACGGACAGAAAGTGGGCAGCCCTCCTGTTGCTGGGGGAGACTCCGTGGCTCCGGAGCCGAAACAGAGGGAGGGAGATCATGTCTCCGTGTCTCTATCCAGATGGCACTGGTCAGCCGTCCCTTACTCAGTGGGCACATTAAAACGGATCACTGATAGTAATGACCAACACCCACATCTGTTAAGCCACGTCCCTTGTCTGTGTATACGGGCATCACGATGCCTTCTGCCCTCGCAGTGCTGGCTACGCTTTGATCTCGCTAACGGCTGTCGGTCTGGGCCAGGAGGCTGTCTGTGTGCCGCCTGTACCCGTGTCATCCTCCGGCCCAGCAGGAGAGCAGTTTTTAGTAGCACATTGCCAGCTGGGACTGGGCTTTATCTCCTTTGCTGCAGTGAATTCAGTGAGTTTATTGAGAAATGTTCAACGGCCAAGTCTAAGCTCAGACGGCATAATCAGGTGCCAACCGTTCACCGACTACATGATGTGGCACGTGGAAATGGCTGGAGGTTTCTCAAATTTTCTGATTGGCTGGGGTTATGCAATGTTTTTGTGGGTTGGATTGTGTATGTCAGATTGTATCTGTCATAGTGTTAAAGAGATAGTTCGCCCAGAATTTACTCACCATTTGCTCGAGTGCATTAAAACCTTCGTGAGTTTCTTTCGTCTGATAAACACAATAGAATACGTTTTTAAGAATGTTCAAAGAAATGTTGATAATCTTAACTGTGACAAGATAATCGACATTGCAGTTCATGTGGTAACAATGCATGTAACTAAGCAGGATAAGTAGGTATGGTAAAGATACAAATATGACAAAGTAGTATATGTTTTAAAACTTGAATGCTTATAGGCTCAAAAGTGTACTTTTTCTCACCAAAAGAGATCATACTATTAGGGTGAGTAAACAAACTGGATGGAGCTTACATAATTTTCATTATCATTTTTGGTGTGAATGGGAACATCAAAGAATGTCAACTGGTTTATTTTTGTTATTTTTAAAAGTAATTTTCATTACCTAGATTGAAATGCAGAACTGTTGGCAACTAAAATAAGTTTGTTAAAGTAAGCTTATTTGAAACAAGCATAAATAAATATGCACATAAAACTGCTAAACTTTAAATCAAAATAACACCTAAAATTTATATAATATTATATAAATATGATAATTAAATAGTAATATAAAAATATGAATAGTTCTTACAATTGTAAAAAGTGTTAAAACAACAGCACACACTGGGAGTTTGGGATATTGGCGAAGAACCTGCAAATGCTGTGTTCCACACAATTCCTTCATGTTGTCCCAACATAAATCGATTAAGTTAACTTATTCATTTTTACAAATGTAAGTGGGGTTTAACATAAAACAATTAGGTTGTCCCAGAAACAACTTTAAAATAGTGTTGTTTCAACTAATTTAAAATACGTAATTTGAACAAACAGCAAAAGTAATTTTTTGAGTGTGTTTTGTATTGCTTTTTTTTTTTAGTATGCATCTAACTAGTTCCTACATCTTGCCTGAGAAGGTAGCATATTCCCAGTGTCAGATACAGTAGTTAAGGGAACAAGCTGTCATGCTTTTGTAAAGAGACCTTTTTTTAGCTGATGACTGCCCATTGTGCCAAATCTTGAGAAGCAAAAGGTGTCATCCGATTGTCTTTCATGCCATGACTGTCCTGACCCAGGCCTCCTGTTGAGTCTCTCATCCATACAGGAGCCTCGACCTCTGTTTCTAGCCTTCATCTTCTAGCAGGATGGGTCAGCAGGTGATGGTCCACCCTTTCTGCACTCCTTCATGACCTTTATGTCATTCTCACTCTGCAGTCTGGCTCCGTGTCCCTTTGGAGTGACTTTTCTATAGACTTTTTCCTCATGGTCAGACTGAAAGACCCCTGCTGAAGGTGTTTCATTTCTTTATAATAAGAGTGGTCAGCTCTTTTACAGATAAATCCAATATATGCCTGTCTCAAAGTGTATTGATACCATTTTATATGTAATGGATGATCATCAAAATAAACCGAAGACAGTTGTTTAGCATTTAGTGAGCCATTGGGTGGCGCTGTTACTCTATATGAGCTACTGATGGCAAACGGAACAAATAGCATGTAAACAAACACTCTAGGCTTTAATTATTAATTGCTCTTTAAAATGACTCTTTGGATACAAAGATGACGGCAGAAGAATCAGACATGTTGTGTTTTAGTGCACTTTCCTTATTAGAACATTTGCTAAATAGCTTTTAGCATTTAAAAAAAAAAATCATTCACTGGCGTACATTGACATCCTAGACAGTGTGAAGGACGGCTGTACTGTTTTTAGCTGGTTTGTAAGTGGTAATTCACTCACGCATCAACATTTCAGACCTTTCTGAGTCAGTTGCTGGTTTTTGATTTGTCATTTTTCACACTTACGTAACATACTTACTGAGTTAACAATGAGTTGATCTAACAGGTTGGTGCTCATTGTTGCAGTCTAAACTAGCCTTTGGCTACTTTTAACCCCATCGCAGACTCTGTTCTGTGTTTAGATCATTACCCTGAGGTCAGCAAAAGTAAGTTCACACTAGGAAAGACTATAAATAGTTTATAAATCAATCTATGAGCATTTCCAACTAAAGCTGGGTGATATGGCCTTTTCTTTTTATCTTTTTTTTTATTTTTGCCTGTTGCTGCAATATAGATGTCTATGCATTTTCTTTTATTTTTTAGATTTGGATTTTATTGTTTTACATTTTATTACATCTTGCTGTCCAATGAAAACAATGTTCATGTTAAAGACTATGAAAACAAAATAGGGTTATGTTATTACAGTATGTAGGCTATGCTATGCTAACTAGGGCTAAAATCACATGACATTGTAACATTCCTATCTAAAAACTAAAATAAAGTTAAATTCAGTGAACTTTTGATAAGCCTACCCTGTAAAATAGTAAAGTTACACAATGAGGGACAAAAACACCATAACCAAACACATTAAACAGTGCAAGTAGCCATTTTGTCAGCAGTATCTATCTGAGATTCTTCTAACTTTGCATCAAACTATTTTGTGTTAACTATGAGTTATGTTAAAGTGCTCAATATAAAGCATCACTCGTTTTTGGGTTAAGCACTATATTTAAAATGCGCTCATAGCAAAATATTGCATCGATATTAGCTGAATTGCCACATACTGTATCATTTACAGTACAAAAAATATACCGCTATTTTATTCAATATACTCAATTACCACCCAGATCTGTTCATTAAGCTATGGTAAAATATTAATAATCTATTGTAAAAGTTTTTATTGTATGGCAAATACATGCTTTTTTTATTGTAAGCATTTACCTTCAGTGGCTAACACGTTCAGGCTAACTAGCCAGAAATTGTTTCCTCGTTTCCACATATTCAGTTAGTGATGTGTGTGAGTGTCAGCCAGTGAATATATGTGCTCACAGTTGATTAGATAAGCTGTGTAGTCTATGAGTTTTCACTTGGTTAGCCAAGACTAATAGGTTTGGTGCCAGAGTTCCCATTATGATCATCTTGAAGCATTTGCTGGAAGTTAGAACTTAGCATGTTGACTGATGACTTCAGGATCTCAGCTGCTGATGAACCATTCCCAAAATCTAGATCTACCTCACTGATAAAACAGGACTGTTTTAAATTGATGATTGCATGTTCGCACACCATATTTGAAATTTATAATGTTCACATTTCTTCGGCAGAGAGGGTTTTAGCTGAAACTGTGGTTCTTGGTGATTCAAAAAAATGCATAAGTTCAGTGGTTTAATGCAAAGAGAGGAGGGTTGTGCTGTATTGTTCATTGCTTATCCTAGATTCTGCAACTTAACCTGGAAGAGTTTTCACCGACTCCCATCATATGATTTTTCATGAATCACCAAGGACCGCAGTTTCATCTAAAAGTCTTATGTAATGTTCTATTCATGTTTATATTCTATTCAAGTCACCCACATCTTGAATGGCCTGAGGGTGAGTAAATTAACAGCACATTTAAATTTTGGGGCAAATTATCCCCTTAAAGGAATTTTCTTTAGAAGACATAAACTGCTCAGTTAATATAGATTCCTTTTTATGAACTTTTTGAAGTGCCAGTGCTTTAGTGTACAGGGACCGAAATCTGTCAGGTTTCATTAAAAATGTTTTGTGTGTTTGTATTTCAAAGATGAATGGAATTCTTATGGGACTGGAGCAGCATGAGGGTGAGTCAGTGTTGTATTATCATTCAGTAACTCATGCTTTTTATTAGTTTGGATTTTTAGGTTTTGTAGTTCATTTAAAATATTTGAGTATATACAGCGGGGAAAACAGGTATTGAACACGTAATTTTTTTTCCTGGGAATAATATTCTTAAAGGAGCTGTTGACATGGAATTGAACCAGATTTTGGTAAAAACTCAAACAATACAAACATTAAAATAAAACAAAGCAAAACAAATATGAAAAATGAGTTCTGTGTAATAACAATGAAATGACACAAGGAAAAAGTACTGAACTACTGAAACGTATTTAATACTTTATATAAAAGGCTTTTTTTTGCTGATGGCAGCTTAAAAACGCCTCATATGGAGAATGAAGACATGAATTGCTCAGCTGTGATTTTTTTTTTTTTCACAGACTTCAACAGTGTAAAAATGATGGTTCTGTGGGTCTCATCTATCAAATCTGATCTTTAATTTGTATTTTATATTGGATTCAAGTCAGGTGATTGTCTGGGCCATTCTACAGCTTGATTTTCTTTCTCTGAATGCATTTGAGAGTTTCCTTGGCTGTGTTTTGGATCATTGTCTTGCTGAAATGTCCACCCTGGTTTCATCTTCATCATCTGGCAATGTAGATGTTGGACTGAAGCAGCTAATATTCATTTACACTGAGGAAGGGCAGAGGGTTGCTGAATAACTACTGAGAGATTTCAGCTGCTGTCTGGGCTTTCACTGCCTTTCTACACCTCCCTTTCTTCATGTGTTCAATACTTTTTCCCTCCATCATTTCATTTTATTACACATTAGTTAATTAGTAAACTAATTAGATTTGTTTTCTTTGCATTTATGGATTTCTTTGGTTTTTACCAACATGCGGGGAAAATTTCAAGTCAACGGCACCTTTAGAAATATGTTTTCTGAGAAAAATGGTGATGTGTTCAAAACTTATCTCCCCTCTGTAGTTTTTTTTTGTTTAGTTAATTATTTGTTGTTAATTAAAATTATGCGTATATTTATTTTATAAATTTTTTTCTATTTAATTTAATTTACACTTAACAACTCTGGGGTGAGTAATGTTACTTTTTTTGTAGAACTACAGCTTGCAAATTATGTTATGGGCCTCTAAATCAATATTTTAAGTCTGATCAGATCGCAGCATGTATTCAAAAATTGTATGATTGTATGTATGAATGTGATTGTTGCATAGTTCAGTCTACCAAAAGAGTGCTAAATTTAATTATTACAAAATTTACACAAAAATAAACATTCAATAAAACATTAATCATTTTATTCGCATCTCCGCAGAGCAAAACTACATGCCACTTTCAAATGAATGCTTTTTGTTTTGTGTGCGTGCGTGTTCACAGTATTCCAAAAAATCAAAGCCACGACAGGGTTCCTCAGTGTGGTTCCTATTGTCAATCTTCTATGAAGGTACACAAAAGGACGTTGTAAATGCATCTGGCATAAAAAGCAGATTAAAGTAGGAGAGCAAAAATCTGATTACCATTGATTGACATCCTCTAAGAAGTGACAAGCGTCAATTAGCAGTGGGTAAGGAGGCAGTGGCGTGGGATGTGTTTTGCAACCTCACGCTCAGCGGGTGATTGGCAACACTGCATCTGACTGACCTTCAGCAGGTGTTGAAAGAATAAAGAGGTTTGCGCAAACACGTCTGCCGCACACACACACACACACAGCCCCCTCTATCCTCCGGTGTCCTGCCTGAAGCACAGTCAATACTGATAACTCAGCCCTGAGCTTGTGTTTGCACGCGTTCCCTGCCCTTGATCCCCTGTGTCCTGCCTGGTGTGTGCACTGACTGTCCTGCTTGCTTTCCAGAAAGGTGGAACCAGGGGCTTCAGCCTAATGACTCCATCCAGCCTTGTCGGCACAACAGCGCTTAAAGTACTCAAATGAAATATGGATTTTTTTTTTTCTCTTTTTTTCTGGGAAATGTTGGACAACATCCCAACTCCAAGGAGAGTTGAAATGAAACATTTTATTTCCCCGCTACAGCACAGAGAAGGTTAAATGGTAGGTGTGGATAAATAAATCACATCTGCGATGAAAACCGTATTATCAATGAACCTGTCGGTATCTCTAATGCTGCTTTCTAGACAACTCAATATTAGGATTTTTATACGTCCTACTTGGGAATTGCTTCAAAAAGCCACTTGAAGACAGACATTTGGATAGTTCTATTTCCAGTTAGATTAGCGTGGAGCTATTTAAAAATAAACGTATTTATTTAAAGTTACACTACACTTTCTATGAAAATAGACTCATTTTACAACTCCTCTAGAGTTAAACAGTTGACTTTTACTATTTTTGAATCTATTCAGCCAATCTCCAGGATTGGCGAGAGCAGGTTTAGCTTAGCCTAGCATAGATCATTGAATCAGATTAGAGCATTAGCATCTAGCTCAAGACAGACCAGGGTTTTGATCATTTTCCTATTTAAAGCTTGACATTTCTGAAGTTATTTCATGCACTAAGACCGACAGGAAAGGAAAAGTCTTCTATGTTAATATGGCTTGGAACTGTATTCTAATTTCTGCATAATAATCAATTAACTTTGCTGCCGTGCCATGGCTGAAGCAGGCACAGTGATATTATGCAGAGCTAAACTTCGTTAATATTACCAACACAGCATAGTCAGTGTGTGCCGGTCACGCTGAAAATGACCTGGAGACTATTTTCAGATGCTGTGTAAAAAGCTAAATAAAAATAATAAGCTAGTTAATAAAATAATAAGCTAGTTAAAAGTACTCCTCCAGTCTCAGTGATTGGCTAAATGGATACAAAAATGGTAAAACTCAACTGTTTAACTGTAGAGGAGTTGTAAAATAAGCCTAGTTTAAAAAAAAAGCAGAGTATTTATTAAAGTATTTTTACAGCTCAAAACAAGTGGCAATCCTAGTATTAAATAAAATTTCTAATGTGATATTTGATTTATAGTGCAATATATTAATTTTTGTCAGCTGTTTTCAAAGTAACAGTCAGCATTTTCAGTTTTCTTTTGCTTTTGCCATAATTAGCATGATAACACAAAATGTTTTCGATGTGTCATGGTGACCTTGTGTGGTTAATATGTGACTCTGATGTGCGATTGCATTGAGGTCAGAACATTTCACCACTGAAATTCCCAGCTCCAACTTTTTATTTATTTATTTAAATTTTGGTGTCTGGACAGCAGTTGTTGAATTGAATTTTTTTTATTTCTTCACCACAGAGGAGAGAAATGGTTAAACAGGGGGTTTGGATGAATTAATCATGTCTTCGATAAAAAATATTATTAGCAAACCTGTCAGTATCTAATACCTAGATATATATCTTTTTTTACTGAAAATGCTGGGCAACATTCCAACTCTGTGAAGAGTTTGAATTTAAGCATCTTTTATTTCTCCACAACAGTGCAGAGAGATGGTTAAACATGAGGTTTGGATGAATTAATGTTTAGTGATCCTATCTCTATCTATCTTATCTCTAATAATTCCTTATGGAAATCCTTTCTGGACATCACAGTGTTGAAAAATAAAAAGGAGCTGATTTGGATTGAGGGAGGGATTTTAGGGGTGTTGAGTGTTAATGTGCTGGATGGTAAGTTTTTCATTTCAACCCAGATGAAAATTTGATTACTCAGAGGTTGATCTCTCATAGCTCGCAAGATTTAATGGAATTCTCATTTATATTTAAGTATCAATTTCATGACGTTTTTCTTCTTAAATTCCTTAGGAGAGACCAAACCAAAAAAAAAAAGTTAATGATATGTGTATTGTAAAATATTTCAAGCTAAACAATTAATGTGGATATCTTAGACCAGATAATGATTCATTTATTAACATTAAATCATTAATTATCTTGACCTAACAAAGACAAGTCACCTTTATTTTTATAGCACTTATAGTATGTCAGTGCTGCGGGGATGAACATGCAATGGTAAAATCTGATATAAAGTTTCATCATTGTGTAGCACGTTCAATAGATCTAGCACATTTAGGGTGCTTTCACACCTGTAGATCGATTGCTTTGTTCAGAAACAGGGATTAAAATAGTTACAATGTTGCACTTTGTTCTTGGTGACCAAAATAGCTAAAATAAGTCACGTGCGAGTAAACTCTCCTCACATTGGTCAGAATTCCACGGTTTATTTTTCAAAGTCTAGTTTAGCAGAATGCTGGTTTTGTTCTTGTTTAATTTATTTACAAATTCTTGTTTAACTTATTTACAAATTAATTCATAAAATCTAGCTGTGTTGATGAGTTTTTGCATAATCTATTCATGACCTTACAGTAAAACATTTTTAGTGAAATAATATAAAAAAGTAAGAGCCAGACAGAGAAATTAGACAACTGTGTGATGTTCAGGATCCAGACAGACTCTTCTTGATAAGCTGGTCTAGATTTTAAATAATTTGAGTAAGAGAAATTTACCTGATTTACTTAAACCTTAATTTATCTCTAGAAGATACATTAATAAATGTGGATGTGAGTGTATGGGTGTTTTCCAGTTATGGGTTGCGGCTGGAAGGGCATCCGCTGGGTAAAATATATGCTGCAATAGTTGGGGGTTCATTCCGCTGTGGTGACCCCTGATAAATAAGGGACTAAGCCGAAGGCAAATGAATGAATGAATGAATATATATATATATTAAACAACACAATCTAAGTCCAAGTGTTCCATTTATTATTTCGGAGCAGTATATATAATTTGTGTCCTCCTAACTCATCACAGGATCATGTTTTTGTCCATATAACATGGTAAAGAGCTTCCCTCCGTGAAAGAGATGCAGGTTAACAGGTGTGTGGAGGGAAAAAAGTGAAATTTGGCAAGACATGAAAGAGAAAATGGAATCAGACCGGTGAAGCAGTGGCAGACAGAGAAGGAAGTGAAAGGGGGCATGAAACATGCATTTCTTGCCAACCCTTAGATGGTAAATGAAAGCACACGACTCGTATAAAGATGGAAAATCAGTGCTAATGGCCTATTTCACAGGATTTTCCTTAGCCTAGGTTTGTATCTGTCTGCAAGAGTCATTCGAGGCATAAGACTGCGTTTGAGTCGTAAATATGTGAGAGTGACATTTTAAAAATAGTCCAGTTGACTTTGATTTGTATGTTGAAGCTTAGGGTGAAAGGTTGTTGCCTTGAGCATCCATTTATTTTGCCTGCCAGTCATTTTTTAGGCTTATATGTATAGGGCCTTGTGAACTAATTTAAATAGTTATATTTTAGTAATCAGAAGCATGAATAATTAATTAAATTTTTTAAATGTAATAAATTGTTGACAAAAATGACAATTGTAGGAACACATCTGTTCTGTTTTTTTTTTTTCTTTCTTTTTCTTATAATTATTCTTGTTAAACACTTGTTACATCTAGTGACTTCCTGTCTGTTTTTAGTTCTTTTGAATGCATTTGGTCAGTGTTGCATTCATAGTTGATCTCCATCAAAGCTTGTTTGGAAGTGGACAAAGAACATTGTGAGTTTGGGAAACACAAAGGTTCATATGGGTGCCTTACACAAATTCAAACCAACTGCACTAAGAGAACAATCACACAATTTTAAAGAAACACTCCACTTTGTTTTTAAAATAGGCACATTTTTTATAGCTTATAAGTATGGCAGCAAAGTTCCTTGATTATTATGCCAGAATAAGAGTATTGTTCCTAGCAATAACAGCTTAGAAAATAGCAACTTTTCTCTTTGGTCATTTTAAAGCGAGATGCTAATGTCTAATCTGATTCAATGATTTATGCTAAGCTAAGCTAAATGTGCCCCTGCCAGATCCAGAGATTGGCTGAATGGATTAAAAAATGGTTATAGTTGGCATTAAACGGAAGTTAAGATTGTCCTTATTGCCCTATATCATGACGTACATCTGATTGAAAAGGTCTTAAAATGAGAGGAAAATACTATGTGGCATTCCATGTGACCAGACGTGAAGAAAAGTTGTTTCGAGGAAGGGAGGTGTAAGGTTCTGGTATTTAATAAAAGATTATAGAGGCAAATAAATTTTTACAAAATAAAGTGGACTGATACATCATTTATAACAAACACTATTATATACATGTAACAATAAGAAGAGTAAATTTTGATTCCATGACAACTTTAAACTGTTTTTTTCAGTTTTAACTCTAGGAGAGTTGTATCTGTACATTCGAGGCATGAGACTGTTTGAGTCATATATAAAATAAGCCTATTAGTAAAATAATCCTTTTTCCAAAAAAAAGTGGACTGTTCCTTTAACCCTTGTGTACTGTTCAAATTGACTACCCGTTTGTTATGTTCGCGGCTGTTTTTGCCCCATTGGCTTTCATTGTAACCACATTTTTTGATTGCTTTGCAAAGCTTTTTTTGCACTGTAACTGATGATTAACAGTAAAAATCACAAATTTTACATCTTTCCCACAGAGAAAACCACCAACAATCAAGAATGCATGATTAAATGTTGTCATGGTTTGCAATAAAAAAAAATGCCATTAATAATGAAATTCAATGGTGTAAAAACAGCCACAAACATAACGAAAGGGTAGTAAAATTTTCAGAGTCCGAGGCCATGGTGCTCCACCGGAAAAAGGTGGTTTGCCATTTCCAGGTTGGAGGAAAGTCCTTACCCCAGGTGGAGGAGTTCAAGTATCTTGGGATCTTGGGGTTTTGTTCACGAGTGAGGGAAGGATGGAACGTGAGATTGACAGGCGGATTGGTGCAGCGGCAGCAGTAATGCGGTCAATGTACTGGTCCGTTGTGGTAAAGAAGGTTGCTGAGCCGAAAGGCAAAGCTCTCGATTTACCGGTTAATCTACGTTCCTACTCTCACCTATGGTCATGAGCTTTGGGTCATGACTGAAAGGACAAGATCACGGGTACAAGAGGCTGAAAGTTTCCTTCGCAGGGTGGCAGGGCGCACCCTTATAGATAGGTTGAGGAGCTCTGTCACCCGGGAGGAGCTCGGAGTAGAGCCACTGCTCCTTCACATCGAGAGAAGTCAGCTGATTTGCCTGAGGCATCTGTTTCGTATGCCTCCTGGACGCCTACCTAGGGAGGTGTTCCAGGCCTCAGGGAAGACCCAGGACACGCTGGAGAGACTATGTCTCTCGGCTGGCCTGGGAACGCCCGGAGGAGCTGGAGGAAGTGTCTGGGGTTCTCTCCTAAGACTGCTGCCCCCGTGACCCGGCCCCTGAAAAGCGGATGAAAATGAATAAAAGAATGAATGAATAAGATTTGTCACCAAACGTCATCCCATTTGCTGAAACACAGAGAAAGTTGTGTCCAATTAAGCCTCAAAATCACCCCAAAGTGGGTGAAAACATCCCCATCAGCACACAAAAACCTACCAGGTTTGAACACCCTAAGACCCTAAAATGTCTTAATGCCAGGTTGAATTCAGGTATAAATCTAACACTCTTATCCTTGACTCTTTCACAGAGGAAAGCCATGGCGGAAGACCTCAGCCTGTCCCTCAGATCAACCAAAAACATCAATCCGCTGGATATCAGAGGGGGTCCAATGCCTTCACGGACACAGTTCCTGCTTTAATGTCCCTCAAAGCTTTGAGAAAAACCTTCTGAAATCATTAGGAGGAGCTCGGGAATGTTGCTGGAAAGACGGGCCTGTGAAGCCGACGTCTGTCCCTCCCTCTGAAATATCTCACTTCCTTCCATCGCAGGTTGTACTATTAAAAACATCATAAGCTTGATGGATTAAAAAGTCATTTTTATAGGATTTGCTGTACAAAACTTATTTCTTTTTTTAGTTCAGTGCTGGTTGGTTTGTGATTTATGTAGCATTGATGACAATAATACTAATACCAGTGTTTTTTCCCACAAAACATAAATCTAAAATACCCATTAAGAGGACTAACACTCTGTCCTTGCCAGCGCAAAGAATCATTTTGAAATGGAAATGAGCATATGGATATTTCGTCATGGCTCTTGTCAAGGTGGAGACGCCTTTCGCAATGCCTTTTAGAGAATCATTGGCACTTTAAGGTTGCTTTTATGCATTAGAGAAGGATTTACGACTAAATGCGTGCAAGCGTTGGCCAGCGCGGCGTGATCAGGCTAATAGAGTTATTGACACCCCTCCGTATGGCCACACTCTTTCAAGCGACCATCAATCCATCCATCACTCCCCTTTAAAAAGGGATTTAGACAACCCAATGCATTTCATTAAGACTTCAAATTACTTTTGAAAACAGGGAGATAAATAAAGTTCGTCATGAAAGCAAATGCTAAGTAGACACATTGAAGGAATAAGAAAATGCGAAAATAATAAAAAAAAAAAAAAAAAAAAAAGCGTGAACGTGAAATATCCATTAGGTTAAACAAAATGAAAATGTGATTAGAAGTGTTCCCTTGCTGTAACACTTCTCTCTTCATCATGCTAAGAGATGTCCACAAGCGCCAGCCAATTAATGCAGTTACCAATATTCACACATAGACAGAATCAGTGAAAGTGGCTGCATAGAGATTTTGAGATTAATGAATGCTTATTTGAGATACTTTTAACTTTCTAACAGCTGAACCAGTCTGGTCACTCTCCTCTGACCTCTGGGTCAACAAGGCATCCTTCAACAGATCAGCCAAATATATATTTTATGAGATACTTCTGTCATCAAGTTCAGGTAACACTTTTTTTTTTTAAGGTGTCCTTGTAATAGGTGTATACATGTAAACACTTTATATATATTATATATAAAGTATATTATTATTGTCACACTGTGCTCTGCACTCAAAGGCACGAAACACGGAAGTTATCAAACACGAAGATTTATTAACAAACACTCACTGGCAGATGGAGACACGGGAAGACGGAGACACAGGAACATGGACAACACACCATGGCAATACAATACTGGACAATGAAGGAGACAGACTAAGGGGTAGATATACACACGGGATAATTACACACAGGTGAAAACAATCAATAGGAAACGGCGGGAAAACAGAACAAAGTGATCACATGACGACAACATGGAACAGACACCTGACATTACCCCCCCCCCCTTTGAACGCGCGTCCTCGCGCCTTCAACATAACATAAAGGAGGGTGAGAGGGGAGGGGCCAGGGAGGAGTTTCAGGAGGGAGGAACCAGGAAGGGAGCAGGAAGACCCAGGACACAGCCAGAAGGATGGCCCAGGGCGGAGTCGAGGAAGGGACCATGGAAGGAGGAGTGGCTGCCGACTCCAGGGGGCCGACTGAGGGAGACGCCGTTGATGGCGGTGGAGCCCAAGGAGGAGACGGAGAGCCGTAGTGTGAAGGTGACGTCGAGGTCCCGGAGGGCCGGGGTGGAGCAGATGGCTCACCCGAGCGAGGCGACGGCGGGGGTCCAGAAGCCTGCGGCGGAGCCAGAGCAACAGAGGACCAAGGCGTAGCTGGAGGGAAGGAGGAGCTCAACGCAGCTGGCAGGACGGAGCAACGAGGCGCAGCCAGAGGAGTGGAGTCCAGAGGTGTAGGAAGGGCGACGACTGACCAAGGCGGAGCCGGAGGGACGAGGGAGCCTGGTGGAGCTGGTGGACTGACGGTCCACGGCGGAGATGAGGGAGGAGGGAGCCAATGCGGAGCACAAGGGTCGAAGGGCCGAGGTGGAGTCCGTAGCTTGGAGGCTGGAGGAGCTGACGCTGGGCGACACCCTCCAGAGGGCGATGCTGGCAGGCAGCACCTCAGAGCGAGCTCCACCTCTGGAGCTTGAGGGCGAGCTGGGGGGCTGGCTGACTGCAGCAGCGCTGGAGCTGATTGACTGGCTGCAGTCATAGGTGTGAGTAGAGGTGAAGAGGGTGGGATGGGTGGGAAGTCACTCACGACTCTGGAGCTTGGGGCATCGGGAAATTCAGGAACTAAAAACCTGTGTGGAAACAGTTGACGCGGAGATACGTCTTTGCTGTCTGGAAACAGTGGAAGGGGGCTTGACTTCGCTCCAGAAGTCGGTGAGCAACTTCCCAGTGTCCAGCGGTTGCACATCTGCAGAGGGGGGGTGGACGGGACTCTCGCATGAGCCGCTGAGGTCCACCAGGACTCCCCCTTTCGGCGATGTTGCCGGCTCACACACCTGGTCAGACAGTCTGTTGAGCTCCTCCTGCTCGGTGTAACTCCGCTCTGTCGCTCTAGATGGCGATGGCTCGTACACCGCGGGTGGCTCTCCGTCTGCGGTGGGCTCTGGCAAACGCTCCCTGCAGGAGGGTGGTGTTTGGCTGGTCACTGGGTCGGGAGTGGCGCTGGCGAGCTCTTCCTCCTTACAGACGATGAATGTTGCTCCATTCCTCGCCAGAATCCACTCCACATTAGCGGCGATATTGCCCCGAGGACCATTTTCAGACGACCGTCTTGTATGGTCCACGAGGCTGCTTTCCCCCTGCTCCAGCAGGAGGGGAAGAAATAAGGGGCTGTCGATGGGGTCCATGGGAACACGAGGGAGAGGAAAAGAAAACACTGGGGGAAAAAAGACTAAAAAGAAAAACGGGGGAAAGTACGCCGCAAACTGTTTGTGGTCCAGTATTCTGTCACACTGTGCTCTGCACACAAAGGCACGAAACACGGAAGTTATCAAACACGAAGATTTATTAACAAACACTCACTGGCAGATGGAGACACGGGAAGACGGAGACACAGGAACATGGAAAACACACCATGGCAATACAATACTGGACAATGAAGGAGACAGACTAGGGTAGATATACACACGGGATAATGACACACAGGTGAAAACAATCAATAGGAAACGGCGGGAAAACAGAACAAAGGGATCACATGACGACAACATGGAACAGACACCTGACAATTATGTATATATTATTTATATACATTACAGTGGTACAAATTAAAATGTCAGTAAATATTAAGAAATATTAAGTAATTACTGACATTTCAATGGGAAATTTTAGCAACAAATTAATTTTGATCCACTGAAAAAAAGTTATCAGAAAAATATTCATGACAATTATAATGGCCTATTGATAAACATGTTTATGACAGATTTATGACAAGTTATGTCAAGTTGTCATGACAAAGACAGGTTGTGATGTATTTGTTGATATCAAAAGACATCTTAAACAATGTCATATTTACATTTAAAGTGACAACTGAGTGAATGAACATACCAACCATGCATAATCTTTTTTTTTAATGCAAGCATATCCATCCATCCATCCATCCATCCATCCATCCATCCATCCACACACTTACCCATCCATCCATCCATCCATCCATCCATCCACACACTTATCCATCCATCCATCCATCCATTCCTCTGTAGACCTCATAATTTATCCATCCATCCATCCAT
>CAIGQV010014432.1:14964357-14984124 GCA_903798115.1 Danio jaintianensis | reverse complement strand
CTCCATCCATCCATCCATCCATCCATCCATCCATCCATCCATCCATCCATCCATCCATCCATCATCTGTCTATCTTTAACCCTCCATCCATCCATCCATCCATACATCCATCCAAATTAAATTACATGATAGCCAAGGGTATGTTATAAGAAAAAGAAATAAGCACAAATGTCTGAGCATATCCAAAGGCCACAAGGGCCCCAAAATCCCCTTAAACCCCAGAGGGTTACTTTTACAAAGTAGTTAAATGAATAGTTACACTGTAACAAGGACACCATAAAATAAAGTATTACCCAAGTTAATTTATGACTTTTTCCCCTCACAATCATGACATGCATTTAACTAATCTTTTTTGAAAGAGCCTGCACCAAAAATCAGATGAGTATAGATTCCCCATTGCAAATGGGCCTTTTTCCAATCAGTGCTTGAAACATATCAAATTATAAATTTTTTTATATAAAGAAAAAAAAATATGGTTTTCCTACAGGACAGAAAAATTACATGTGAGATCTCATTAATATCCCAGTTGGTTCTAATAGACAGCAGTGAGAAGAAATGAAAACCTTTGCTTGAGATTATTGCCTTTTCTGGGGGAAAATAAAATCAGGTAAATCTCTTGTTATTGCTTGTAAGATTGCATCAAACTATACAGTCTTAATGAAAGATCTCATCAAGGCTGCGATTCGAATGCGAGGGGTCTAATATTCTTTTTTTATTATTTATTGGGGGAGGAGGGAGGTCTTCTTAACAGCAAGAGAAAAACAGAGTTGTAATCTGATGATTTGTCTCAATGTGTGATTCTGTAATTATGGAAAGAGTAAATAATTAGAAAACAATACATAATTCATTGTTGACTCAGATTCATTAGTTGGAGTCACGGTAATGAATGTTTCATAAGTGGATGGGTCTCATTTGGAAGGTGGGGAGAAGACGTTTGACGGTGCTGGTTTTCGCTAAAAGCGCATGAAGTTCCCTTCAGGAGGACTATGCAGATGAGCCGAGCAGTCGTTCAACTACAGACAAACCAACTGGGAGCTCCAGACAGCCCTGCTGCGAGGTATGGAGATGAAAGTTTATTTGCTGGAAAAGTGGCGTGTTTAATTCAAGCTCACTTTCAAAACAAATAACACAAGAAAAAAATGGTAAATCCTTAAGGGCCCTGTGAAGTTACTTTTGCTTCTCTTTCAGACGTTTGAGATCTTTTTGCGCAAACTCTGAATGAATGAATGAATGAATAAATGAATGGATGGATAGATGGATGAATAATTACTGCCTGACCCGAAAATATGACCAGTAAAATTACTAATACACTGTAAATCATGTTAAACTTGTGCACAAATAATTGAGCTATAATGCATGACTAATGAAGAACAAAGCCAGCAATTAAGAGTGTCTCTGATTAATGGTTTAACCAATGTTTGAATTGATATAAATCACATGCCTCATCATGTATTAATTCTTTTTTCAACGTTATTGCATCAACTAATGATGTGAATTAATTTCTTAATGACCACCATGGCTCAATGCTACGCAGCTTCTAGTGGTCTGCTTTAATCTACTATTAGTTAATGATTTGCAAAGGTGTACTGAACATGACTACTAACTCATTGAGTAATATGTTATTGTGAATTTAACATCCACACTTGACATGAATTTTAATTTTCAGCCGGCTACAGGATTATTTGTTTCAGACTAAATTAAACCCTTTTTAGAGCTACAAACCATACAATAAGAACATAAGTTTTGTGCAAAAATGTTGTCTTAAGCATCTAATGCGAGAGCTAAAATTTCGTTGTTGCAATGAACAAAAAACGGCTTGATGGTGGAATCATCTTCCTTAAGTAAGGGTAGAAAATGAGTCTAATGTGACTGTAGTGTAAAGACTTGAATTTTAGCTAAAAATAGGACCAAGTCTCACCAAGTTCTAACTGCGATGAGCTTTTTCATGAACCCTTTCATTTCGAAGAGAATGACAGACATTTGGCATCAGATTTAACATCAGAAAATTGTGATTATTTACTTTGTTGTTTAGTTGCATTGGACTTATCATAAAAAGGACTTGCAACAAATTCTGTAAGCTATCGAATAATGTAGATCTAATAGATGCTGTATTGATCTAATCCCGCAATCTCACAATACACACAATTCACAATTTGGTTGTACAACTTTATTTATGTAATGCTATGTAACGTAAGAGTTTTAAAAATGAGAGAACTTTGTGAGTTCTTTTTTTTCTCAAATAATTTGGGCCCAGTTGCATACATCTCTACGCGTCTGCCAGCTGTACAGTAAATGTAGAGACAAGTATTTACTTTTTTCCATTTGCAGTCAGAGTCTTCTCCATTTTGCAGTGTGGCCTCAGCGTTTTCTCAGGAAATTCAGCTAGCGTTATCTGAATCTCACAGGAACTGTGCAATCAATGCTGTCCCTCTGTTCCCATTCTTTCTTCATTGTGCAGCCCGCCTACAAAAATAAGGAAACGCGTGGTTAACATGCAAACCGTGTCATTGAGTATATAGCCTATTCAAAACCAGATGGGCAGCATTGACCCGAGAACGCTTGTTTACCTTGCTTAAATAGTTTTGTTTTCTGTTCTGAATGGACCAGATACCTTCTCCATGCTTTTACTGTCAGTATGTGTTAATTAGGCTATATTAGACTGTGTGTCTTTGTAAAAACACTAAATGAACAGACAGTTGGTAAACTCCCAAATGAGCATCTGGCTGCAGCAGTTTACAAAGTAGATGAGTGAATTCATTTAGGTACTGCATTTTGAAAAGTCACTTAATTGGAGAAATAACATGCGTTACATTTATGGGTTTGACAGGAGAACAAATAAATGAGGGTTAGCAAGTCATCTGTCTGTCCATCTTTCTATCTTTCTTACATTGTACCTTTTTTAAGTACTGTTCTAATCTTTTATCATGCTATTATTTCTCATAATTTATATCATTCTGTCTTCCTGAAATATTATCCACAATCCCAGCTCCCAAAAACCAGGACCTCTCCTCCCCACCACACTAAACCACACACAAAAAAAACTCAAAACGTTATTCAATGAGTGTGCCTCACACAGGTGAGTGGGCTTGACAAACCACCTGTAGAAAACACATTCCTTCAACATAGGCTCATTCTGAAAACGTAGCCCTACATACATTTATGAAGATCGTGAATTATGTAGCCAAAAGTATGTATGGCTGCATTTCGTCTTTAAAATGAACACTGCGGGGAGGTATGACGTTGTTCCTTTTCGCTGTTACCAGTTTGTCCAGTGGCTTGCAGCATACGTCGGTGGACTTGAGACTCAGAGAAAGAGCTGACCACGATGACGGTGTTCGAGTCCGGCGAAGAACAGTTCCAGAAAGCAGGTAAGACAAAAACAAAAGCCAAAAAATAAACAAGTAAATAACGGTGAGAATGTGGTAAAATCTGAAAACGTGGTAAAAATCAGGGGGCTTATCTTTTTTTGGATTGATTTTCAAAACACTGTTGGTTGGGTTTAGGGAAGTGGGTGGGCGCTGATCAATTGGTGCTTTTTAAAACACTATCGGTTGGGTTTAGGGAAGGGGGTGGGTGGAGGAATCGGTCTGTCGATCCAGCACCCTCTGGTGGATTTACGTGAGAAGAGGAGGCGTGAATGGCACTCACGAGAGAAATCTGAGATCTCAAAAAGTGTACCCAGCGGCCCCTGGTGGATTCGCGAAATACAAAAACTGCAAAAAAACGTACCTCCTGGGACGTATTTGGCAGTCTCCAGAAATGTATATAGGGCTACATTTTCAGAATGAACCTGGTTGCATTCCTTCACATCTCTAACACTTCAGACATTTGCACATTTGCACCAGACACTTTCTAAAATCCCTCCATATTTCGATAAAAACATTGTGCATTTCTGAGTGGGCTTTGCAAACCACTTGTAGAAACTCTCTCTCTCTCTCTCTCTCTCTCCCCATATGCACCAGACACTTTTCTTAAACTCCACCATACAAGGACTCAATAAGGAAAACAATTTTTACTTGTAAATGTACCACAAATTGTGTTGCACTACTTGTTTTCATCAACCTTAAATACCTCAATACCGTGCACACTATTGTTATGTCTTATGTAAAAGTACTTGCAAGTTTAAGTATGTATAGTATATGCATAGTTAGTAATAATTAGTTAATAGGTTTAAAACAGCGCTTATGTCCAGAGTTGTTCATATTTATAATTATGTTTATTTATGTAGCAATGTGATCCTGCCAGACACGACATTTTGTTCCACTGTATGTCTACAGATGTAGTGGAATAACAATAAAACTCAACTTGACTATCTGTAATTATATCTGTCTAATTGATAATTAAATAGCAATATTGTTGTCAATGGTGCACACCCCTGTATTATACAAGGAAGTAGCTAACTCCACTTAAGTTACTTCTAAATTATATGCATTGTAAATGTTATTAAATAAATCTATCTGGCATGATGCAGTGACTTAATTAAAGTGGCAGCATTAAATCTGAGCTGTAGTTTGCAGGAGCTACAGTAGGGATGTGCTGGAGCTTCGCAAACAATTGTTAGGAAGAAAAGCGAAGTCATTTTAAATGACTGAGTTTGCATTATTTCAGAGAAATCATTTGTTAAAGAAGTCCCTTAATGGTGAAGGTAATCTCTGAGGTCATTTTTTTTGGATTTGTACACCGGACTCAGAGCCAAGGTCCATATTAGCTTGCAGGAGTTCATAGATAAATTTACAACTCTACAACTCGGGGCAAGCTGTTAATTTTTCTCATTTTATATTTCCAATTAGGCGATCTGGAAAGGAGAATTATCGCTGCTGTCTGTCTCCCCTTTACCTTCAGATCTGAGAATTAGAGAGTGAGAAGAAAAGAATGGGGCCATGTGAGATCACATTCAGCCAGTAAATGACAGTCTGAATGTCTGTGTGAATGATTAGGTGACGAGAGCCGGCCGAGAGTCCAGACTCAGTGACTGATGCAGATGTCGGAAATTACCTCAAGATGAAGCAATTCCTCCACCTTCCCCCACGTCTCCTTCCCTTTCAAGGTTACAGTACTTCAGCTTCAGATCGGTATGTTAGAGTTTGTTATGTATGTTGAGCTGCACATCCCCTCTGTATCTCTCATTCAGTGCTTAAAATAAAGGCAACTCCATTTGGTCCAATGGGATTGTGGGTAAAGCTTTACCGTATACCCACTATATGTATGGATGCTGGGATATTGTAGAAATACTATTGATTGCATGTATGTATTGAAGAGTTACCTGCTTCCAGCTTGAGCTCACTACAGTATATGTGACCTTGCAACTCTGCCTTACAGACAAATGAATAATGATCGAATGCTATAGCAATCCAGCATGGATGTAGCACAAAATGAGGCTTGTTATAGATTCTAGTCATGCGACTAGCACTTGTTAGGGGAGACAAATCTGGCTATGAGGCAGATTTGCTCAGTGCATATTTGTTTTCTAATACTTTTGATATTATACGCTATTTGCATCTGAAAAACAGAAAGACTTTTCTTTTTTTCAATTTCACTAAAAGATGAAGTTCTATTAGTCGGAAAGGTACAGTGTTTGACGTTATAAAGTGGATTCATTTTGAAAGCCTCAAATTCACCACTCTAGCTTTCGTTTTCCCCCAGTCAGAGCTACTACATCAAGTCCAGCAGTTTTTCTCTTGACCTTGGCTGTCAGAGCAGTGAATGGTCACGCTGTAATATTTGATTCGGGGGACCATAGAGCGGGACAGCCTAATCTAAATGAAATGAGCCAGGATTTTTCACAGTTTTATTTTTTCTCAGGCTGAGAGAAATACAGGGCTCCTCCAGTGCCATCTCAGACTCAAATAAAGTGCCCGTACCATGTCAAATCACAAACAGTTGCATCCTCAATGAATGCTTGGTTACTAAAAATCTGCGCTGTAACATGCTTAAATGTTACTTATTGTGAAGAACACTTTTGCATTTATGAGGTATAAAGACTTTTTTTAATGCCTTTATAGATGTATATGTCATCTTACATTGCATACAGTTGATTAGTGATGAATATTAAAGGGGATCTATTATGCCCCTTTTTACAAGATGTAAAATAGTCTCTGATATCCCTAGAGTGTGTTTGTGAAGTTTCAGCTCAAAATACCCCACAAATAATGTTTTATGACTCTTTGAAACTGCCCCTTTTAGGTTTTGATCCTAATTGTCTAACATCCTGTGCTAATGAGGGAGAGATTGTCACTAGTGGGCGGGTCTTTTTCCCTCTTTTTCCCTCTGATGACACGTACAGAGGGAGAATATCAATCAAAGTGTTTATGCTGACTGTTTTTATGAAGTGTAATTATACAAAAAAAAAAAATATATATATATAAATGTTTACCATTAGAAGCTGGTTATATTCACAGACTGTGTTTAAACCCCTTATAGAAGTGATTTTTGCATAAATTGCCGGCAGCTAGCTCTCTGCAACTCTCACATGGTTACCCACTGAAGCTAAGCAGGGCTGCGCCCGGTCAGTACCTGGATGGGAGACCACATGGGAAAGCTAGGTTGCTGCCGGAAGTGGTGTTAGTGAGCAGCAGGGGGCGCTCAACCTGTGGTCTGTGTGGGTCCTAATGCCCCAGTACATTGATGGGGACTCTATACTGCTCAGTGAGCGCCGTCTTTCGGATGAGACGTTAAACCGAGGTCCTGTGGTCATTAAAAATCCCAGGATGTCCTTCGAAAAAGAGTAGGGGTTTAACCCCGGCATCCTGGCCAAATGTGCCCACTGGCCTCTGTCCATCATGGCCTCCTAACCATCCCCATATCATAATTGGCTTCATCACTCTGTCTCCTCTCCACCAATCAGCTGGTGTGTGGTGTGCGGTCTGGCGCAATATGGCTGCCGTCGCGTCATCCAGGTGGATGCTGCACACTGGTGGTGGATGAGGAGATTCCCCCAATGTGTAAAGCGCTTTGAGTGTATAGAAAAGCGCTATATAAATGTAAGGAATTATTATTATTATTATAATAGGTCCCTTTTAAAGGAATAGTACCTTCTCCATCCTTGATGTATATGACTTTTTTCTGTCAGACAAACACAGTCAGAGTACTTTTAAATTTTAATCTGGCTCTTCCATGCTGTATAATGGTGTTGGATGGTGGCTTTTATTTTTAAGCTTCCAAAAAAAGCTTTGTCAAACTAACCCATATGCTGCCAGGGGCATAACGTATGTCTTTGAAGTGGATCACCGAGGATGACTTGAGGGTGAGTAAATAATGGGGTAATTTCTCTTTCTGGTGGAACTATTCCTTTAATGATTCACTTTGTGATGAACGTAGAATAAATGTCCCTAAAATTTAAGATATTAGGCCAAAAAATGCTAAATGATAAGTTTTTGTCTCATATTTGTATCATATGATATAATTAAGCAAGGTTGCAATAAAAAACATTTTGAGAGCTAAAGTGCCAGTTTCTTTTGATCTTTTGCCACTGTATAATTAAGCAATATCACACAAGCAACGACTCAAATCACACAAGGTTTCTTTATGTGTAGAATGTGATATTTTATCAAATGTGTTTTATTTTTTTTAAATTATGTAAATAAGATGTTAATGTTCATCACACTTTTATCTGTTTTTGTTCACTTTTGCCAACAAAAATATTACCTATAAAGTCACAACAGAACAGTTATTTGTCTCTGATCAAAACACATTGGTGTTCTCTTTCTGAATGAATCTGCATTTTGAACAAACTGAGTGAATCAGTGATTCAGTGGGAGCAGTTTACTTCACTGCTGAATGAAGCTGTCTTTTGAACTAATCAAATGAATAATTGATGATTCATGATTTACTAGCTAGATATTTATCACCACCTACTGGCAGATATAATAATTTGATGTTTTCAAACAGATAATGAGATTAGTTAGTAATTTGACACTGGACTGTGATCCCTAAATAATATCCCTATTTGTCCTACATTGGCCTGACAAGATATTTTTAGTATATGTAGTACTTAATAAAGCCAGCTGTTTTCATGAAATTGGGTTAATCGTTATGAGATCTGTCTTGTAAGGCAGTATATTGGTGCCCAGAACGTAGATGATTAATTAATTTAATTAGTTACCTTTGGCCTACTGCTGAGGGAAAGCAAACATAATCAAGTTCCCTCTGCCACTTTGAGCGAAATTACACTTTTTCCTGCTTTCAGAGTGACATTATTATGTGATTATATAATTATACAGTTGTTTTTTAAGGTCAGTCCAATTACATTGCGGAATAAAAGCGATAATGTGATGCATCGTAATGACTGCCTCAAACAGCTGTTGAAGCTATGTGGTCAAAAACAAGCAAATTTGCACAACAATAAGACTAGTTACACAATGCACTCACAAGTGCATAGCTGTCTCAAGAGTAGAATTATGTCCTTTAAACCACTGTGCTTTTAGAGTTTTTCCTTTTTATGAGGTAGTATTCATTTAAGGTTTTCAGAGCACAGTCTTAGGTATTGAAGGAAAAGGCATAAATTGGAATTCAAACACATCGAATATGTGATATTAGAAAAATTTTTAGTAGAGTGAAGAAAAAGACGCCAGCATTGATACAGATGAGTACTTTAATGATAACACTTTTTCCATATTCCATCATAGGGCTAAGAGTATTTCTTTGCACTCAATATTATATTGTATTCAAGTTTAGACTGTCCGTTTTATTTTAAATGGGCTGTACAGTATGTGTGAAAAACATGTAATGAAACTAGCTTAAAATAAGCCTTTCTCAGACTTCCAGCATTGTTTTGTAAGCCTGTAGAGTGATTTTTATAAGGTTGTTGAGATTTTTTTTTTTTAATGATTTAGAAAAAGGTAACATTGATTATTTTCTGCAAATACATTTTCCAAATGCTAAATTTTAATATAATATTCTTATTCAGTACACCCTGATCCAAATAACTGATACAATTACATAAAGTGCATATTGCCTGAAACCAAAAAAAAAGCTGAAAGAAAGAAAGAAAGAAAGTATGGATAGAAGGAAAGAAGGAACAAAAGACAGAAGGAAAGAGAACAATAAACAGATGGAAAGAAAGAAAGATGGAAAAACTGAAAGAAAGATGAAAAAAAGTATGTTTAGAAGGAAAGAAGGAACAAAAGACAAGGAAAGAAAGACAGAAGGAAATAAAGAACAAAAGACAGAGGAAAGAGAAAGACAGAAAGAAAGAAAAAAAGACAAAGAAGGAAAGAAAGTATAGATGGAAAGAAGGAACAAAAGACAGAAGGAAAGAAAGACAGAAGGTAAAAAAGACAAAGAGAGAACAAAAGACAGAAAGACAGAGCGAGAGAAAGAAACAAAGAAATGCACTGAAAGCTGCAGTGTTGGGCAGTAGTGTCCCTACAAGTGGGCTGTAGCGTTGCTACTAGCTTAATTAACTACCATTCTCAGTAGCGTGGCGGTAGCGTTGCTACTTTCTAAATCACATAGCTTTTCAGTAGCGAAGCTATTGTTTTAAGCAAGTAGGGCAGTAGCGTCCACACAAGCTACATTTACCAATCATGGAGCTGTGAAGCTGGTGTCTGGCTGATGAAAGTAAATCCATATGATAGCGAGAATGGCGAATTCTTCTTCTTCGTGTTTTACGGTGGTGGAAAACAAACTTTTTGGTGAGGTACTGCCACCCCTCGCTCCTGTCGGTGATGTCGCCAATCAATCATTGGGCAGACACAAGAAACTTGCTTGATGTAAAGATGACTGTAGAGGAATTATTTCTGAAGCAGGACCATACACAAGTACATGTCTTAAAGTTAATTCTGATGCTGTGCTCTTGTTAGAGTTGAATTGGTTTTAAATTTATTCACTGTTTGTTCTGCAAATGTGCCCAAGTGCACTTAGATGAAAAAAATAATATAGTAGTTTAATGTAAATACAGTATTTAAAATATTTTAAAAAATTCCAACACTGGAAAGCTGTCTAATAAACAAAGGAAACCTGCATTTATTACAAGGACTGTAATATTTCTGTTAAGATACATAATATTCCACTGAATATATTTAGACCGTATTTAAACATAATGTAATCACATGCAGTATAACCATAAATGCAGTTACCTTATACCTCAAATTACTTCATGTTATAACAGTTTTGCTTACAGCAACAAAACAGGCCAATTCTGAAAAACCTACAGTCACATGAAACCTTAGAGTTTATATGCACATTTTTGTGCTTCATCACTTCTAGATTTCCCCAGGAATCCTTCATTCTAAATACAGCATCACATTTAAAAACCTGTTGCAGTTTTATATCCTCCTGCTTATATATGCTTAAACAATAACACACAGCTGAACCTTTTTCACTCTTGCTGTGCATAGTGTTTATGTTCATAAGTTTGAACAGGGCTCACATATCACACATTTGACCATTTGAAAAACCACGTACTGAAAATAACATGCAGATATGGTTCATTCTTTATTTAACATTTGTAGTTTTTTTGCATTTATGGTTTTGCTTTGAAAAGCTGTTTCATGAAGTGCCTCTTGGACAGAGATAGTGAAAGTGGCTATGGAGTGATGTGTTGTCTTTCAAAACATGCTTGTTACCAGAGCGGCTTGAATTGGATGAGGCGGTTTTATATATGAGCCACTGGCCCTTTTGTCTCTGAACAATATAATTGACATTCTGAATGGCTAATGATACTATATTAGTTGCAGATTGCACTCGCATTCTGTCTGTCACGAGGGGATCTATTATAATAGTATTAGTGTGGTAAAGTAGTCTGCCTCATTGAAAAAATACTCAGAGAAGGCTGTTTATAAGAAATCAACTTGGCAGTGACAAGCACAGATTTCTTTCTCCTTCCACTCAGTGGATTGAAACGGTTTGAAAAATAGCTTGAGAGAGCGTCTCTGTAGAAATGTCTACGCCGCCGTCAGATTTGTTAGCTCTCATTTTTGGCATACATCCTACTTCGGTTTGTGTTTTCAAGATATGAATCAGCTCATCTTGTTTTCTTCCTTTTATTATTAAATAATCTGAAAATGATAGTTCACCCACAGAATGTGAGATTCTGTCTGCTCATATCACTTCAAATCATTATGATTTTCTCCATCGCCTCCATTGGTCCTGAGTTTTCTTCCAGAAATGTACATGTCAGTCTCCCAATTTCATATCATTCAGTGAAACCTGGTTGAGTTAAGTAGTGTGCTGTCATACAGATCAAATATACTGATACACATTATTATTATTATTATTATTTTTACTCAAACCTTTACAAAGATGTAGCTATTTTAGAAACCTGTTTTGTATTTGCTTTTGACATTGTTTTGTGTATTTGACAAGCGATGGGAAATAGAGCTTACTATTCATGCAAAGCAGCATCTGACATCAGTTTATTTGTGTGTGTGTGCACTTTTTTTGTTTGTTTTTGCACCCGGAAAATGTTATATTGACACAGTTTAAATTGAGCTCAGGTACATTCTGTTTCCACTGATCATTCTTGAGATGTTTCAGCAGCTTAATTGAAGTTCACCTGTGGTAAATTCAGTTGATTGGACATGACTTGAAAAGGCATACACCAGTCTATATAAGGTCCCAGGGTTGACAGTGCATGTCAAAGCACGAACCAAGCATGAAGACAAAGGAATTGTCTGTAGACCTCCGAGACAGGATTGTCTCGAGGCACAAGGCTGGGGAAGGTTACAGAAAAATTTCTGCTGCTTTGAACGTTCCAATGAGCACAGTGGCCTCCATCATTCGTAAGTGGAAGATGTTTGGAACCACCAGGACTCTTCCTAGAGCTGGCCGGCCATCTAAGCTGAGTGATCGGGGGAGAAGGGCCTTAGTCAGGGAGGTGATCAATAACTCGATGGTCACTCTGTCTGAGCTCCAGCGTTCTTCTGTGGAGAAAGGAGAACCTTACAGAAGGACAACCATCTGTGCAGCAATCCACCAATCAGGCCTGTATGGTAAAGTGGCCAGACGGAAGCCACTCTTTAGTAAAGGGCACATAGGAGCCCGCCTGGAAAAAGGCATCTGAAACAAAATTCTCTGGTCTGATGAGATTAAAATTGAACTCTTTGGAGTGAATGCCAGGCGTTACGTTAGGAGAAAACCAGGCACCGCTCATCCCCAGGCTAATACCATCCCTACAATAAAGCATGGTGGTGGCAGCATCATGCTGTGGGGATGTTTTTCAGCAGCAGGAACTGGAAAACTAGTCAGGATAGAGGGAAAGATGAATGCAGCAATGTACAGAGACATCCTGAAAGAAAACCTGCTTCAGAGTGCTCTTGACCTCAGACTGGGGCGACGGTTCATCGTCCAGCAGGACAATGACCCAAAGCACACCGCCAATGGAGTGGCTTCACAACAACTCAGTGAATGTCATGAAATGCTGTACACCGTCGCTTCCCATCCAACCTGATAGAGGTACTGCAAAGAGGAATGGGCAAAAATTCCCAAAGACAGGTGTGCCAAGCTTGTGGCATCATATTCAAAAAGACTTGAAGCTGTAATTGCTGCAAGAGGTACATCAACAAAGCATTGAGCAAAGGCTGTGAATACTTATCTACATGTGATTTTTTTAGGTTTTTTATTTTTAATAAATTTGCAACAATTTCAAAAAATCTTTTTTCACATTGTCATTATGGGGTATTGTGTGTAGACTTTTGAGGAAATAAATTAATTTAATCCATTTTGGAATAAGGCTGTAACATAAAAAAATGTGGAAAAAGTGAAGCGCTATGAATACTTTCCTGATACACTGTATATGCCTTGTTTGTCATTATCAGAGTAACTGAAGCACAGACTGTAAAGGGAAAGGGTCAGAGAAGTGATTTAGGGTGCTTTTACACCTAGACGTTTGTTTCAGAACCTGTCTCGTTTGCCCAGTTAGCGCGATTCGTTTGGCATATGTGAAACCCGCAATCGCGCTCAGATCCAAGCCAAATCCATCGGTCTGAGATCGCCTGAATGAGGTGGTCTCGGCTTGACTGAAAGGAACTCTGGATTGGATCGATTGTAGTGAGAAAGCAAAACTATCCAATGAACTAACGAACCAGGCTATGTCACAATGTATTATATGGCTATATGAAGAGAGAATTATGAGTAGGGCAGGACATCATTCCTACTGGTAAATGTGCGTTTCATGTCGAATACGAAAGTGAAATCTGATAATTTTTCCAAATTTTAATCTTATAATATTTTGTATTATCCTATTGCTTTATTCATCTCTGCACTGACCCCTCGAAAGAAAGACCAACATAGATCTGCTTCATGATCTGACTGCAGTCTCAGTTCATCTGTTATTTCGATCTATAATTTAAGCCTATAATGCATAATTCTTTAGATAGATTTTTACAAATCTTGACGACTAAAATGAGGCAGTATGAGAAAGTCTTACCTCTCTGATTTATATTTGGTGACGATTTCTTTGGGTGTTAAAATGAAAGTGCACCTTGTCGCTTATAATGTCTAATTTCTCATTATCATAAATTAAAATAACGACATATGACAGCTGGAAAGGGTCATAGAAGTGACTTATTTGCTTTTAAAGACGCAAAAACAGGTATTTTTGCTTTTAATACAGGGTTTTACAGCATTGCATACATGATCAGTTATGGATTTTGACCTGAAATTTAACACTTTCTGGTGACACATAAGGCTTATATTAAAAGGAGTATAATAGGACCTTTTAAAAAGTGTCACATTTTGACTTGCTATTATTAAAACATGAATGAGATTTGACAGCTTAAATTGAAGTATTTCCCTTCCACAAATCTATTTAGTCATAGCACATGAGTAGGAATTGCATATATTTTTGTCTTGTTTTAAGTGAGAGTTGCTATTTACTTTTATTTAAAAGGCATATATCTAATATATCTAATATCTAATTTTGTGCATTATTAGATACACAGATTTAAAGAAATATAGAATAGAAATATAGAAATATAGGTTGAAACATAATCTTTCTAGAGTGAATCATCCCTTTAAAATCATGCCACGTGAGAAATACAGCTTTTTCCTTTTGTTATCAGCTCTCTGGTGCCTGATAGAACACAAAACCGTCAGATTGTATAGATATGTCTCTAATTATATATTGCTCTGATATTCTTCCACCAAGTTGAAAGTTGCAGTACTGTTGCATTGTTCTAATTTTTTTGCTGAGGTGAATGAATATTTTCAGTGAATTTGTCAGATCAGTGAACAGATCAGTAAAACAGATTGATTTTACACTTTACACTGCCAGGTAGAGTGAAACGATACAAAATTATGTAAATAAAGTCTCATTAATGTAAATTTAATATGTATATATTTTAAAATAAATTCCAAGTAAATGGAAGGAAGTCATTACTGAAACACAAAAATACATCAAAATACAAATTGAAAAATGGAATAAAATATAATACAGTAACATAAAGGATTAGTTCACCTAAACATTTAAATTATATTATTAATTACTCACACTCATGTTGGTCCAAACCCCTGAGATCTCGGTTTGTCTTAAAGGGCTCTAATTTTACCCCTTTTACAAGATAAAATAAGTTTTTTTTTTTTAGTTTCAGCTAAAATTTCCCATCAGATCATTTTTATACCCTCCTGAATATGTGAATTTTGAGCTTAGAGGACATTGTAGCTGTTTTTGTTGCCTGTGCCTTTAAATGCAAATGAACCGGTTTTGAAACATCATCCTATATTTGTACTGACACTATGCAGCTGTGGTGATTTCAGCTGTTAATACATAGCTGTTTTAAAAACATTTTAAACTTGTAAAACTCCTTCTTGATGTGTATCGTGGAGAGTTGGAACTGATCTTTTAAACCCAGTTTCTTTGCAAATCCTGTTTTGTGGACATGTGTATATGCGTTACAGAGACATGTTGATATGCTCCTGGTAATCAACTCGGAGGGCAGGGAAAACCATACTCCTACATCACGTTGCAGTGGTCCTCAAAATCACTTGGTTTTTCGATCATCTATTTTAACGTCAGGAAAAAAAAAAGAGACTTGTGTTTATATCACTCCAATATGACAGTGGACACACTATACTTACACACAATTCTGTCCAAACAGCTTCCAAATCTTAATTTTGCATCATAGGTGCCCTTTAAAATATTTTAGGTGAAATTTGAGAGTGCTTTCATCCTCCATAGACAACTATGGTTCCCAACTTGTTCAAGGAAAAAAAAAAAGATAACAAAAACATTCTCAAAACAGTCCATGTGTCTTCAGTGGTACAATCAAAATATTGTCAAGCTTCGAGAATACTTTTGTGTGCACATAAAACAAAAATAACAACTTTGTTCAACAGTTTCTTCTCCTCAGTGTCAGTATAGGGTGCACGTTCATGAAAGCATGAGGGCTGGAGAAACTAAAAGGCGGGAAAATGGCAGAATATTCACTGGTGGGATGAACTTTCACTTTTAAAACCTTCCAGTGAGACATATAGCCTGTTTTGTCACTATCAGCACTCTGATGCCTGATAGAATACGAATCCATCACATTGCCTAAACTTACTTGTATCTTAATATACATCTCTGATATTTTCCTGCTATCTTGAAGGTTACGGTATTCTTGCATTGCTTTTCCAGAGCCATGATTGCAGCATGCAGCAAGGTGCAGGGATCATCCCAGAGGAGCGCACCAGGCCTTCTTACTCGGGTTCTCCATTGAATTAGCACTAACTCACTTTGACTTTGAAGAAAAAACAACAATTGATCTGTGCATCAGCGGCCCGGTGAGGGAGAGAAAAGATTCCTGGAGGAGGGCATTGACTCGCTGAGACAGATCAAAGCCGAGCCGGGTAAGCAATCACAACTTCTTCCTAATCAGAAGAAATGGAACAGCTGTAATGCTGTTGTTTGTTTTATGTTTTCCTTAAACTGCTCCTCGAATCTTCCCCAACAGCCTCCTAAATTCAACTTGGATTACTCCGAAATGTGCGATCATTTGGATTTGGACCAATCAAACGTGTCATCTCAGAAAGGTTTCTCATTAAAGTTTCTTTCCATCACTGCAGAAACTCTGCATGGTTTTCCTTGCATATCGATTTTTCTTCAGATCTATAGAGAAAGTCTGAGTTATTGCTTGTGTACGCATCTAATGTGTTTGCACTCCCATTTATGTGCTTGTCAAAAGTTAAGTGAACCAGAGAAAAGCTTTTGTTTGGCGTGCTCAATAAGACTTTCAAATCTAACTCTCATCCTTGGCAGGCATCCACTGTATTGCTGTAAAACTCATTTTAAGATTACTTACTGTAAGAGGAATCTGTTAATCTGATGAGCAAGAAGAGACGTTTGAAAGCCGCCATTCCTCACTCGAAAACATTTCTAACAATTATAACGCAACAAATGAACCATAATATAATACAATACTGCAGCGAGGACCTGTGTGCAGTGGCTTTTGTTTTTTATCTATTCTCCATCATTAGTGAGATATATTTTCTGTGCCTGAGGATTATTCATGCTGTGTGTTTGCTAAAGCAGGATAAGGGTGGGCTTTATATACAGCTCAGTGTCTCTTAACAAGGATTGCTTTTTTATAGAGAGGCTGGTGTGGATTATGCCATCACGCAGAGGTACAAGAAAAGCACTCGGGACTCCAGACGGTTGACATTCAACTGTCATTCGGTTCTTACCCAATTTCTGCACTCAATTGTGGACGAAGGTAATTGGACTTCTTTGAATGTCTTTGAAGAATAATGGACTGGCTTTCATCAGTAAGAACATCATTTGAGAATCACTAGACTTTATGATTGAAATTTAAAGGGATAGTTCACCCCAAAAATGAAAGATTCTTCGTTATTAAATTACATATAGAACGAGCGTTGTATTTTAAGACATTTAGTACTACAATCATGTTTTTATGTATTGACATAATTACAGAGTCATTACAATAACTATTACTTTGTCGATGGTCCCTTTTGCACATTTTGTTGAATATAAGTTAAAATATCAACTACATGTCAACTAATTCTCGTTACAGTATTAGTAGACTGTCTGTTTAATATCTGCTGACACTGCTTCACCAATTGGGCGACACGGTGGCTCAGTGGTTAGCACTGTCACCTCACAGCAAGAAGGTCACCGGTTCGAGTTCCAGCTGGGCCAGTTGGCATTTCTGTGTGGAGTTTGCATGTTCTCCCCGTAATCGCGTGGGCTTCCTCCGGGTGCTCTGGTTTCCCCCACAGTCCAAAGACATGCAGTATAAGTGAATTGAATAAACTAAATTGGCCTTAGTGAATGAGTGTGTGTGGGTGTTTTCCAGTACTGCGTTTTGGCTGGAAGGGCATCCGTTACGTAAAACATATGCTGGAATAGTTGGTGGTTCATTCTGCTGTGGCAACCTCTGAAATAGAGACTAAGTCGAAGGAAAATGTATGAATGCTCCACCAATCAACATTCTCCTAATATTAGAAATGTTCTTGTCAAATTTTTTGTCAACTTTCACTAAGCCAAAACCTTAGTGTCTACTAATACTCTATTGAGAATTAGTTAGCATGTGTTTGCAATGTAACTTATAATCAACAATATGCGTCAAAGGGACCATAAAAAAAGTCATACCCAATAACATTTGTGGAATACGGTATAAAGATAATACATTTTAAAGTGCCCCATTATGATTTGTTTTTGAATATTAAAATGTATGCAGTGTGTAACGTAGAAAATATCATAGAAAGATCATAAAAGGTTATTGTTTCCAAAAAAAAAGGACTTGATTCAGAGCGGACAAAATTAGCCATAAACAATTCCTGATTCCTTTCTGATCCAAGCAAATTTTCATAATACCAATTTATGAACTTCATTGTCCACCTGCAAAAAAAACATTTACTTTGATCCCTTTTAGTTGATTTTGTGTTGCCAACAACATTTTGAGAAACAGCATGTGAAATAATTGCAATAATGCAATAATTTGACAAAAATAATTTCATTCTCACATTTCAAGTTTCATTTGTCAGATTTTGTCACATTTGTTCCCCATTATATTTCATTTTGGTGCTAATTTTGTCATTTTGAAAGTAATATTTAATAAATGGACATAGTAATAAATGGAAAACACCCATGAATAACAAACTACAGAATTTACCGGATTTTTTAAACAGTGTATAACATCTCATAACGTATAACACAAAGTAAGTAAAACTTACCACTTTTATCCTTATAACTTCCTGCTCAAGTCATGTTTGTGATAGAGGTTTGGTTTGATTAACTAGTTGTTCCAGCGTTTCATCATCAAACTCTAGCTTGAAATGATATGCTAAAGTCAAAGCCGTCATTACTTGTCAGGTCATCTTAAAATTTAAGACCACGAGAGTCCACATGAAGTGTGCCATTTGGGACAGGGCCTTAGACATCTCGAGGGTGAGCAAATCAACATCCAATTTTCACTTTTGCATGAACTATCCCTTTAAATTCTTCATTTAGCTTTCAAGCCTAATTAAATCTCTTAAAGCACGCTTTATTTATTCAGTCCCCTCTCTCTCTCTCTCTTGTGTCTGTGCATTAACAGCGATCTGACAAAACAAGCGTTGTACACGTGTTCTCCTGAGAGCGAGCATGCCAGTCTGCTGTCTCATGCTGCTTTTTTGTTTGTTCTTATCGTGTAGCTGTCTGTCCAAAGCAGAACTCCTTTCACGGTCCATGTAGGGCATTAAAGGGCAGGACGTGCGTGTCTTTGAAGGTATCAGATAGGACAGGGCTTGTGTGGACAGAACTGGACCCTACTGAGAGTGTGTGTGGGCTTGGCTTCAAAGGAAGGGCGTACTGACCTTTTCATCACATCAGAGGGGAATAGCATAACCCGACTGCTGTCCTCTCCGCAGGGCCTCTTACCAGCCTGGACTTCATGAGCGTGGCCACACACACACACAGACAGACAGACAGACAGATAACTCACCTTGCTGTGGAGACAAGCTGTTTTGCACAGCCATTTCAGTCATCTTTTGTGTGTGTTTGTTACCTTTGAGACAAGCAGAGTTAGCATTGTGGGCATCAAAAAAAACATTTTTTTGAGAGATGCTTGTCTGATGATGGAAATTAAATGAAATTTTAATTGATTCATTGATTAAGCAGCCATAAACACAAATGGAGTTAAGACGTGGAGTATTCCTATTTTAGTCGCATTATTGAAGTGCAGATATGTAAACACTGTAGTCAAACTATTAACACCTTGAAGGACTTTTAGCCGCATTTTGCGACAGGACATACACACCTAGCGAGTCAGTAAAGCACCCCAGACACACACATCTCTAAGCGCGCAAACAAACAAACACACACACACACACACGCACGCACACGCACACACACACACACACACACACACACACTCACTGACTGAATGATCTCCTGGAGACTCATCGTCACATCATCATCACGGAACGCATGTTTATGCTGTCCGGGAAAAGCTGAATTTTTTATTTTTTTCATCGGCGTGCGGTATCAAACTCCATTAAAACAACTCTCTCCTATCAGTCCTTACTTCATATTCGCATGATCGCATCCAGTAGCTCAGAGTGACTGACGGGGGCATAAATGAAATCTTGCTAAATGAAAACGAAACTGATTTATTAAATAAAAAATTAAATACAAAAATTACATATATATATATTTTTAAGTTCAGTGTGTGGAAAGAAGTTTGATTTCTAATGTGAAATTGTACAGGGGAGAAGCCAGTCAGTAGAGTTTATAGCTAAATATTTAGCAGTGTTTGCATGTCCTTTACGACATAGAATTCATTTGAATAAAAAATAAAATACCATATATTACAATGTTTTTAAAAAGCACCTAAATAGTTTTTTCTATTTTGT
>CAIGQV010014432.1:14935321-14963957 GCA_903798115.1 Danio jaintianensis | reverse complement strand
TTTTTTTTTTAATTATTTAATTTATTTTTATTAATGGGGTTCATTTGCCTCAACACTGATTCAAATTTCTAATTGATCCTGATTTACATATTGATACTTTAACACATAAGTATTTTGTAAGCATTTAAGTTTGTTTAATTTGTAATATATGAAAGTATTCATTTTATTGATTATTTTATTATATATTTTGAAATCTGTGGACAGGGTTAACCATTTTTCAATTAACAAAATTATATGAAAAAAAAACTTTTGGTTTCAGTTTTAGCTATAATTACCCTGTTTTTGGAGTTAGTACTTTTTTCCCATTTCAAATTAATCAAATCCACTTTTAAACTTCCTGTTTTTTTAAAAATCATGAAAGCAGTCAGGGTTTTCTCATTGTAAAAAGTGATAGGTTGAAGTTGCATAAGTTGGTAAACACTTTGTTCTAAAATTAAGTACATTATTTATGTGCATAATTATACAAATAAAGTCAACTAAGTTTCAAGTTACAACAGGTTTTACTTACTTTTTAAAGTAAAGTCAACTTGCTGATTTAATGCAAGAGGCTTACAATTTTTTAAAGTAACTAATTGCTTTTTAGTGCACAAAATATTAAGATTATTCAGCCAAACATTCAGATGTTTACAACATTGAGAATAATTTGTTTTTTATTTTTTATTTACAATTACAGATTCTTCACCTAATGACACTAAATGATCCACAATTTATCGATTCTCCCTATTCTGTTGAATATATACAATATAGAATTGCTATGTAAATGGCATCCAAATTCATATTTGATCAATACGTATGATTTTGGGCACAAAAAACAAATAATAATAATAAAAATAAGCAAATGTCATTTTTTGAGTGTAAAATGTATAACCTAGACCAGGGGTGCCTAAACTCGGTCCTGGAGGGCCGGTGTCTTGCAGATTCTAGCTCCAACTTACGTTTCGACAAAGCCTAGTTATGCCGCGGTCACACTAGAGTTTGTGCTTGCGAAATTCTGTTGTACGGCGCTGTGAAAAGAGGCGGGATTAGACATTTAAAAAAGCAAGCAATTAGTCCATATTTTAAATTTCTGTCCAAGAGGTCATGTTTTAATCTTCTATTGGTCTCACGCAGTCACGTGATGCGATTTCGCAGGTCAGAGTTCACCAAGCTTGAATTTTGCAATGCAACGAACTGCGAAACTTGTCGCACAAGCTGGCGTTTCCGGTTTGATGCATTCGTCTGCGTATGAATGGAAGTGTATGGGGAGAAAAGTCCAGTGTGACCACAGCTTTAGAGCTTGATTTGCTAGCCCAGGTGGGTCTGATTGGGGTTGGAACTAAACTTTGCAGGACACCTGGTCAGGACCGAGGTTGGGCACCCCTGACCTAGACTATGTTACTGACAACATTTTTCATCATATAATTTGTAATCAGAAACACACTACAATTTGTCAATAATCTACCCATCAGCTAAATCAGATAAATAGAAGAAATCTATATTTTCCAGCTTCACAACAGTCTGCATCAAATCTTTACTTATTGAATCATCTTATTATCACTGGGACTATAAAGCCTTGGGAAGGATCATTCAAAGTCAAAGGATGAGTTTTCCTTGACAGAAATCTCTAAATTTCCCCAGTAGTTCTTCTCCGTGTTCTACAACTCACCGTTGCCCTGTTTCCCAGCAGGTGTTTCCCCTCCATAAACAAAATGTATTATTCAAGTTCTGCCGCCTTGTTGGCAAAGTGTGAGTTATGAGCATCATAAGTCTTGGTGTCATAAACGCTTGCTTTTTGGCTGACTGGAACTGTTTATAAGCATGTCTTGTTGCCTAGGAACTGGTTTTGCTGTAATTCAAAACAATCTTTTGAAGTAGCTCACAATAAAATCAGTAGCTGAAGTGGATAATCTTTCATGCATGCGTGCGCATAAAAATCTAAGCCTGCCTGTTAATGCGTTCACCTTGACGTGCTTCATCTGATCAGGCACATTGCTGAGAATGCAGATTGTTTAACGATTACAAGATTACGTTTAGATTCGATTCTGTTTCCTGCGTTAATGGCATTAGACATCTCTCCCCTTTTTTTCTGTTGTTGTCATTTAGTGCAATGACAATGCAGCAACATCAGGGTCTCCAGCACATAAACGCTGTGATGATAACAGGTAATCAGTGGCGCTGTTATCTGGAAATCACATCAGTGACATTGATGGAGCCCTAAATGCATCTATCCCTCTTTCATTCTGTCGTTTCAGGTGCTGTGATTGGTGTATTTCGGTGAATGTCGCCGTTCTCTGAAGTCAATAACTTTTGGCTAGCATGTGTCCAGTTGCCCTCCCACCTGGTCTGGTTTGTGTTATACCCGTGCTGAAACTTCTGTCCTGAGGGATGGAGCTTGCGAGAATCCAATATTGCAGTTATTGTTGTGTGGGCTGAGCGTGATTGAACGGACTAGTGGAGAATGGGTCACTTCACGCGACAGAATGAGGCTGGAAAGACAGATGGAGAGGTGCAGAGGGAAATAGCGAGGCAGATAAAGTTTTGGTGCAGATCTGTGTTGACTGAATTCACAGATTAGCACGGAGCCCAGCAGAGGACATGTTTCTGAGCTCAGCCAGTGGTAAAATGCACTAAAGCGATGGAGCTTTTACATCTTCAGACAGCGATGTGTGTATTCGGAATGTGCAGGGTCTTATCATTTGATTTCTTAGTTAGCTGGTTAGTTGTTTAAGTGTGCTATCTATGCACCTTAAAATGTAAATGAGCATCAGTATAAGACAGTGAAAAGTTTGTGCACCCCTTTTGCTGAATCGATGAAAGTATGATAAATAATTTGAAAAAAAATAAGAGACATGATAGAAAACATGTTATTTTTTAAGTACTGTCATAAGATATTGTACATACAATATGTATTTCTTAAAAGATTTATTGATCAGTTTTTATGACAGTTGAACAAACAAGAGTAAAAGAGAATATAACAGTAAAAATAGAAAAAAAAAAAACAGTAGAACAGTAGAAAATCTATTAAAAAAGCAATAAATAGACCACACTACAACCCAAATGTCAATAGATGATGTGCATAGTAACTATGACAAATTAAGCATATAAACACAAATATGTTCAAATATAGTTCACAAGACAAAAATATATCTGAAATAATTAAAATAACCTTGTTATTTATTTATTTATTGTTCATTTATTTATTTATTTATTTATTTATTTATTTATTTATTTATTTATTTATTTATTAGTTAGTTAGTTAGTTAGTTAGTTAGTTAGTTGGTACACTGTAAAAAGTGACAATATAACTTTACTTAAAGAGAGTAAACCCATTGGAACCCAACTTGAAACTGTTAAGTTGACTTAATTTTTTATAATTATGAACAGTTAATTTACTTAATAATTTAAGGCAATAGATTTACTTACTTTTTATTAAGTAAAGTCAGCTAATCACTTTAAAAGCAACATATTTACTCAACTTTTTAGTCAACTAATCACATTTTACAGTAATATACTGTAAGTATTGTACTTGTAATGTATCTTTGAATAGCCCAATTAACCAATAAATGAAAAGGTACAGTACTAACATTCACTCACTCACCCATTATCAACTAAGTCCCTGATTTATCAGGGGTTGCCACAATGGAATAAACCGACAATTACAACTCAGGCTCATTGTAAAAACATACCCCCGTATATACTTCTGGAGAGTGCAAATTATGTAGTCAGAGGTACGTATGGCTGCATTTTGTTGTTAAAACTAATGCTACAGGGTGGTATGACGCTGCCGGCTGCTTCTGTTTCTTTTCAGAAGCAGCTGACTACTTACCTCCATGCAGACTTGAGACGCAGAGAGGAGTTCACCGCGATTGGGTTCGAGTCCGGCGATGAACGGTTCCAGAAAGCAGGTAAAACAAAAACAAAAGGCAAACAAATAAAATAAACACGTAATAACAGGGTGAGAATATGGTAAAATCTGAAAACGTGGTAAAAATCAGGCGGCCATGAGGGTTTTTCTTTTTCTGGATTGCTTTTGAAAACACTGTTGGTTGGGTTTAGGGAAGGCGGTGGGCGGGGGTTATCGGTCGGTTGGTCAGTCAGTCAGTCAGTCAGTCGGCAGCGGCCTCTGGTGGATTTATGCGAGAATAGCAGGTGTGAATGGCACTCGCAAGATAAATTTGAGATCTGAAAAAGCGTATACAGCAGCCCCTGGTGGATTTGCAAAAACAAAAACTGCAAAAAAACATAGCTCCTGGGACATATTTGGCGCTCTCCAGAAATGTATATAGGAGTACATATCAGTAATGAGCCTGGGTTGGACAATTATGTATACTAACACTTAGCAGAACTACTGTAACTAATAATAAAAAATATATATACTCTAGTACTTTCCATTTCCAAGACGCTTACTGTAGCATATCTAACCAATGAATAAATAAACAACAAGACAAGACAATAAAAGTACTTACACTACATTCTGTTCTATGGTACCTGGCACAAATATGATGAAACACTGAGCACAGCACACCAAATGTCTACTTGACCATACTGGACTGTGTCACACATCACCTTGACGTCTCCATATGCTCCTGTTGCCGCTAAAGCTGTGGTGTCGTTCATCAGACCTGGACTGTACATCGCCTCCAGCCTGGCTCCACTGTCTCTCCACTATGACTGCTGAAACACAGACCCAATCAGGTAGAACAAACCCAATGAGCTTTGCTCCTGTCAACTCTCCTTTCTAACTTGCAGCAAGCTCACCACTTTTAAACACCTTGCATGCATCACAGCAAACCATCGAGGCTTAGATCTTTTACAGCACTTGTTAAAGCCTGCAGCAGGTAACGGACTGTCCCCACAATGCCCTCTGTTTTTCACCTTCTCTTTGTCTCTTTATCTCCCTCTCTCTCGCCTCCAGCAAGCTTCTGCGCAGATTATTAGGTTTGAGGTTACTAATGTTCCTCTCGCCTGTTCTGCTTTCCATTATGACCCCCAGGCATCGTGACCTGTTTCTCTCTATTCTGTGTCCCATGTTCTGTCAGTGTAATTTCCCCCTGATGTAAAACCCCTCACAGGCTTGCCTCTCGTCCACTACCCACACAACTACAGCAATGTACATTTACACCCTAGATAGTCCCATGTCTGGCCATTTTATTTTTTCATGCATGGTGGACTGAAATGGAGCTTATTTTGTACTTATGACAAAATGCACTGGTGAGTATCCCAATTTTTTGTAACTCTATCCACAGCAAATATGGAAGGGTCTGCAAAAAAGAATGGTCTAAACATCTGAGACAAGTATTTTTTATTATTATGCTATACTGTACTGCATATCAGAGGTGCCAAACTGCAGTACTATGGAACTACTAAGCATGACAATGTAAAAAAAAACAATTAATTTTAAGCTCCTAATGAGTGACAGGACAATTGCAAATGTCAAACAAATCCTGCTTAGTTGAATGCTTATGTGGAAGCACTGCTGTCTAGGGTCGCAAAACAAACATGCATTATGGAAGATGTAGTTTATAGTGAATATATGATATAGCATCAATAAGTATCATCATAGACTTTTATATAATGCTGGGTTCACACCAAATTACTCTAAATGACTCGAGGGTTGCTTATTTTACTTCACAGGAATTTTCCACTCAAGTTGAATATCTTGAATCTTCACAGAAGATGCATTCATTCATTCATTCATTCATTTTCTTTTCGGCTTAGTCCCTTTATTAATCTGGGGTCGCCACAGCGGAATGAACCGCCAACTTATCCAGCATATGTTTTACGCAGCGGATGCCCTTCCAGCTGCAACCCATCACTGGGAAACATCCATACACACTCATTCACACACATACACTACAGACAATTTAGCCTACCCAATTCACCTATAGCGCATGTCTTTGGACTTGTGGGGGAAACCGGAGCACCCGGAGGAAACCCACGCGAACACGGGGAGAACATGCAAACTCCACACAGAAAAGCCAACTGACCCAGCCGAGGCTCGAACCAGCGACCTTCTTGCTGTGAGGCGAACGTGCTACCCACTGCGCCACCGTGCAGCCCACAGAAGATGCAATTGAAAGGAATTTTACGCATTTGCAACAAACGTGTTTAGTTTGAGTCGCCCAGTTTACATTGACTTTATATGAAGCCTAACCTACTCGGACAAATAGCTTACTTAAATTCGCATTTGGTGTGAATCTGACTTGTGGCCCACTTAATATGGTGTGGAGTCTTCGATATATTATTATTGTTGTTTTATTAATATTTTTATATTTTAACATTTTCTGCAAAAAATGCTTTTCTTACTTAGATTTTCTGTCTTGTTTTTAGTCCAAATATCGAAATTCTCTTAAATCAAGAAGCATTTTCTAGAGAAGCAAAACTATTGTCTTATTTTAAGAAATAATATGCCAAAATTGAGTGAGTTTTTCCTTAACACAAGCAAAATAATCTGGGATAAGCAAAATAATCTTATGTCAAAATGAAAAACAAGATTACTTTGCTTAACCAATTGGCAGATTATTTTGCTTGTTTTAAGGAAAAACTCACTTAATTTTTATACAAAATATTTTTTGCTTGTCTACAAAATGCTCTTGATTTAAGAAGCATTTATTTTTTAGACATTTGGACTAATACAAGACAAAAATAAAAAAGGTAGAACATTTTTTTTTTCAGTGTGTAATTTAAGAATTTAACATTTTGCAAATAATGCTATTTATGTTTATTTTTCCCATAGTAAAAAAAAACAAAAAAAACTTTAGTTCAGTTCATATGCTATTTTGTGTGTTTGTTTTTCATCTTATGTCCTGTTAATAAATAATAAAAGTAACTCCTTTTTTTGTCAGCATGGCAATTTGGGTGAAAGGTTTTTACAGGTGAATTTCACACCATGCAGTGTTTTAATCTGCATTAACAATGGGCAGGATGAGCGTTATTTATCGATGAACGATGTAACTTATTTATGTTATAGCTACATAAACTACTTAATTAGTTCAAAATTCAAAAACTTTTATGGTAACAAATCAATGTGATTTTCCATTTGCTCTCAGACATTTTGAACCTCAGTGTACAATTTGCTCTCTCTGTTTGATCCACAGGTCTCTTCTCCATGGCTCCTCTGAAATGAAAGTGTGGTTTTTCTCTGGTTCTGTGGATCGATCAGTGGCCTTCCATCAGGTGGCTGCTAATGAATCAGATGAGAGTGGGAGGGCGAGTTCGGTGAAGTATTGCTCTCCTCAGCAGAGTTCTTGTCTCCGGGTCTGACAGCAATCCTCCCTCCGGCCGCTTCACCACTATCTGTCCAGTCACTATCAATTACTGCACTCTGAAACATCCTGCACTCCGTACACCTTCCACGGCGAGTGTGGATGCACATGTCGGGGCCTTGACCTGCTGTGTGCGTGTGTGTGTGTGTGCATGTCAGGAAACCAGAGGTAATGCTATAGAGGCAGGTGGCCACCGAAGCATCTCGCTATCCATTTTGTGTAATTGTGGTCATCTCACCTTGACAATTGTGTCTCTATGTGTGTGTGAGTGTGTGTGTTCTCTTGTCCTTTCAGAAAAAAAGGAAAAAAACGACACAACAAAGTTGGAGCTGTTGTGCAGCGGTCTACCCATGCAAGTAATGTAAAAATTGTATTCCCTCACCTTACAATATTTCTTGATACCCTTGCTTGTCTTTCTCCAAAAATGTTATATTTCAGCATATTTGTTAGATATATTCAAGGGTTAGTTCACCCTAAAATGAAAGGTCTGTCGTCATTTATGCACTCTTAAGCTGTCCCAAACCCAGAGATTTTTACATTTAGTATAAAACATAAATGAAGGGAACATTAATTCTGCTAATCAGATTGTTAACCTTTAAATAATAGTCTGCAAATTAATTGTTAATTGGGCTTTTATTCACATTGCTCAACAAACATAAACAGAAAACATTTTTCTTTTGTTACAGTTGCTGGCATGACTTGAAAGAATGAACCTCACTGGTTATCAAGCATCGTAATAGCATGCTTGAGCTTCTGCGACCAAATGTATTTATTATTTTTACATTTTTTTAATAAAACCATATATTCTATCTGCTTGAGTGATTATGCCACTTTAGGATTCACATGGATTTATTTCTTGAATTCTTTAGGAATATTTTGATGCAATATAGTTTGAATAAAGGGAGATAAAGTAAAAAAAATAGGCTCCCTTTGCAAATCTTAGTAAAGACCCCTATTTCTGCATTCATAAAACCCCCACAATAACCAAACCCTCATCTGATCAACCCTAATCACATAATGTAGATTTTTGTTTTATTAGGCTACATAGGAAGGGCAACAACATGGCTTATAGGGGAAGGAACAGAATGTGGCATAGTGTTTTAATAATTGCTGGTATGAGAAAAAGAAATAGAAACTATTGCACAGCCATAGGATACACTCCTTCCTCTCTTATGCTCAAGGCACTTTGTTAGAAACACTTATATGTTTCTGTTTGTACAGATAACTCTTTTACATTTGTATACTTTGTACGTTTGTTTTCTACATCCATATACTCTATATCGAAAATCTTTAAATATTTTATATTTGGTTTTATTTTCTATTGCATTTATATTTCTTCAAAATTTAGATTCGTATTGTTAGATTCGTATTTTGTTTGTTACTGTTGCTATTACTCTATGGTCACGAGTGGTTGTGTTAGCATTTCACTGCATATTATACTTTGTATGACTCTGTGTGTGACATACAATTTGAATTTAGTCATTATATAACCTTTGAGAGCAAAGAAGCATGCAACTTGTGTCTATTTATAGGGTGGACTGGCTACTGCAATTGACATAATAATCATTTTTGAGCGACTATTTATATAAAACATATATATATTTCTACTTAAACAAAACATGCTAATCCAGTCTAAGAATGTTTGGTGGTTCTCATTGGCCTCCCAGTGTGACCAAGGTAGTGTTGAGCTAGCATAGCTGGCCAGTAAGCTGTTTTCCCAGCTTGACAGGTAGACAAAATGCCTCCAAAATAGACCGGGAATCCATCAAAGCAAGGTTGAGGACAGAAAACAAAGCTCTCATTTATTCACCTGCCATTCAAACTAGCAGAAGAACAAAACAAATGGCACAAAATGCCACATACTTGAAGAAATAACACCGTTTTGCAGTCTCACAAACAAACTCGTCTCAATTATACGATTAAAATGGTCCCTTCAAACACACTCTCACAGTCGTCAAATGTTTTTTTTTTAGTTTTCTTTGTATAATCACGCTTGATTCTTGGCAAGAAGAACTGAGCTAAGGATCCCTGATTGCCGAAGTCACAGTCTGAGAGTGACTGATGAACAAGGCAGAAATTTCATGTTTCCTCTCCAGAGCCCTTAAGCAGATGTCACATTCTGGCAATTTTCCCCTCAGTATTAATGGAAAGGCTCAGCTGGCCAGAGAGAAATGGTTATGAGTCAGCTGCCGAGAGGGAGAGGGCACCAAGCTTTTTGGAAAGTTTGCTATATTCTCAAAGAGCTCTGAAGGTGAGCAATGACACATCTAATCAATTCATCATTATCCCTTTATAGGGGTTGTGGGTATTCATTCTATCATTCTGTTATGCATATCTCCTTCCGACACCACAAAGGCAGAATGAAACTCCATTAAGAGTATATGTGTTTAAAACACCTTCTTTTCAGGAAGCGTGTGTCATGCACAATGAATAGCAAGGCTTTTTGTCTCTTTTTTGATTTCCTTCCTCTGGCTTTGCAGTGGGGAATATATTCTTTTCATGTGCATATGTCTTATTTTGCTTCAAGAACTGGCAAGAAAGGCATCTAAGCCGTAAATTATTTTAAAGAATGGGCTCTAATGACCTAACAAACTTTAATATAGCCTATATTATTGAGTCGCCCCATTAAGTATAGCCAGTATTTCCTCCCCATGCATTCATCATGCTGCAGACAACCAGGGTGTTGATTTATACCGCCATTTATTCCACGCGAAATGAGCAGAGATTACATATTCTATTCAAACTGATATAATGGACTGACTGTGTGTGTGTCTGGAAGAGAGTGAGTGCTTTTTCATTTTGTAAAAGTTTATCTTTTTTATTTTTTATTTTATTATTATTATTTTTATATACATCCAACCATTTAGTGGGGGGTTCTAATGTTGCAACAATCTGAGGTCTAAAAGTTTTTTGTTTTTTTTAATCACTGGAATTCAGTATCTTTCCTAACTCTGACGCACCTGATTGTCATGAGAATCACAGTAAGAATAAGCTGCTTACCAGAAGTTAAATATACCAATGTGCATAACAGTCAGTTTTTTTTCCATTGGTCAATTTTCATCCATTTTGTTAGCAACCTCCATCTTCCAACGATCCAGTTGATTCTCAAAGGACAATCTCAAGCACCGCCCTACATTTATTTTTTCATTTTAGGACCATTTTAATTGGATTTGATCATGAAATGGGGGAAAAAGGACAATCTTAACTTCCACATTACGCCAGCTTTAAAGAATTATTAGATAAAAATGTTGATGATTCTTTGTGTAGACCAGGTTTAGCTAACGAAGTCCATGTAAAACCAACTATTCAGCTGGTTTTGATAGAATATCTCAGTAAGATATCTCAGTATGATTGCCAGCTTTGTACCTAGCATTCATGGTTTCCTCTGTTGGACAAAAACACGCCACAGTAGTTATTAGAACATCATAGCTACTTTAATGCTGGTCTAGTGTCAACATAAAAAGCTAACCCATCTTGGTCAAACTAATTGGTCCATCTTGTCAATCATATAGAACAGTAACAGAGGATGCTGGAGTGATTAGGTGATAGCCAGCATGGAAAGATTAAGCAGTTTTCATCTAGACCGGCTTTGACTGAATTTTTCAGCGAGGCCACGAATCCCCCTATTAGATCACTGTAATTCCTGACATCAGTACAAATTCTCAGCCATCACATCTGTTTCATTAGAAAACATTTTCAAAGCCACCTGTGATCACCAGGTTTGTACCAATGTGCTTAGTGTTTATGTGTTTTGTTCCAATGCTAAGCATTCATGGTTATCCCAGTTAAAAAAAAGAAGCTAACAACCATAAATCCATAAACAAAAATATCTACCAAGTTTACTTTAGTCTCATTCACTGGTGGTCCATTTTGTCAACAATCTAGACCAGTAAAAGATGCTTCCCTGCTTCCTTTCTCTATCCACTAAGTGACGATGGGCATGAAAAGGTTCAAGATCCCTCTCCTAAAACAGCTTTGGCTGATAAAATCCATATAAAACCAAATTTTCAGCTGGTTTTGACAGGATTTTCCAGCTTGGCCATCAAAGACTTGTTGGATCTCATGGCACCAATCCAAATTTTCAATCCATCACCTATTCCATTTTCATTCATTTTCAAAGCAACCTATGATCGCCACTTTTTACCAATGTGCTTAGCATCCATGGTCTCCCCAGTTGGCAAAAAAAAGGTAAAGTAGTTTTTACAACAGGATTTTGTACTGGTTTACAGAGCACTACCAATCATAATAGCATAACCAAAATGGTTTACCAGTTCTACCTTGGCCAAACACACTGTTGGTTTATTTTGTCATTAATCTAGACCAGTGATAGACATTTTCTGCTATGTTTCTATATTCACTTCACGGCTAGTGGCTTGAACAAGCTAAAGATCCATCTTATAGACTGGCTTTGGCTGTTAGATCCATATAAAGCCAAACACACAGCTGGTTTTTCCAGCTAGGTTATCAAAGGCTTGTTGGATCACTGTACCTTCTGACATCAATCCAGATTCTAAATCCATCCGACCTATTTAATTTGAAAACGTGTTCAAAGCTGCTTGTGATCATCAGCTTTATACCAATGCGCTTAGCATTTATGTGCTCATCTGTTGGGATGGAGGAATAAAAGGGGAATGTAGTTTTTAGAACATAAAATTTTTATTTAATGCTGATCTAAGGTGGTTTACCAGTTATAAAAATGCTTAACAAAAATGATCCAACAGGTCTAACTTGGTCACACAGGTTGGTTGTCCATCTTGTCAGCCATAGACCAGTGAATTCCTGCCAATGTATAATTTGCTGTGTGTGTAAGATGTGTCTCTGCTTATGGTTGTAATGTAAAGTAAATGCACACTTTACTGATGAAGCGTTAGCAAACACATGAGCAGCAACACAACCATGTACTCTGGCATTGTTGTGTATGTTTGTTTATGCTTGCCTCAAATCTACACTCCTCTAAACATGTACTATGCACTCTCATGGCGTCATTGTTTTCAAAGAATTTTGTTTTTGGATGTTTACATGGACATGATAACGGTGACTTTTCCAAAAACTGTCCACTTCAAATGTTCCACTTTTCATATTTATGCATATTATATCCCAAAAATGAACAGGCAAAATGTAGAAAAAAGTTTCACATTTTTTGGCTGAAAATTTGTTTTGATTCTGGAACGTCATTCCTGTTGGAAAAGTGTAATCTATACCTAATCCCTACCCCTAACCCTAACTGTAGATTATTCACAAAATCAGAGAGGGTTAATAGTTGAATAACAATGATGTAGATGCACACAACCCTAACTGTAAGCCTAAACTTATCATAACTGTTAACGTATCCCTAAAATCTGATTGGAATGTTGTTCCGGGATCAACACAGATGTTAATGCACGAACATGTCTGTCTTGGAGAAATCACACTAACTGGCCCCTAAGCCAACATTGGCATTAAGTGGTTGAAGATCCCCCAAGTAGACCAGTTTGGGCTGATAAAATCCACCATTTAGGTCATCAAAGTCTTGTTAGGTCACTGCACCGCCAGACACCAGTCCAAAATTCTCAATTCTCAACCCATCGCACCCCTTTCATCTGAAATTTTTTTGAAAGTGGCTTGTTTTGCTAACTCAAGTCACAAATTCACAATCAATAATTTTCCCAAATGGCCTTCTGGCCACACATTTCAAATTTGCAGCTGCAGCCATGCCACACAAGGCTCACTTCATTCCACAATCACAATCAGAGAGAATCTCTGGCAAGCCGGAGCTCTCCAATCACTTCTCTGGTTCAGACGCGGATATAGAGCTTTGATTGAAGAGCTCTGGTAATCAGAATGCTTTGACATTCTTTCCCCTCATCAGGGCTGGAGGTTTGGGTGTCCTGTGTTGGGCCTGCAGGGCTGAAAGCAGACTCCCCCTCACCGTCTTACACTCGCTCTGCAGGCATAGAGGAGGAGAGGAGCCTCTGATTACAGCTCCACAACCTCTTCAGCCTCATGAATCAGCCTGACTAATAATGATGACAGACAGGGAGGGACTGTGGAGGCCCAGGTGGCTCTTTTGCTTTTTTTTTTTTTTTTTTTAGCCCAAATGATTGTAAGTGATATGTGACAGCCAATGGTATTTTTGTCAGTTTACGGTGTACTTGACACCTATGTGTGTGCAGAAATGGTCACTACTGTTGAAAAGTTTGGGATCATAAGGATTTCTTATTATTATTACTATTATTTTATGGAATGAATATACTTTTTATTCTGCATGATTGCATTACATTGATTAAAAGTATAGACAACATTTGTTTAACACTTTAGAATAATGGTCCATTAGTTAATGATAGTTAATGTATTGACAAACATTAACTAAGCGTAAATAATCTTGTAAATCAGTGTTTCTCAACCACGTTCCTGGAGGAACAAAGGAGACCTCCAAAACATGCAGTGTTGGTAGTCCTCCAGGAACGTGGTTAAGAAACACTGTTGTAAAGCATTTATTAATCCTAGAGTAATGCATTATTAAAATCCAAAGTTGTTTTTATTAACATTTGTTAATGCACCATGAGTTAATATGAACTTATGTTATTTAACTTAAATAACATTAACTAAGGGTAACAAAGATGAATATATACTGTAATAAATGTATTACTAATAGTTTGTTTATGTTAGTAAATGCATTAACTAACATTAACTAATGGATGATTATTTTAAAGTGTTACCAAACTTTCTTTGCATCCTTATTATATATTATTGTGTTATATTCCTTATTGCATTTGAATCCTTATGGTTTACAAAAATAATAGTCTTAGGAGAACAACAGATTTCAACATTTGAAACTTATTTTGTGTATGTGCTAAAAATGATCTCATGTTTTTAATTTACAGTAATAAAGAAATGTTTCTTCAGTATCAAATTTGTTTCTTTAGAGTATTACACTGTAAAAGCAGTTAGTTGATTTGACTTGAAAAAAAAAAGCGAGTAAAGCTGTTGCTTTAAAATTATTAAGTAAATAAACTATGTTCAGAAATATCAAAATTAAGTCAACTTAACAGTTCCAAGTTACAATTCAAGAGTTCACACTTAGCTGATGATTGATTATAAAACTTGTTTGGCATGATGTCCCGGGAGAGAGCCCTGAGCTCAAAAGATCCTTGAGCACGGGGCTCCCTCCTGTTTGCAGGGCAAAGTGGAGTTTGAGCTCAGGTAGATCTCGAGAACTCCCCTGCTTATTTATGACTAATGAAAAATTAGGGTTTGCTATGCAGAGAAATACTGCTGACTAAGAGCTCGTCTATGGTGCCAATTTGGTTTAGTTAGTTCACTTATGTTGCATGTCTTTAAACGGTGGGGGGAACCCAGAGGAAACCCACGCGAGCACAGGGAGAACATGTAAACACACAGAAACGTTGACTGGCCTGGTAAGGACTAGAACCAGTGACATTCTTGCTGTGAGGCAACAGTGCTAACCACTGGGCCGCCGGGCCGCCCTATCTACGAAAAGGGAGGAGGAATAGGGGTGAAAGGGATGATTCTTCAAAACGAAGATGACTAAGGTATGAAATCTCTGGTTATTTATGGTGACTTAGGAATCATCTGAATGGTGAATCAAGTGTTAGCTAATGTGGGACCAGCCGTGGTCAATCATAAGCACGTGATCCTCTCAAAATTAGTTTATAAATAAACTTCACTTGGTTTACTCTCTTCTTAAAAAATCAACCTGTCACTTTTAAGGACACTGCTTTATTTACTGTACTCACTTAAAGTAACTAATCGCTTTCTATAGTGTAAAATGATTTCCGAAGACTGATGTTCATGCCATACCTTTCAATATGGGAATGTCTTTTCAGAATTTTTCATGTCCTCAGATTTGGATTGTGCATTTTTACATGCTCATTACCAATGCTTAAATTAATCTGCAGTAGTCAGATGGCACAGCTGTCAAGTTGTAGTGCTCATATTTGTAATTCTATAATTTCTACAAGGACCTGAGTGCTTTTTACCAATCATAATTATCTGATAATCATGACATGACATGAACGCACTTTAATGGATCCTGAAAATTCAGCTTTCAGTTGGTAAGTGCAATACAGCAGTGTCTCTGGTGAATACACAGACAGGTGAATCATACAGAAAAGGGCAAGAACATGCATTAAGAAAATGTAAATAAGGGCTTATTATTTAGGGGGCATATTATGATCCCTGTGCGCTTTTCTTCAAGACTGCTCTTCTGGAGTTCACTCAAAAAGCACTTAAATGCACTTATTCCATTGCCATTTACTCACTGTTGTGTTTTTCCAAACCTGCATTTTCTTGTACAGTATGCTACCAGTCATTGATTGTTGGAGCTATAGTCGAATAAAGAAATCCAATTTGATGTGTAATGGAAAAAACAAAACAAAAACTAAACCTTGACATTCTTATGAATAAAATTATCCAGAACAGCAGTTTAATAGTAATGGTAATTTTCTTTCTTTCTTTACATATTTAATTTTTTTATTTAATAAAAACAAAAATCTTCATTTTTGAAAGGTTTTGCAATGACAATGCTGTTGAAGCCTCTTCTCACACATACATAAAAATGACTAAAACATTATTACATGTATTATGTATCAGGTCAGCAGCATTATAATCAGCCAATCAGATTTAAGGAATACATTTTTAGACTTACAATTAGGGTTGTGTGCTTCGGGAACAGTTAGGGTTAGCTTTAGGGGTATAGGGATTGGGCATGGATTACATTTTCAAACAGGAATGATGTTCCAGGACAAACATAGAGGTTAATCCAGAATCACATACAGTCCCTTAGTTCAGCATTGTTTTATAGGTTCTAAAGTACTCGCTCAGGCCTTTAAAAAAAATGATATTTGTTTATTTTACATGGAAAAAATAATGGTATTAATTTAAAAAAACTTTCACATTGAAACTAGTTTTCAAAAGTTAGCATTTCCAGTCCCCAAAATATCTGTTGTTGAGTAAAGGATTTTTTATTTTATTTTTATTTAAGCTTGTGAATTATATAAAATTATATGTAAATGTGACATATAAATATATCTTAGAAAAAAACATTTATTTATTTATTTATTTATTTAGATTTATTTATTCATTCATTCATTTTCCTTCGGCTTAGTCTCCTAAATATCAGGGGTTGCTACAGCAGAATGAACCGCCTTATATTTATTTATATTCTGTTCATTCATTCATTCATTTTCTTTTCGGCTTAGTCCTTTTATTAATCTGAGGTCGCCACAGCGGAATGAACCGCCAACTTATCCAGCATATGTTTTATGCAGTGGATGCCCTTCCAGCTGCAACCCATCACTGGGAAACATTCATACACACTCATTCACACTCACACTACGGACAATTTAGCTTACCCAATTCACCTATACCGCATGTCTTTCGACTTGTGGGGGAAACCGGAGCACCCGGAGGAAACCCACGCAAACACGGGGAGAACATGCAAACTCCACACAGAAATGCCAACTGACCCAGCCGAGGCTCGAATCAGCGACCCTCTTGCTGTGAGGCGACAGCGCTCCCCCCATTCTGTTCATGCATTCATTTTTTATTTTTTTTTAACAGTTTTTTGGATAGAAAAACTGATGACTCATACAGAATAAGGGCAGGAACATGCATTAAGAAAAGTAAATAAGGTCAATTATGACTCAAGCGCAATGTATAACATGATCCCTGCACTCTCTTTTTTCCCATTACTACTCTTCTAAAGTTCACTCCTGATTCCATAAATTCACTTAAAATAAATAAAATTCCAGTAGCTGACTCTTACAGCTACCGTAGTTAAATGTAAAAAAAATATTCAATTAGATTTCCAATAGAAACCTGTCAGGCTTATGCATTACAGTCTCCACAACAACTGCTTAATTAAAGACGTTTTCACAGATTTTTCACTGACTCTCTGACCTCAACATGAAAGCGTGGACTACATTTCTGCAACGCTATCACCAGCAGCCGCTCAACTCTGCTAATGTGTGACTTGAACAGATGTATCTGGACACCATGCATGCTATCATGGTGATCCCTCACTCTTGTTGTTGATGATGGCATTAATCTCTCGGTGCCGTGAATGAGGATCACAAAGGCCTGAAATTAGCGGCACGCCTTCAGCAACACTCGCCGTCACATTTAACAGAAACACACACATACACGAGTATAAACACTTTGCCAGGAGTCATTAATTTTAGAGCTGAGTCTGGAAATGCAGCTCTGGCCTTTTCATACCCGGCTAATTGCCTCTAATTGTGCTCTTAGCAGGTGTTGCGCTGAAGCAGCGAGTTCTGCCTTTCGTCCCAAAAGCCAAGCAGACCCTTTGCCCTCATGGAGCAGCAGGGGTGGACCAAAACAACAGGGCTGACTGCTATCTGTTTAACTGCAATGGTAGCTACTGGATGTTCCTGCAGTGGAAGACTCAGAGGTTGCTACATATTGTACAGTATGGACTGAACATGCAGCAGATTTATTATTCTGACATCACACATCTTTTGTTCTATTCCAGATGGCTTTGTTGAGGACACACAGGTGTAGCAGCAAGTGTAAAAAGATAACTACTATAGTAATGCACAACGTTAGAGTGAAATGTACAGTAAACCTGCAATAAACTACAGTATGAATAGCTGTTTAATGCACAGTTAAGTCCATCTTTTTTTGACCACATCCACAAAGAATGATGGGTACTTTTTAACTAGGATTCTCCAGTGATGTTAAACTAACTTTGTTGCATGCATATCAGTGTTATTTTAATTTTACATATATAAATATCTAAAACGTGATATTCCAGTTTTATTGTATTTGTTTATTTTATTGTTGTTATTTTTTCATTGTGTATTTACTCAATCTATTACTTCGAACAAACAAACAATGCTGTGTGAAAACGCTGAAAATGTTTCAAGTTATTCATTATGATACTGTTATTGTCTTAAAGGGGCAGTATGCAAGTTTGACACCCAGTGGTTGCACTAGGTATTGCATTCCTGGATCAAAACAAACGCAAGCGCATGTTGCCAGATTGAGGACCAAAAGGAGCAACAGCATGTGATAGAAGGAATATTTTTCATATTAAAAGGAGTTTTTGTTCTAACCAACACCTCGAATTGATAAGCTTGCAGCTGAACAACAGAAAACTTTGACAATGATCACCTCAGGTACACCTTGTGCTTTATTCAGTGTAAAATGCTAACAATGTGAGTTTGAATGCCATTTTACATGACATTAATTGCCATACTACTGAAAGCAGCAGCAGATAGTTCACCTCAGATCTTGAAAATAAAAAATAAACCGTTTGAAACTGAACTTTAGATCTGTGACTCAAAACCAACACATAGTGATTCAGCATCTACATTTAATAATGTTAAAGAGGTTTAATATGTATTAATTCGATTATAAACCTTACCATTTCGTGAGTGAGTGCATATTCTGTGCTTCTGAATGGCTGTATTTAAATTTCTGTCGTGTTTCGTCTGGTGCAAACAGCCAAATTGCCTATCACTGCAAATCTCGTCACGTAGCGTGTTGTTAGGACACATGGTTACAATGTAACCTGCTCACCTAATGTTTACGTTCATAATATTTATATTATTTGCTAATTAAAAACCTCATGTGGAACTCTGAATCTGCATCTCATTTCAGAGTCTGCTGCTGTCCACTGGAGGTCGCATTTCAGTCATGGGAGCATGCTTTGAGAGCCTTTCTGAATGAATGAATGAAATACGCGGTTTTCCATCAAGGCAACCCGGAGTGCTGAAATATAATTGGCTAAACTTGCATTGGGCAGGTTAAAAGAACCAAAACAAAGATAACGTCAGAATATCTGACTTTAGCATTGTTTTTCAGATAAACAAGAATGTTCACTTTGCATGTTTCTTAAATATCTGCAAATATAATGCTATTTTTATGCTTTAGGAGAGTCAAAAACTTACATACAGCACCTTTAACTAGGTTAATTAGTTTAGCTAGGCAAGTTAGGTTAATTAGGTAAGTCATTGGACAACAGTGGTTTGAAAAAAATATATATTAAGGGGGCTAAAAATATTGACTTTATTATTATTATTCATTTATTCATTCATTTTCTTTTTGGCTTAGTCCCTTTATTAATCCGGGGTCGCCACAGCGGAATGAACCGCCAACTTATCCAGCATATGTTTTACGCAGCGGATGCCCTTCCAGCTGCAACCCATCACTGGGAAATATATTATTATTATTTATTTATTTTATTTAAAAACTGCTATTATTCCAGCCAAACTAAAAATAAATGACAATTTCTCCAGACGAAAAATAATATAGGAAATACTGTGAAAATATTCTTGCTCTATTAAACATCTCTTGGGCAATATTTTCAAATAATAAAAATTAGGGCGAATAATTTTGCTTTTATATATATATTTATTATTTTCAGTATCTAATACCTAATATTTTTCTTAAATGTTTATACATTTAAATTGTAATTATATCAGCTTTATTTAAATTAACAAAACATATTTTAATAATTTAGACTTATAATAACACCACTAATACACATAAACTTAACAAGTGTCTTTAATATTGTCAATCTAAACAAATGTGTCAAGTAGCAGATTTTAAGATCTTTCCATAACACATTAGAAATGTTCACATTAAAATGGCTGGTGAGTTTAAATGCAGTGCATTATGGCATTATGGGATGGAACATCTATTGTGTTATTTGTTTTTAAATTCTGTACATTTCAGCAAATGTTGTAGGTATTTCATGCATAAGCAAAAAAAAAAGTATGTATAATAATCACAGTAGGAATACAATTCTGAACCTTCCCTTTGTTGTAATTCCATTGGTCTGCATCATTGGTGTTTTGTTTTAGTGCTACATTTTAAACGCCCAGCTTAATTTTATCTCAGTTAACCATGAAATAAGGTTTAATGTTCATAATAATGTTTTAACCAAATAAAATCAGCATTAGACCATTTTGTTGTATGCTCTTAAAAAGAGCATTGCTGCGTTGGTGTGAAAAACTGGAGATCTCAACAGAGTATTGCTTAATGCTCAATTAGTCAGGTTATACATGAAAGCAGTCCCATCATGCTTGCCCTCTTTGGACATTTAGAAAAAATGATATCATTAAAACATTGGAGGCAGAGGAAGTTCTATTATTGCCAGCTTGACCTTTAAAGGGTAATTGCCTTTTCCTTACCAAAGGATAAAATCCCGAAACGTTCAAACGAAAATAGGACCTTCTTTACAAGCTACAATAAACCAAACAATAAAAATATGTTTCTCCATAAAATGCTAGCTATATCACTGAGGAAGTGATCTTAAATGGCTTTTAAGGAAAAAAAGAGGGCCACGGTATTTATGGAACTCATTTAAATGTTCCGAGGTTCAAACGAATACATTGGTCACTTTACAAACCATGATCATGTGATGTGTATTCCATGCTGTAAGAAAACCGAAAAAAGAGAAGGTTTTAAATGAATAAAGCACTCTCTGGCTCGTTGGAAACAGAGTCAAAGTTTTATCCTGAAGTTTATGGGGAAACTCTGGCTTCAGAATGAAAGCGTTCCACTGCAGTTGTCATGAAAGATAGACTTTAAAGGGCACTTTTCAGACTATTGTCACATCAAAAGAACTGTGGCTCTCTTTGGGGTATTGTGCTACTTTAATGATTTTTTTTCTTTCTAGCTTCAGGAAGCTATCATATATAGAAACCACCTGATGTGGAAACACAGTGCGCTGAAAGGAACTGTATAGGGGGAGATGCTTGGAGAAAAGCAGCAATGGTCTGTTTGAACAGAACAACTGAAAAATAGCTGAGGGGGAAAAAAATTAATAATTGATTGATTGTGACAAGATTGTCACAGTTACCGAAGATGTTCTAATTAGGCCTCTTTAGTATGTTGCATATTACATTTCTTGAAGTTTGTCACACTTGCGCATTGATGTAATTCACATTGGGGACAAAAGTATTTCGGAGTGGAAAATGTATGATTTTTTAAATGATTAAAATATCCAAAATAATATAATAATATAATTTGCTGACTTAGGTGCTTACATTAAATGTTTTGGAAGAATGTTCAAATGCAGAAAAAGAAGCGGTAAAGGAGTCCAGTAGATTGTAATGATGTAATGAATTTAAAAATGGTCGCCACAGCAGAATGAACTGCCAATTTCTCCAGCGTATGTTATATGCGGCAGATGCCCTTCCAGCCTCACTGATTGTTCAGTTTTGAGTGAAGTTTATAAACTAGTTTTATAAACTAATTCGGAGAGGATCACATGCTTATGATTGACCATGGCTAGAACCGCAATAGCTAACACATGATTCACCAATCAGACGATTTCTAAGTCACCATAAATAATCAGAGTTTCTTACCTCAGTTATCTTCGTCATGAAGAATCCCCCCCTCCACCCCTACTCCTCCCTTTTCTTTCCCCTTCTGCCAGTGGTTAGCACTGTTGCCTCACAGCAAGAATGTCACTGGTTGTAGTCCTTACCAGGCCAGCCAACGTTTCTGTGCAGAGTTTACATGTTCTCCCCATGCTCGCGTGGGTTTCCCCCGGTTTCCCCAGTTTTTCCTCCTCTAAAGACATGCAACATAAGTGAATTAACTAAACCAAATTGGCACCATAGATGAGCTCTTAGTCAGCAGTATTTCTCGCAATCCCTAATTTGTCATTAGTCATAAATACGCAGGAGAGTTCTCGAGATCTACCTGAGCTCAAACTCCACTCTTGCCCTGCAAATGGGAGGGAGCCCTGGGCTGGAGGATATTATGAGCTCAGACCTCTTCCGGGACAGCATGCCAAACACGTTTTATAATCAATCATCAGCTGAGTGTGAACTCTTGAATATTTTTAGTTAAGTTAGTAGTTTCTTCTCTAACAGTGAATTTGGAATTAAGATTTTTTTTATGCTAAATTGCTTATTTATTTATTCATTTATTTGCTGTTTAAGTGGAAATTTGAACAGGGCAACTGGCCTGACCAAACAGTCATAAAAATCCTTAACATTTAGCCATGCTTGAGGTTTTAACTCTGGCAAATGGAGAAATAAAGACATGCAAATAAAAACATGATATTTGAGATAATGCAGTGGCAATAATTCCCCATGGTATCAAATAAGATTTATATATAGTGTCAATTTTTTAAGGTATCGTATCGAAGTTAGAAACTCCAGCATGGTGAAAACACTTGCGGCATCCAGTCTTAAAGTCAGCCTGAAACAAGAGTTGTGATGTACATCCAAGTCCTCTTGAACAAGGAAACATATCTTGCTTTTGTCAATCAGGAGTTGAATGGATCATTGGATCCTTGTTGATGAACCTCATGTGAGTAGCAGGTTGTCCCACCCTTCTGTGATTTTATTGTGACTTTAAATGTTCAAAAGTATCTGAATATTACATTTGAGGTCACTACACAGCAGATTTGACCTGCCAGATGCTTCAGAAGCTTGCACTGGGCAACTTATCACCTCTATAGAAAAGTTACATGTCTACAGTTTGACAGTTTGCTGAAGCACTGTACATTGCAGAGTTCTCAACGTGTCGTAGGGAAGTCAGCACCAGAGAGTCCAGCGAGGACGGAAAAGGTTCACTCCTCTCATCGCATCCTCCTGGTGGAGGTGCTGTTCCCATAATTACAGTGTAAGCAGTGCCTTCTAAGTGCGCCTAAAGCAAACATCATCAGGCTGACGGCAGTAATTTTATATCATTACTGAATATGACTGGGTGGGGACATTAGCAATGGAACATTAAACTGCCTCATGCCGCTTCCAAATGGTTTGTAAAACAACGTACGATTCCCTTTTCGTGATTTATGCATTTTTCAGAAGACCGGCACACAGAAACAGGGACGGAAAGAATGGGATTCGGTATGTGCTGATGAAGAGGAATTCAGGATTGATGATGATGGAAGTGATGATGAATCATGATGAGTCATTGTAAAAAGTCAGAGACTAGTGCAATGTGCTGATAATAACAGCAGCTGCGGTCGTGAAATCATTCAGACATCTGCTCCCTATTGAATACTTTGTTTACTCTCATAATGAGGTAACAGCTTATTTAGCATGTTTTATTATTGGTGAACTATCCGGTGAGGAGACTGGAAGTCTGTCTCGGGTCATGTTTATTTAGCTTGGCGTACTTGCTTAGCTGGTAAAGTTTTTTGTTCATAATATCGAGTTTATAGTTATATGTAATCAAAGCAAATGATCTGACTTTCTCACACCTGTTTCTATTCCGAGTTTCCACAGGTTTGCCTCATATTATACTGGAAAATTTGTGGATAACTAATTAAACCAGATGGTTATCAATCATATAGGAATCAGGTTTAACTTTCTAACATAATTGGGATAATTTTAAAAGAATATTTTCTCCACATGTTAAGATTCTCTACCATTCACTCACCTTCACACTGTTTCATATTTGTGTTTCACAGAAAATGAAAAAAAATGGTTTGGAATATCAAGAAGGTGAGTAAATATGATCTGTTCAACTGATCTTTTAAGACGGCACTGTTTGAGTATTAACTTATAACTCGTTCTCCCATTTTCTTTTCTCTAGAGTTAAAGCATGAGCAGAGAACAAAAAGAGAGGTAAGGAAAGAAATTTAGCAGAGTATTTGTGAATTTCGCTCAGATATTCAGAGCAGCGATGGATAGAACGTCACTGAATGCCGAAGTGAAAAAATCCCATTTCTCAGACACGCGGTGGGAGATTGAACATGAAGGGGATCATTTCTCTGCCGTGGCTAATGTCTCTTCTGAGAGTCCTCTTTTTGCTAAATTAATTTCGCTTCCTTTAAGTGCATGTTTACTTTAAACAGCACTGAAGTCCCCTGACAAATGCATTTCTTTCTCATCCCCTGAATGTTCAAATGCTCTCCAGGTGCATGTAGATTTCAAGTATGCCCAAAAGACATTTTGTAGGCTTTATTCAAATTGCCGTTTGCTACATCACTGAAACGTGTGCCCACCCGTGTATAACTCAAGGTGTGATGGCTAGAGTGTGTTTACTGTGCTTTTATCAACTGTAAAACTGTTTTAGGAAGGAACCAGCTAACAATCTGTTTTCATATATTAAAAAAAATAACTGCAAGTTGATGATGGGGATGAGTTCAATAATTACTTTGCAGTGTGAATAGGAAGCTAATTTTTGCTAATGAGTGCCTTACCAAATGCTGTTACTTTGTCATGTATTTCGAATTTAGATTTGGAAAGGAAAGCCTAAAGGAAAGTCATGGTGTGGCCGTTTAATTTTAAGTAGGAAACTTGCTTTAATCCTAAAGTTGAGGATATGCCTGAGAAAACATGTTGAATGCAATAGATCAGGGGTGCCCACACGTTTTCGTATGAAAGGCCAAAAACTAAATATCATTGAGACCCATGGGCCGATAGTAAATATACCAAACTATATTGCATTAAAGTTGCCATAGGTAATTTCCTAACTTATTTTATAATATTTTAAAAATAAATTGAAAACATTACTTTAAATCGTATTATTACTAATGCAGTGTACACTCACTGGCCACTTTATTAGGTACACCTGTCCAACTGTTTGTTAATGCAAATTTCTGATCAGCCAATCACATGGCAGCAACTCAATGAATTTAGGCATGTAGACATGGTCAAGACGATCTGCTGCAGTTCAAACCGAGCATCAGAATGGGGAAGAAAGGTGATTTAAGTAACTTTGAACGTGGCATGGTTGTTGGTGCCAGACGGGCTGGTCTGAGTCTTTCAGAAACTGCTGATCTACTGGGATTTTCACGCACAACCACCTCTAGGGTTTACAGAGAATGGTCAGAAAAAGAGAAAATATCCAGTGAGCGCCAGTTCTGTGGACGCAAATGCCTTGTTGATGCCAGAGGTCAGAGGAGAAAGGCCAGACTGGTTCGAGCTGATAGAAAGGCAACAGTAACTCAAATAACCACTTGTTACAACCGAGGTATGCAGAAGAGCATCTCTGAACTCACAACACGTCAAACCTTGAGGCGAATGGGCTACAGCAGTAGAAGACCACACCGGGTGCCACTCCTGTCAGCTAAGAACAGGAAACTGAGGCTACAATTTGCACAGGCTCACCGAAATTGGACAATAGAAGATTATAAAAATGTTGCCTGGTCTGATGAGTCTCGATTTCTGCTGCGACATTCGGATGGTAGGGTCAGAATTTGGTGTCAACAACATGAAAGCATGGATCCATTCTGCCTTGTATCAACGGTTCAGGCTGGTGGTGGTGGTGTAATGGTGTGGTGGATATTTTCTTTGCACACTTTGGGCCCATTAGTACCAATCGAGCATTGCGTCAACGCCACAGCCTACCTGAGTATTGTTGCTGACCATGTCCATCCCTTTATGACCACAGTGTACCCATCTTCTGATGGCTACTTCCAGCAGGATAACACACCATGTCATAAAGTGTGAATCATCTCAGACTGGATACTTGAACATGACAATGAGTTGACTGTACTCAAATGGTCTCCACAGTCACCAGATCTCAATCCAATAGAGCATCTTTGGGATGTGGTGGAACGGGAGATTCGCATCATAAATGTACAACCGAGAAATCTGCAGCAACTGCGTGATGCTATCATGTCAATATGGACCAAAATCTCCGGGGAATATTTCCAGTACCTTGTTGAATCTATGCCACAAAGGATTAAAGCAGTTCTGAAGGAAAAATGGGGTCCAACCCGGTACTAGTAAGGTGTACCTAATAAAGTGTCCGGTGATTGTATATATTTTTATTATAACTTATTACAATAAAAACAATCACATTTATAGCACATTGGACTTCAGTGCTGAATACATTAGTCAAGCAGAATCTGCCTTTGCCTTTATTTGCTCACTGATATCTCTGGATTGTCCTCTATCTGTCGGGTGACAGTATGTACATTCAAAAAAAATTGTTTTTGTAGCTTAGCAATAAAACAAACAAACAAAAAGTTACATTAAATTAGAAATGACAGTCTCATCCCCATCATTCTCCCTCTCTTCTCAAATGGGATGGTGAGAAAAATCAAAGGTTACCATGGGCCAACTTTGGTCTGCTGGCCCTAGTTTGGGCATCTCTGCAATAGATAAAGCAGCTGTATTGCTGACAAATGTGTGGATGCAAAATATGGTTAAATTACAATATAAAAACAGTTTAAAGCACCTTCATAAATTAAATAAAACAAAAAAATGGAATATATATTTATGCACATTTTTATTAAAAGATTTTAAATAAATATGAAAAAAATATGCAAAATTTTAAACAAGCAACACTGCAATATTATTAAGCTAAAGAAAATAAGTTGTGGGCTACAAGTAAGATATTATTAATATCATGTTGAATTTGATCTCGAAGTAAAGAACATTGTTGTCTTGCTCTGACCAATATAACGTGAACAAAACTGACTACATAATTACAAGTTGTGAACTTGAAAATACTCACTTTCCATCCATAATGAAATATACCCAATGTATATGTAAAATGTTCTCAGGTTTGTTCAAGGCCTCCAGAAAGTTTGTGTTTAGGAGCTGACAAGTCATAATAGCAAAGCCTGGAAAGTTTAAGTCACTTTAGGAGCGAGTATGTGCTTGCTTAGTTTATTAAGATGCTGTAAATTAAATTGTTATTTTGCGCTGTGTACAGTTTCTAAAACTTAATTTCTGTAGCTGAAACTTAATTAAATTACATTAAACCGTTAAAATCATAATCTAACAACAGCACAAGTATGTTTGCATATATTATATTAATTGACAAAGAGACTTTTAAATGAAACAACACAGTATTTGTCCAACCATTGAATAACTTTTTTTGGAATGATGGTAACCTCAAAAACATTTTTAAATTCCAAAATAACAGGTCATTAAACAATAACAGATCTCACCCACATTAATCTTGAGCCAACAACACAAATAAAACAACAACTCATTTCACTGAATCTCTTTTACCAGTCATTGGAAAGGCATGCTGAATAATACAAATCTGTTCCATCCATCTAACTCATTCCATTTGAGTTCTGCTTTATATAAACTTTTTTAATATAAAATCTTTGATAAATTCATTCATAGTATCATTTAGTAAAATTAATTCATAGAACCATTTAGTAAATTTAACTGTAGGCTAGGGCAACACGGTGGATCAGTGGTTAGCACTGTCGTCTCACAGTAAGAAGGTTGCTGGTTCGGGTCCCGGCTGGGTCAGTTGGCATTTCTGTGTGGAGTTTGCATGTTCTCCCCGTGTTGGCGTGGGTTTCCTCCGGGTGCTCCGGTTTCCCCCACAGTCTAAAGACATGTGCCATAGGTGAATTGAATAAACTAAATTGGCCGTAGTGTATGTGTGTGAATGAGTGTGTATGGATGTTTCCCAGTACTGGGTTGCAGCTGGAAGGGCATCTGCTGTGTAAAACATATGCTGGATAAGTTGGCGGTTCATTCCGCTGTGGCGACCCCTGATGAATAAATGGACTAAGCCAAAGGAAAATGAATGAATGAATGAATGAATGAATGAATGAATGAACTGTAGGCTATATAATGATAACTGCAGTTTTAGATGCCGAGTTTTAGTGAATACTATTTGATCATATCATATTCATATTACATTTCTGACTTTGCCTCTACAACAATTTTGATTGTAGACTATACAGTGGCATTCAGTGTGCTTTCAACTATAACAATACACTTCTTCTGACATTACATGAAAGAGCCAAAGTGAGCGATTCATCCTAAATGATTCTTTTGTGAGGGTACATGTGATTCATTTGAATGAATTCAACATATGATTTATTTGATTCATGGTGAATATTCTAAAGATATATCAGTCTCTCATACACTGTAAAGAATAATATGACAAAAAGACATCACAACAAAAGCTTTTATGTTGCTTTAACTCATTTTAATAAGTTAATCAGGTTTCAACATTTTTTTTTAAAGTTATATAAAGTGTAACTTAATATTTTTATTCAGTGTGACTGATGTAAAAGATAATTTGATTCAACTAAAAATGTAAGGCAGTAAGACTTTTTTACAGTGTATGTAGTGTTTGAAAATCTAAAAAACAGCTCTCTCTTTCATATGAAAAGTTGGATTCTTCGCCCCAGTAAATCAGTTTTACTTAGTTCATAAAACTGAACTGATTAACAGAGGAGTTCCACTGATTCAAATGTGCTTTCAGGTCTTTGTTTTATAACAGGTTGTTTAGTTAAATCTTGCTTCTCTTTGCAAAACTTTAACGCAAGTTGTATAAATTAGTAGACTCTTTTATTTTCTTATCAGCAAGGTAAAGCCTACCCATAAAACAGCTAGTAAAGTTCTATGCATATGTCCTGGCAACCAGTACTTTCCAGCTATATTTTGGTCACTTTTGCTCAAAAATCTAAGCCTGTGTTATTTTGTGAGTCAGAGATGTCTGATTACTGGTATATGTCTGTTTATTCATATATA
>CAIGQV010014432.1:14924230-14934921 GCA_903798115.1 Danio jaintianensis | reverse complement strand
TCTTTATTTATTTATTTATTTATTTTTTCTCAGCACATCTTTTTTTCCCAGCAGAAAACAGGAGTCCCTCCTGGAAAATGAATTACGCGAAATAATGAAGTCACTGAATTAGATCATTAGCTTGATTAACTCACCCCATATGTTGCAGTCATGGGAGAATGATGAAAAAGCAGGAAAACACATCAGCGCTTGTGAATCATAATTAAGAAATGCTAATTGTGTTTTTCATTACGGGAAAATCAATGGCTAACTCTGGAGACGTTACACTTGGTTTATTTTGTTTGGGCCCAAGATTTCATTTCAGAAGCGACACATTATGCCAAACCCCTGCGAAAATATATACGCCATAGCTCGGAAGTTCAACCTGCCACAAACTGTAGCTATAAACAGATCTGGTTACGTGTTGTTTTGCGTGTTATCCTTCTTTTGATTACTTTTAGGCGTTTGAGTTTTCATTTCTAGGTGCAAATTGAATAAATAGCTGTCTCCGTAATATTGTGCACTCGTTGTCTGTGAGTACCGCTTATAGCTCATGCATTAAAGCTGACTAGCTTGGCTCTGGCCTTGCTTTAAGTCAGTATTGTGCTGAGATGCGAATTTTTTGGATTGTGCTTTGTTTGCAGGGTCACACACGCACACACACACACACACACACACCATGTAATTAAATTTTGAACCTGCTTGTGTGCCGGAGACAAGAGCATACATTTGAATATACAATAAATGACTGCAAAAAGCAAAAAAGAAATCTATAATGGCAATAAACGGTAGTCTAGAACAGTATGTGCTCCCAGGCCACTGAAAGCATTACAGTTTGTTTGCATACTTTAACAGATGTACATATCTCTCTGTAAATTGGCTGATTTAATTTTTTTTTTGTACATATTAATTTATGCATGCATTTTTGCCATGTGCTTGGATTTGTATTATTAAATTTCCTGCAACCTCTGTATGTGCTCTCGTATATTTCTCATAAGTATAGCAATTATTATACACAGGAGTTATTTCTTAATCTGCACATGATTATCATTTGCATGTGTTTCATTGGATAATTTGGTACAAGCCCTATAGATCATGTTTGCTTTTTGCTGCATGGATTTGCTAAAAATGCAACTATAATATTAATAAAGAAAGAAAAACATTAATATTGCGTAATACTATTGCAATTCATATGAACTGTTTTCTATTTAAAGTTACATTTTCAGCATCATTACTTTGGTCTTTCACATAATCCTTCAAAATTCATTAGGACATAAATATAATTGAAGACAAAAAATCATTAGCCTTCTAGTAAAATGTTAATTCCTTAACAAGTGCTGTTTAAAGAGAGATTTTTTTTAACACATAATAGTTTTAATAACTAATTAATAACTTATGTTTTGTTATTGCCATGATGACAGTGCATAATATTTCTCTCATTATTTTGCAAGACACTAGTATTCAGCTCAAAGTGCAATTTAAAGGATTAATTAGGTTAAGTTAGGGTAATTAGGCAAGTCATTGGACATCGGTGATTTGCTGTGTAGCCATTCATTTATAAATAATTAAAGGGGCTAATAATATTGACATAGCCAAACTAAAAGAAATAAGACTTTCTCCAGGAGAAATTTCCTTGCTCTCTTTAATGTCATTTGGAAAATATTTGAAAATTTGTACAATATATATTCTTTTTTTTAATTATTTGTTTTTTAGAAGTTTTCACCATTTGGGGTTAGGAAAGTGTAGGACAGACAGGACCTCGAGCCGGGAATCAAACTCGGGTTGCCATGAGCACCATGGTGCTATATGTCGGCACACTTAACCACAAGGCTATTGGTGCCGACAGTACAATATATATTGTATGGAAATATTTAGTTAAATTATAAATGTTACTGTCAATTTTAACCAGTTTAATACGTTGTTGCAAAACGAGACTATTGATTTCTTTAAATGGTAGCAGTTTAGTTTAGCTCACAATTCACTGTATTAACAAACACTACTAGCTTAATAAACTACTAATTAGCTGCTTATTAATAGTTAGTAAGGTAGAAGTTGGGTTTGTGTTTTGATTAGGATTAGAGATGCAGAATAAGATCACATGTTATAACCTCTAGGTAACAGTTAATATCTTAGGCATGCAATAAACCAGTTAATAGCATGAATTGTATCCATGTTACTCTTTAAATAATTACAAATTCTTACTTATCTTACCCCCGTCTCTTATACTGTATCATACTGTAGGTTTGACAAAATGAGATTCCATGCCTTGACGTATTCACTTTTGTAATAGTATTTGTCTATCACTGCAGAGCTTGACGAGATAAACTTCTTGTGAATTTGAGGAATTCATGAAACTTTGCAAGGTTGTGATGAAGACAGACTGCAGACTTCTGTCAGCTGATGATGGAAGAGAGCAAGCATTTCTCTGCCTCTCTTGGCTCCACCAGAATGTGGCAAGAAAACGCCAAATGCTGCTGTCATTGGATGATGCGTCATAGTGACACCCTTACGTTATTTATAAGAGGAGAATGAAAATTAGCATGACATCGGCACACTCATATTTCATTAAAGCAGCTACGAAAAGGAAACACAGGGTTGGTCTGAAAAAATAAGCATACATTATTATTTTTATAAGAATGTTTCCTGAAAGGTCAAGGCCTTTTTTTTAAAAAGTACATATTCATCTAGAAACATATTGTTCTTGTCAGTTTTGGAGATATCGGTAGTGATGTTCAAATTCAAACACCTGATTTATTTCATTTGAACTGTTAAACTGATTTGCAAATTGCTCTGAGCAGGTCATTTGTGAATTGGACTGATCTGGTTGCATTTGTTCTTGAATCAGCAACTCACTAATTCAAATCATGTGGTCAGAGTGATGTTGCGTCGCAATTCGCATACTTATACTACACCCTAAAAGTATGTACTTTTTTCTCGAAGAAAATATATATACTTTTGAGTGTGTAACAGAAGAGTATGCAAGCTTTGGGACATACTACTTCCTTGTTAACAGATCGTTATGTTGCTTAGTTATGACCCCTTTCAATCATCCACACATCATCCACATTTCTTTCATATTTAATTTCCTACCTTATTGAAGAAGCAGCAGCAGAATAATCTCCCATTCACGAGTCTTTCATGCAGAGAAATCTCCTCAGGTCTTTGGATAATTATGCATTCAGAAGTTAATGTCCAAACACGTTTTTATATAAGTTCAGTATTGTTGTTGCAGATGAACTATAACACAGAAAACGCGATTTAAATATTTTCCAGTTGGCTAGATATTAATTAACAGTCATACAAACATCTTTACCAAAGCCTCTCTACTTGACGGTTGGTCTCGTGTGTCCACCAAGTTTGTAGTTTATTTACACTTTTCACCCGCATTTGTAGTTCTAATCGAATTCACCTCCAATGCGCAATGTACTGTGGGTATTATCAGTGATTAGAGTATGGACGGTTCTTCACTTAAACATTTTTCCGGAAATAGTAAACCATCTGGGAACCTTTGGCATACACTTTTCAACATACTACAATTTGGGACATACTAATTCTATTTTCAAATACTATTTAGAACGGATAGTATGCGAATTGGGAAGCAGCATGAGTGTTCAATTAACGATTCATTGATTCAAATGAAGCAAATTTCCACATAGTGATTCACTGAATTCACAAGTCTGAGTCAAATTCAGTCAAGAACAGTGTTAATTTCTTTAACAAAAATGGTTAGGGTTAGATACAAATAGAAACTTTACAGGTCTGCTGGACTGCCTTAAGGCTGATTTATACTTCTGTGTCAAGTGATCGCCGTGACCCACGGCGCCTGCAATAACACTTCCGAAACGCTAGCTGGCAGTAGGTTTTTATGTTCCTCTGTGTTGAGTTTCTTCGCGAGTGTTTTTTTTTTTTCTGAACCCTACCTCAATGTACAAGTAGCTCAAACTCACTCATTCAGAGGCGGGACCAGCGGACGTGCAACTTTAATCATAAGGTAAACACAAAACAAAAGTTTGCGTCTGGAGCTCCTTCACGAGACTTGACACTTAAACAATTGCTCCATTGGGCTCGCGGCTCTTACCACCGGCCACACTCATCACCTCTACCAAGCCAACCAATCACAGAGCTTGTGCTATGTGTCGTTGCGACGTGTAATTACATTTTTTGAGAGGTGCGCATCAGCGTCGGCGTCAGCCACGGCGAGGGGTCTGCGTTCATTATAGAAACTGAAGTCAAATGTATGTTTAATTAAATTATTACAGTTTCATGAAAATGTAGGCTAAAGCACATATTTCCAATGAGCCTGTGTTGATTGATTGATTAAATGATTTATATTGTATAGTTACATTTGTCAGCACTTTATATATATATATATATTAGACTATATGGTGTATGTTGTGCATTTTTAGTATGAACAAAACGGACGTACTCGAATTTCAACAAGCAAAGAAGGGAACTATTACCTATTACATTAAAGTGCCGGAACAAGAGCTCTTCCACATTAATTAGACTAAACTATTAGGCTCTGCATGGCTTATTGAGCAGCTCCATTACTCTGTGTCGAGGTTGAGACCCTCTCTCTGTGTTCTGTCCACCGAAGCCTCGGCCGCTGCGTCCATGCCGTTCACCACAAGGTTAATTGCTACACCTTAGCTCATGTCCTAGTGTTAATGCAAATGAGATCTTTTGACATCCCTCGACGAGTTTGTGTACTGGAACAGAATAGGCGACAGCTGTGGAGCTTGTAAGGGATGGCGTGCAACAAAAGCTGCTTGTCTGAGTAATCACTCTTTTGGTTGTTTGCAGAGAAGGCCGCAGAGGAACAGTATATTCATGAGCTGAAAGATGAGGGAGATGCATTTGTTTCCTCCTTCAAACTGAAAGGTAAAGGCCTTGTTTGCTATATTCTCTCTTCGAGTGCACTCAGTGAAGCAGGTTTTCAGCGGTGCGACAGGCACTGGAGACGTGTAGATCCTTCATTTAACAGTGAATTGGATTGTTTCAATTTACAAGGAGTAAACATTTCGTACGGGAGAGGCTGAGGGTAGTGTTTTCCTCCAGTGAATGGTTCTCAGGGTACTCTAGGTTTATTATTTAATCTCAGTTTCTGTATAAGCACAAACCTTAAACGGAACCTATTATGCAAAAATCACTTCTATAAGGGGTGTAAACAGTTGTGTGGTGACGGTCTGTGAATATAACCAGCTTCTAATGGTAAAAATTTATTAAAATGTCTACAGAAACACTTTGATTGACATTCTCCCTTTGTAAATGTCATCAGAGGGGGAAAGCCCCACCCATTAGTGATGATCTCTCCCTCATTGGCATAGGACTTTTGAAAAGAGGGCTGGGAGCACAATCTCATTTGAATTTAAAGCTAGAGTCCCCAAAATGGCACAATTAGGATCAAAGCCTAAAGGGGGCAGTTTCAAAGAGTTATAAAACATTATTTGTGGGGTATTTTGAACTGAACCCTCACATACACCTTTAAAGACTTGACTAATGATTTTGAACATTTCAACTTATTGAAGAAGAAACATGAAACACACAACAGATTAATGAATATTGTAAATAAGTTGATAACCTTGAAAAAAGCTTGTCCCAACTTGAATTATGCAGTGTACAGTATATTGCAAGGTTTTCATAGTTTATAGTTTTTTATTTTAATACTATTTTTACATTTGCTGAAAATTTCAGTTTGGTTTTAGTTAGTTTGATTTAATATTTTTGTTAGTTTTAGTTTAGTTTTTATTTAAATCACTTTAGTTTAGTTTTCATTTTGTGAACACATTTATTTCATTTTTATATATGATAATACAGTTTTAGCTTTAGTAATTAGTTTAGTTAGTAACTTTAGTTATTAGTTAACAGAATATGTGTCGACCATATCAATTTATAATCACTTGAAAATAAGAAAAAAAATACTTTGAACAGACATTAAACTGAAAACCATACAAATGCAGCTTTAACAAATAAAAGTTACAATTTATAAAGAATTCAGACCACAATTCAGTTTAACAATTAAAAGTTTAGACAATATTTTCACTTAAAAAAAAAAAGGTTTTAAAAATGCAGTAAATAATTATTGTAAAATGCAATATTATTATAATTTTAAACACGCTTAAAGATCTAATTTATAAATTCTGCAAAGCTGAAATATCAGCAGTCCTTTATCTGCAATGTATTATCTATTTTCTTTAGGATTCTGTAAATAATATTTTTTTCTTTCTTTTGAAAATATAAATCTTTCAGAAATGTATTTACCATCAGTTTGATCTATTTATTTATTGCAGCCTTGTTGAATGTGATTTTATTTTATTGTTTTCTAATGTTTTAATCATGTTCTTATTTATTTATTTATTTATTTATTTATTTATTTATGCAGGTGACTTTGTACACAAACACACATTGACAAATGATCACACTGCTGTTTACCATACCCACTTATAAAAGCCAAAGCACTTTTTTTCTCTCCTTCATGAGCTAAAGTTGATCTTTACTGCAGTAGAAAATGGCCAAGATCTGTCATAGCTCTGACAAATGTAGGCCAATTTTTGCAGTGTTACTCTTTAAGGCTTGTATCCCTGCAAAAAGTCACCCAGCAGCTGTGTTAACCAGCCTACTGGGAGGAAAGCCAATACAGTGGAGTAGAGTAAGAGATTAGGGAAGTGTGCTGTTTAGCCTGGGTCATTTAATTTAGCTTTTCTTGTGCTACAGAGACAGTATGCTGCAACATCAGTATACATTTGTGCGTTACATTCATCCACAGTCTTTAGCTATTGCATAAAACCTGGGTAGGCAGTTTTAGAGAAGCTAAAACTGTATGTCGGTATGAAATATTCCATGTTTTCAGATCTTAAATATAGGGGCTAAGTGTGTTCACGTACTGTATATATGTAAAATTTTATATATACACACTGTTTTCTCCCAATATGTAATGTCTATATTTAATTGCCCATTAATTTTGATAAGGTGGCACGGTGGCGCAGTGGGTAGCGCTGTCGCCTCACAGCAAGAAGGTCGCTGGTTCGAGCCTCGGCTAGGTCAGTTGGCATTTCTGTGTGGAGTTTGCATGTTCTCCCAGTGTTCATGTGGGTTTCCTCCGGGTTCTCCGGTTTCCCCCACAAGTCCAAAGACATGCGCTATAGGTGAATTGGGTAAGCTAAATTGTCCGTAGTGTGTATGTGTGTGAATGGGAGTGTATGGGTGTTTCCCAGTGATGGGTTGCAGCTGGAAGGACATTCACTGCGTAAAACATTTGCTGGATAAGTTGGCGGTTCATTCCGCTGTGGCAACCCCTGATGAATAAAGGGACTAAGCCGAAGGAAAATGGATGAATGAATGAAAACGACAATTAAAATACATAGTCAAAATAATTAGTGCATTCATTTCAAAAGAGTTTTTCCACTAAATATTACATTCTTTACTTTTCTGAGGTAAAAAACATTGTTACTGTATTGTGTAAAATGTTTGAAAACATTATTTAATTTTACAATTTATAATTTTATGCTTTAAATAACAACATTTTATTTTTAATTTGGAAGAAATGTCATCTGTAAATTGTTGAACAAAACAGAAATTATGTTTTACTCAAATACATAACTACATAAATTATAAATCCAAGTGCACAAAATAACAAAAATAGCTGTGCTTTTAGACATATTTATGTACATTTTAATGCTATTTTCTATTACATTTAGATTAATTATTGAGTGCTATCAGGAAGTGAACAAACTTTCAACCTGCAAAACAAAAATATATTTGGAAAAATGTGTCATTATTATATGATACCCTAGCTTTAACCTCTATAATTATAGATTGATCTTTAAATTATACAATGAAGTTGCCATATTTTGATACACAACACCAGCTTAATACTTTTGAAATTGACTATTCACTGTAAATTTACAATTTGAATTTCATTCATTCATTCATTTTCTTTTCGGATTAGTCCCTTTATTAATCTGGGGTCGCCACAGCGGAATGATTTACGCATACGTTTAACACAGCAGATGCCCTTCCAGCTGCAACCCATCACTGGGAAACACCCATACACTCTCATTCAACACATACACTACGGACAATTTAACTTAAGCGCAATTCACCTAAAGCGCATGTCTTTGGACTTGTGGGGGAAACCAGAGCACCCGGAGGAAACACTGGGAGAACAAGCAAACTCCACACAGAAAAGCCAACTGACCAAGCCGAAGCTCGAACCAGCTACCTTCTTGCTGTGACCCCACTGCGCCTTTTATTTTATTGATTGATTGATTGATTGATTTTTGACAATGGCTGAGAATATCAAAAATGCAGATGGTATGTGAATGCATTTAACATCTGTTGATAAATTTGTGTCATTTATGTTCAGCTTTTTTGAGCATCTTATTCATCCTGAAGCACGTAAATGTCATAGACGCATGCAAGAACACATTTTAATCACAAAGTTGACATAGCTGGCCAAAAATACGGGATCAAGATGCTTATCCTTTTGGAGAAACAAGAATGTGAAGGTTAAATGTGTGATTAAATAGCGACATATAACCCTGCTAAACCTGAATTGAAAAGGTTCATGGGTAGTTCACATGCAAATTAAAAGATTTGCAAAATGACTCCTTTATTGTAATCTTCTGAGATTGGATCTGTGGCCAAAGGTAAATTAAATTCATCACTTCTGGATGGTTCTTAATAAAAGTGGGAAGAATCTGTCAGCTGTGTAATTTAAAACCAGTAAAGTTATGGTCATCATCATCATCACAGACCATTTTTTTGTGCCTCATTCAATAGAAATACTACAAAAAAATCTCAAAAAGGAATATGTAAGTTTACCAAATGAGACATTTTATTTTCCTTTTCTATCCTTCTATATCCTATTCTTTTCAAAAAACCATAAAGGATATGTTATATATATAATGACATCGCTTTGAACTATCAATGAAAGATTTATTCATTTTTGGCTGTTCATTTATAGGACAACAGAAATTTGGCATCCTGAAAAAAAAAAAAAAAAAAAAAAAAAAATTTTGTTCCCCACTTTCAGGTTTTGGATACATTCCCAGATTGAATGTTGAATGTGGACCAATAATTGTAAGCCTGTGAAGGGTAAACACTCACAACATGTCCATTTTTTATGTACTTTTTTTCAATAAAGCTGTTAGTTTTGCCCATACACCATAAATCGTAACATTTACATTGTTAAAATAACATTAATAAGGCATCTTTTCAGTGCTCTTTTTACAAAATGAAGTCACGGTGATTAGATAATTCCAGAATTTAACCTTAGATCATAAAGAAAAATCATAATTTGTCATTTATTCGTGACCTTTCTTTCCATTCTCATTTGCTTTCAGGTTTTGGACACTATCCCAGATGTCTGTGTTGAACGTGGACCAATAATTGTAAGTTTGTGAAGGGTAAATACTCACAACTTGTCCATTTTCATGTACCTTTTTCAATAAAGCTGTTAATTTTGCCCATACGCCATAAATCGTTACATTTACATTGTTAAAATAACATTAATAAGGCATCTTTTCAGTGCTCTTATTACAAAATAAGGTCACAGTGATTAGATAATTCCAGAATTTAGCCTTAGATCTTAAAGAAATATCATAATTTGTCATTTATTCGTGACCTTTCTTTCCTTTCTCATTTGCTTTCAGGTTTTGGACGCTATGCCAGATGTGTCTGTGCTGAATTTGAAACAATAATATTTCTCTGAAGGGTAAACACTCACAAAACATCCATTTTATTGGGGTTTTTTTTCAGCGAAAAGCTATTAATTTTGTCCATATGCCATAATTATTCACATTTCCATGGTTACAATAACATTTATAAGGCATCTTTTCAGTGCCCTTGCTTTTGAGAATAAATGAGAGAGAGCTGTTGTATTTACAAAAGAAGCTGTGTGTTTTTTTTAAAGGAGGGAAGGATTACGCAAGCAAAGGAGAAGAGAGAAATGAAAGAAGCAGTGCATCCTCAGAGTCAGGATTATATTTAGCTCAGGCCAAGCAAACAATGCAAACCGATCTTGTAATAGATAAAGACAGCGACGCTCAAGCAACGCGTATGTACCAAGCACTTTTGGGGATTGTTATTTGAGCGGATTAAATGTTTGGAAAATTAGCGCACAAGGTTAAGCAATTAGTTTATTTCCTTCCTCCCCTCGCCTGTTATTTATTTTCTGCTCTCGCCGGCTGCTTAAAGCAGAACGCCCACTTCTCAAAGAGACTCGTAAACTTTTATATTGTATCTTCACTTAATTAAAAGCCTGTCCTTTATTGACCGTCTCTGTAGAAAGTTGACTGACGTCCGTTTCTTCGCTGTCCAGTCGAGTGTGATGGGAGTTTATGGTCCAGATGGGCTCAGTGGAAACTCGCGCTGGAATGTGGGTCGTCCTTCATATCGCAGTGACATCAGTCAATAAAGCTCAGAGAAATTGAAGATCTCTCAACGCCAAGGCCAAACTTTATATAGACTAGGTCTTTTTGGATTCAGCTGTGGGGCTGTTTTTCAGAGATTTAATAACTTGTGTTCTCACATCCGCCTCTTTGTTGTTTTATCTTCACACAGATTGAACCGGGAAGTTGGGGAACATCAAAACAGGTCATGACATGAGGCATTCTATGGTTCCATTCACTTATTTTTATGCTCATCTTGACATTTCCATTAAGATTTTTTGTCCAAAATGTACATACAAATAGGTGGATGCAAACATGTCA
>CAIGQV010014432.1:14893570-14924220 GCA_903798115.1 Danio jaintianensis | reverse complement strand
TTAATGGAACAGCAATATGCACATAAATGTAAAAAAATGTGCATAAATAGCATATGCACACAACTGAGTAGGATCAACTTTTTATCCGATAAGACATGCTCATAAACTACAATGGAAACACATTTACCGAATAAATTCCTGCAACCGCATACACTTTTCTTTTTAACTGATCATGTTATAACAAATATGGGTGTGACCAACCACATTGTAAAACATGTGAAATGTTGATTAGATCATTCTAAAATGCCTTAGCCAAGGTCTGTCATCAAAGTGGTTCAGTATTAGGGCTCTGGTATACTTCAAACAAAGACTTGTTCGTTCTTCGTTTGAGGGTAAAAAGAATTTCAAAAAGGCTGAAAGGCGGTATACTTTTTTTGAACACTCTGACACCATTGCACTGCTTGAGTGTACTGCTAAACACAACAACAATGGTGGCCTAGAGAAGCACCATCACAGCACATCACATGCTTTATATTTGCCTTGGACAGACACCGAATGGAACAATGTTTAGAACTTTATCAGATGTGGTGTGATGCGGTTGTGCTTTTCAACTGGTGTGTGAAATACTCAGAGTCTTTACATGAGTGATAGTACAGGTGTGGATACATATGTACCAAATCTGCTACTCGACCCTCCAATGTATTCATGTTGATATCTTGGTGTTTTTTTCTTGGTTATTTTTTCCTGTCTGAAACAAACTCAAAAATAACTTTTTGTTTTGGCCTGATTTTGTTCGAAATTATATAATTTCAATTCTTTTTTTTTCAATTTTATTTGAAGTATACCCAGGCCTTTATTACCTCCTTGAACTGTGTTGAGCAGCTGCACTCCTAAAGAGCGGTCTCACCTCCAATAGCCACCGCGCGTTCATTTCGTTTCGGCTTCATCTTCTGATGGGCTAGTACTTTATTGTATAGGGAAAAAAAGGCCCACAATAGCTTCTCCTAATGCAGCAATTTCCATATTTCTTGTTAATATTTGGCGCCAGTTCATCAGGGTGATGATTATGTTCAGGGCTTGACATTAACACCTGCCAACCTGCCAAATGCGGGTAGATTTCAGCTGTGGTGGGTTAGACAGTCACTCTTACTAGCCATTTTGGCTGGTTGAAGAAATTTTTTTTTAATTTGTAGTTTTCTTAAAAAGCTGAATTCAACAATAAGGATTGCCCAATAAGGGGCCAGCATGAGAGATGACAATACATCTCTCCTTGAAGGCGTAGGCGTCATCTCTCCACAGTCCTGCTGCTTTCAAGAGCTCCAGATTTTTAAAGGTCTTTTTGAAAGCAGCAGGTTGCTTTCGCTTTAACCTTTCATGTGATCATTCTTTCATTATCGCACACGGTATGTTTTTCACCTGCTTTCTTTTGCTTACAGTTATTTTGGGCTAAAAGTTGTTTATTTTATTTATTAATTTTTTTTGGTGTGGCTGGAGAAAAATTTGGTAAATCATTAGTGTTGAGCCCTGAAAAATCATGTGAAATAAAAACGAATTGCAATGAGACACTATGAAACCACAACCCATTTGCTCATGCTCATTGAGCAAGGTCATACACAACACAAAGAAGTGAAATGAATGAGGAAGCATGTGGAATTAACACAAAATCGAAATCAAGTAATTTTAGCATGCCAAGGTCATATTTTCCCAACAACTAAATTGTGGCTAATGAAAATGGTGAGTGGCTAGTAATGTTGGAAGACGACTAGCCACAGTGGCTGGTGATCAAAAAAGTAAATGTCAAGCCCTGATTGTGTTCCTTTTGATTCATTGGATGGATGGAATTGGTGCTTTACTTGAAAATCTTTTATGCGATATTCCAGTTTTGGATGGAAACTTACCTTATGACCGTGTTTTCTTTCTTTCTGTTGAGTTGGCTTTGGGCCACGAAAAGAAAACTTGTTGGATAATACATATCCTAAACATTTTATTGTATCTTCAATGTGTTGGGAGAATTTTCATCTGGTCAATTTTGTATTAAAACATACTTATATAACCTTGAGCATTTCAGGAGAGGATCCAAACTGCACTAAATGGATTTACATAAATTAATAATACACAGGGCTGCACTGAATCACCAAAATAATCCCCTTCTTTTGGCCATCGGGTTCTTCACACAGCATTTATACTCCACACTGTGCCATAATCTCCACCCGCAGTCTTTAAAACCACAATCGCTCATTCAGAAACACATTTTGAGTTTTATGTACTGAATGAAAAAGGAAAGTCTCTTCTTTCTAGTAACATTTTTATTAATAGTAGCGGTCACATAAAAAAGAGATAAAATTGACACTAAACATTCTAAATGTTTCAAGCCTTGCATTTCTAAGAAAAGCATCTATCTTGATTTTAAATTAATACTTTTTTTATGGGATAATAATACAATAGAATATTTGTGCAAGTTTTATTGTATTGGTTTTACATTAGATTAATCAGTACAAAATTTGAATTATTCTTCCATAAAGATTAAGGATCATGGATTGTACAAAAATGAGTACATCCCAAATAATGTATTAGAAAGAAACATAAAGAAAAATGTTAATGAATGGGGGAGGGAGAACTTTTGTAAAATGTAACAATATAATCTGTCCATCCCTTGAAAAATTGGCTTCAAAAGGCGTGTTTTATCAACATTGACTCTGCTATTTTATGTTTCTTAAGTCATGCAATGGTAAATACAAAGAACCGATAACAACTCTGTATTGAAGTCAACTTTTAATTTTTAACCTCTTCCTGGGTTAAGGGTGATGTCAGGTGACTTGTTTGTTCACAAGTTGTTTTGTAGCTGTTTTTCCGAGGTGGAATCAGTGATTGGACGAGTATAGGAGATGATTTATTTTGGTATTTTCTTTCAACATATTCATTTATGTTTTGTTTTGTGCTACTATCAAGAAACGATCGATTTATGTTCGCCGTGGTCTTTCACACCAAAACGACATTTACAGTATATTACTTGAGTTTAGTAATTAAAAAAATGAAATTTGAAAGCTGAAGCTTTGTTTAATACAAAAAGACACCACTCTTTTGTTGTTGTTGTTGTTGTAATTATCCACAATTGTTCTTCATTGTGACGTCCAAAAACAAACAAACAAACAAATAAACAAACAAACAAGCAAACAAACGTTTTACCAGTGTTTTTGTACACTTTGCTGAAACTTAAACTATTATAAAACTATTAATTAGCTTAAACTATAGCTTAACAAATAAAACATAATTACCCATGGTTTTGCTACACTAACCAATGTAACCATTGTTTTAAGTAAAACTACAGCTATTTAAAATGTGTAAATTTCTTATGAAAATTAACCATGGCTTTACTTAAAAATATATAATAATAATAAATTAATACAATTTTGAGAGCCTACCACCTGACCACTAGTAGGGTTTTGGCCTTGAATTGTTGATATAGAAACGCATTATTAAAAAAATCGTAAAGACTGTAAGTGCCCATGAAGTGTGCCATTTGAGACAGGCCTGAACATTTGACATTTGAATATTAATTAAAGTACAGTATATAATTTTGGGATGTGAATTTGTTCTAATTTTCATTATTTGATTGACTTTTTTTTTTTTTTGTTCTAGCAGAAATAAATAAAAAAGGGGGGATTTGTGGTTGTCACTGGCACCAGCTCACCACCTTTAGTACTAAACTTCAGCTCTTCCTGTGGATAACAGGATTATTGTGGATGCTAGTTGCCTCTTGTGAAGTAACATAAGCTAGCGCTGATAATCAGGACCTGGGACCAAGGGCCTGACTCTCTAATTGAGCCATGGATAGTGGTCTCTACCCCTTCGCAATACAAAGAACCATATTTGCCAACTCTGACTTAATCAGGTGGTGAAAAGAAAACTGGCAGGAGGTTCTCTGATTAAAATATTGTTTTTTAGCACTGCCTAGGAGAGCCTGGCTCCTTATTAAAAATTGATCCTCAAGCTGTGTCGCCTTGCGTTTCTGCCTTGCTGAAGAATTCATTACCTCTGCTACGCACCATGTCGCCTGCCTGGTATTCTCCATGTCACTGCACCCCCGCACCCCCTCTTTCTCTTATCAACTCTGAGATGCAAACAAACAAATATTCCAAAGGGAGGAGAGAGGAAGAGAAGGACGAGGAGGGAGGCTGAAACAAAAACACGGTGCCCCAAGCCTTTCGCAGCACAGACTACAAGACGTTTGATCACTAGAATGAAAAACGAATGCTGTTTATTCTTATTATCATTTTCCCTCCTTTTATAAGTTCATCTCTTGATGCCTTGTAAGAATGTTATTTCTCCGTTGTTATGCATGGCAGTGCATGTGCAGATTGTTGAGGATATCTGTGGAATTGTGCACCTGTAACCACACTAAATGGAGTTTACACTCTTAAAAATAGATTGTTTTAGCAATTAAACAATTGTTTAATTGAATAGATTATGTTCTATTAATAAAAAAATAGATTATGTTTTAAATAGATGTCAGAAGAAAACACTGTTAACAATTTCCTGTCTACAGTAACTTACTGGATGCGGTTCGCCAGTAACTTACCGTAAATCAATTACAGAAAAAATACTGTATTTACATTTACAGCACCATTTATCTTGCTGTATATGCATTTACAGATTTGTATGTATATCTTTACTGTAAAATATACAGTAATTTTCACAATGCAAATTTAAAATACAGTAACATACTGCATAACTGTCCTAAATTAAAATACAGTACATACTACAGTTAAATACTGTGTAATTTACAAAAATTGTTAGCAGTGCAGTTAAAGAAACATTGAGTGCAATGGAAAATGCTCTTTTTTTAACAAACACTCAAGGTTTTGAGGGGCAACAGTTTTGGCTCTTGACTCCACCTATTTTATATTTGTATATCCTCTTCTGTACATCTGTAAACACAGTGCCACACTGCAGTTATTAACACTAATATGTATCTTCTACAGGAAAGATGAACAAATGCCATGTAAACTTTTCTAAAGACAGTAAGTTTCCCTCAGAGATTCATTCATATGAACTCCATTTGTATCACGATTCATTTGCCATCTCAATGTGGCGTCACATATTTGAATCGATTTTCAACAGCTCGCGGTTCATCATACATCCCTAGCTTTTATAGATTAAGCTAAAAAAAATCTGGAGGTTTTTTTCAGTCTCATCACTGTCGCATTGTGATTTATTTTTTTTTTGCCAACATAATTTCCACATACAAGAATACCATAACTGAGATTCCATTAAATCACCTGAACTGAAAGCACAGTGTCAGAGTAATATAAAAATCTCTTTTGGATTCTCTTATTTCTGTTTTTCTTTTCTGTATTTTCTCTTTCTTTTTCAGAGATGTTATGCTGGGATGTTGATTAAGAACTAATGCAAATCATGGAGCCTCAGCATCAGACGCCGCAGGTAATCAATATCCCACAAACCCCTGCTCCTTCCCCCTCATTCCTCCGTAGCGATAACTAGAGTCTTCTCAAACAAAAACAATTAAAGACTCAACTTTAAACTCATTACCCACACCGCTGAACAAGAAAGCCTATTCCAGGATGACATTGAGTGCTGTTTGCTTCTCATTGTGAGCCTGTTTGATATTCCGTGCTTGTCTGAGACCTGTTTAAATACGCAGATTAATTGTATTCATGTCCACTTGTCTTTGCTCACACAGGTGTGCCTCCGTGATTGATTTGCTGAGAGCTTTGTATTTTGTTCTCATTGATTTAGCCAGTCAACTAGAGCAACCTATAAGGGTACATGTTGGTTGTATGACTGAACGCAAAGGCCTTTACTCATGGGGGTATAAACCTGTTCCTGGAGGGCCACTGACCTGTACGTTTTAGCTCCAAACCTAATTAAAAACACCTGAACCAGCTAATCAAGGTCTGTTTACTGAATCAAACTTCAAGCAAGTGGGTTGCAGCTAAACTCAGGACAGTGGCCCATCAGGAGGAGGATTGGAGAATCTATGTTACATTAATCAGGGTCTAGCACTACTTTCAAGGAAAGGATATGGACCATAAGACATTGCAATGACTACATGATATTTAGATGGACTAAAGTTGAAAAAAAAAATTCTAGATCTATACTTGTGCTCATTTTAGTTAAGTTAGTATGCCTTTAATGTATATAAATGTGCAAACAATATATTGCTTGATTTACATACATGTTGTTGCTGATTGGGCTGAGAAAACAGATCTTAAACCCTGCAAAAAAAAATTTCAGGAAACATGTCTTTCAAACTGAAAAGTGTGGCAAAATGTTGCACTGGTTTAAACTTGAATGTGAACCATGGCTTTTTAGTCCTTCGAGAGTGTCCTCGCTGCAGTCTGCAGGGGATCAGGTCCAATACGTAGTTGACATGCATAAGCAAGTGGCTGTTGCTAGAAATGAGAATTATTTATATTAATTATTAAATTACCCATTACATTGTGTGTTATTAACTTCTACACCCTAAACCCTCACAGTTATTAATGTCTACACCTACCCCAAACCTGATGAATGGAACATTACAATGTCCACTACATATTGGACCTGATCCAGTATGTCATTGTGCTACAGACTGCAGCAGGGACATTTTGAGTCCTCCTTCTGCAAGGCCAGTATCCTGAAGCCTTTCACTCCAATCCCAATTAAACACATTTAAACAAACTAATTAAGGTTTTACTAGGCATCCTGGAAACGTCCAGTCAGGTTGGCTGAGGCATATTTTAGTTAAACTTTGCGTTAAGTTTGAACATCCTTTCATTCATTCATTTTCTTTTCGGCTTAGTCCCTTTATTAATCTGGGGTCGCCACAGCGGAATGAACCGCCAACTTATCCAGCATATGTTTTATGCAGCGGATGCCCTTCCGGCTGCAACCCATCACTGGGAAACATCCATACACACTCATTCACACACATACACTACGGACAATTTAGCCTACCCAATTCACCTATAGCGCATGTCTTTGGACTTGTGGGGGAAACTGGAGCACCCGGAGGAAACCCACGCGAACACGGGGAGAACATGCAAACTCCACACAGAAACGCCAACTGACCCAGCCGAGGCTCGAACCAGCGACCTTCTTTTTGTGAGGCGAACGTGCTACCCACTGCGCCACCGTGCAGCCCCTGAACATCCTTTATCTTATCAAAATAATATTATAAATATAATCTTTATTTTAATTTTGTATTGCACATAATAAAATGATGATGAATTGTCAGTTTAAGAAATCTCAAACAACAAAATGTATATTTCTAACTACTCTATGTATTTGCAAATTGTACAATCTTATGTATATGTTAAATTTGTACAATCACATTCATTGGTATTCATACAATCTGCCTTAGGCCCCAGAGAAGGTTAGGCTTGATTGCTTACACTTGCTTTTTTCCAAAAAATATTTACATTATGATTTTTATGAATTTATATTTATATGAAATTGTATGATAGTTAAGATTTCCTGTTAGATTGATGTAGCGTTGCTGTGTACATCTTGTGTCAAAATTACAATCTGAATTCACTAAAAGAAAACAACAAAGTTCCTGTTCTTGGAATTCCCGAATCACTTTACAACTTTTTAATGCATCAAAGTGAAGACCGACACTTCCATTCATTAGAGACGCATCATTGCATTATGACATTTCCTTCTTTGCGCTGGAAGACAGTATTAATTACCTTCTGGCACCTTTTTCAAATTTACATATTTGCAAAATGCACTTTTGAAACCTATAGACATCAAGTCTATTAAGATTATTAAGTGAAAAGACATTTGAACTTTGAATGAATGCTGAAAACGTACATTTTTCGATTTGGCTGTGATGCTCTACGTTCATATAACACTTTCTCCCCAAAGCTTCTAATTTTCACTCATATGACTCACTGGTCTTATGTGATTATTTTTTATTTTTTTATTTTTTTAATGAAAGCCATTATCAAGAATTATTTTTTTTTGCAAAGCTTTTTCTTCACATTTGGTGGTAGAATTACCACCTGATTTGTTAAGTATTATTCATCCAAAACGTCAAGTTGAATGTTCATTATATGCTTTCATGGATTTTTGCAGAGTTTTGAAAATTTTGGATATAATTTTAATATCTGTAGTATTTGTGAAACAACAATGGTGGTCTAAAAGACCATGGTTGCATTCAAAATTGAGTAGGCACTTATTGTTTTGAATGATTAATTACTTCAAAACCTCAAAAAAAAACTTTTGTGTGTGTGTGTATGAATGTAATCTGCATATTTTAGATGTTGTCATTCCTAGTACTTTTTTGTCTTCTTTTTTGAATTCTGACAAACTTATTTTGTCACATACTTTTTTCACTTAATATAAAGTTGGGAAGTATGTAATTTTGGCTTGCGGCTGTGTAGTGTTTCTTTACAAGTTAGCATAACCAACTACTGGTGTGGCATGCATGATACAGCATTTTTGTTGTTTTTGTGGAAATAAAATCACTTTGAAAATATTGTCATCTATACAAGAAATCCCTCTGATGTTAGTACATTGTTGTTGTACAAATGTTCCCCGACACCTTTATTAATTTATGTACTACAACTCTCTGGAAAGGATTTTTTTTTTCTAATTTTAAAGGTTTTATGGAGTGATTTATTTTCGGACTGCTTAGATAATATCTGAGTAATCTCTGCATGCACTTTTTGCGGTTGTGCTCTGAATGAGTGAAACCTGTTACATATGTGCATATAAGACTTGCATCATGCAGTCACTTGTGCTCAGACAGCACATGAGCAGGTGGTAATCACAACAGTGTCCATTTAGATTACAGCGTTAAACGCTGCACTGATGGATTACATTTCATGGCCCATTTAACGTATGGTTGGCAAGAAAATGCAAAAAGGCACAATTTTTTTCCCCACGTTTGCTGATCTGGCCTCATTTTAAATATCACAAAATAGCATTTTTACCATTGGAAATACTTTAGAAGTCACTCTCAGATTTGGTTCACCTACAAATATAAACATGAAGCATGCAAGAATTAGCATCGGAGAGAAGCAGGAAAAAAAAAATCAAGGCAACAAAAAACAAAGCAATCTCCTGTAGGGTAGCGTCTGTAAATTAGCAAACTTAATGAGCCAGTGACAGCATGACGGATCTTTAGCATCTGGGCTGGGGTGACAGTGATTGATAGATGCTGGATGTCTGCGGGCTGATCTGATGGCTGATTTATGCCGTGCTCGGCGCTGATTACATAAATGCCATTAGAGCTCCCGGTGGCAGCGCTGGAGTGCGGCGTGAGCCAGACGTGATGGAAGAGAGGACACTGACCGACCTGACACAACTCAACCTCCCGCTAAGTGCCCCCAATCCACAGTGACTTCAGATTATTGTATCATTTTTTTAAATGATTGTTTCAATATTTGATTATCTGTCCTCCGATTTCCATCATTTTTCATTGTCTTATATGGAAAAAAATAACAGCACTCTCTGAGATAGCTTTTTATAGGGCTCAGACTCTGTCTTCTTCTAGTCTGAGAACTTGGGTGTCTGTTTCAGATCGTAAACTTTAGCATTCAAGCATATATTCTCTGCGCTGGTAATGACATTTAAAGTAGACGCTTACATTTGTTCAAAGGGAACTACCCAACTGATAAGGAAATGCAATCACAGAAAAAAAAGTGATGAAAAGAAACATACATTGAACAGCTAATAAAACCCAGTACAAACAAGTATATTTACAATCTATGGGGCTTTCAAACAGACTGCTTCGTGTATATAATCCTTATATCAAATTTTGAATATTTTTATGCCTGATCTGCAATAACATGTTCACTGCTTTATTAGGTAGACACTGCAAGTAATGCGTTGGACCCCCTTTTGTCATCATGCATAGACCTGACTCTATCAAAACACAAGAGAGGTAAGTATTAATGACAATATTAAGTAATGAAACACATACAATTACAATTATAAATCATAAACTTATATAAATTTAACAGCAAATTGATTTAAGAATTACTAAATAAGTCTATTATGAAGTCTGATGGTCTTCTAAAATGTTTTACTCCATTTTGTTTTTTCCCCACTCTCCAATCTAGTAGATGGCAGAAATACATCTTAATGCTTGATTTGCAAACTGATATTAAAACAAGAGCCCAGAGAAAAAGAGTTGAACTCAGACATTTATAAAACACAGTGTTAATAATCTAAATAGCTCTCGTTTTAATTGCATTTTTTACATTACTGTGAGGAGTAGGTTTAGGGCTGGGTTGGGGGTAGACGTTAATAAAGTACAATTAATGGGTAATTTAATAAATAGTACAGTATATAAATAATTCTCGTTAACTACCGGCCACAGCTGTATCCCTTCTAGCAACAACCAAGTAAGACTGGTATTATTTAACATAAGGTGTACATCCCTCTGCATGCTCTAATAGACGCTGTGCTTTTTTTTAGGTCTCATTATGGTATATTTATAACTAATGGTGGTGAAAAAAAAATAAAACACTCTGGCCAGAAAATCAGTAAATTCTTCAGACCTCCTTCTACAATAGCAAACCTGCATCACTAAATGACTTGGCTTGCTTCATAAAATATGTATGTCTGTACAGGGAGGGAAAATGCTAATAACTTTTGGTGGCCGAATTAGATTTGGGAACGGAGGCAAGGAAGGGAAGAAATTCATGAAAGAATTTAGCTGCGCTACTCATAAATAGTTTACCAACCTAGTGAAGATTCATCAAGTTGCATAAGAGATAAATTATATTTTCTGGCTTTGCATTCTCACCCGCATACCCGCCTTTCCACCAGAGGAGTGAATTGAATAAAAGATGAGGGATGGAAATTGTGTCTACGCCGTGATACCAAGGCTAACTGCGGTTTATACCTGCCGACGCTCGTGAAATCCCGATATCTATGATAGGCCACATTTGAAATGGGTGTCACCGATCCTATCGCCTTGCCGTGAATGAGGAAATATTGACAGCAATACAAAATGCCTTGCATGTGCACAGCAACACTATAGCGTATCCTCAACTTCCAGCAAAGCTTTACAGCTGACATCTGCTAGATTTTGCATCCTGAAATGGAGTGTGTGGAGAAATCCAGCACCAGTGGTTTATCACATCTAACAGTGCAGGCCACAGATGAAATTATTTCCAGCACAAACTGAGAAGCAGGCCTTTTTGTTATTCTGGAGGAGTTGGACATAGGTTTAAAAATGCAGTAAGCCTGAGACCGGTTTCCTCGCTAGATGCCATTCTGTGTTTTCGGCAAGGAAGGAGAACAAATTTTTTTAACAGGAGACCTTGATTTCTTGAGAAAGTTAGAGAATTTTGGGCTAAATAGATGACTAAGCAAGCTCGCCTTAGGTCTTTTCTTCCATTTTAATGCACATTTTACACAACTAATCACAGACTAGGTGTGTCAGTTACAAGATGATTCTCCCCTCAGAGTTTAGTTATAATCCTAAAAATGTGGTTCTCACAAATTTGGGTTCATGTTTGTTGGCAACATGTAAAAACAAACAACAAATGAAGTCAATTTTGCTCTCATTTGCAGAGAACAGATTAAATATTCATTGTGACTCTTTCTTCAAAAGGCTCATAAAATGCAGTTTCAGATTTTTAGGTTACTAGTTTATCCTGTTTTGCAGCAAAAAAAGGTCTAATATTTGTTGAAAGTAAACTTTTATCTCCATTTTCACTCTCTTTGTACAAAACTTAGTTTCAAGGGGTGTTTCTTCTGACATATAGGAGTAAATGCCCATTGCGGTGATTGGCCAACTTTCTCACACCAAAACCAGGCCCTTATTTACAGCATGTAATGTTTTTTGGAACTTTGATTTCAATGATAGAGCCTTAAAAACACAACCACAACAATAGAAAATAATCTGATCCAGTTATGCTTATCTTTTGTTAACAACACTGGCATTTGCTTGGCTTCTATCCCCTTGTGTTAATGTGAAGTATTGCATGGGAAACAAATTATGGAAATGGCAAATTTCAAACAAAAATGCAAAAAAAAAAAAGGGTTAAAAAAAGGGTTAATGTGAATAATGGGAGATGGAAATGCATTTGTAGAATAAATTCTGATGTAGCGAACATTACATCCATGTGACTAAGCTGTTATGCTTGCCTTGTTTACTGTTGGTTACTAGGTTACCAATACTATAGTCAGCTGCTCTAACAATTTGATGGAAACATATCTAAAGCCTGGCTCTCATTGTGCGATTTTTAATAATACTGAATGATTGTAGCATGTCAGACTGCACGAACATGACTCCCATGTCAAACTGTAAGATCTCAGCTGTCATAATGTCAGACTGAAGGACAATGAAGATGCGCTGAACACGGAACAAAATTCACCTGGAGTTTGACGTCATCCATCCGTGACACTTTCACTATTCTGCATTCTGAAATTATTCCTCACAGCAAACATAAACAATCTGTAGTGGAAATTTTGCACACAGCATGCCTCAATAATATTGCCTAATAAAATGTTTCCAAAATTGTCTCCAAAAGCATGGCTGAAATCCCACAGTGTGAACAGGGCTTAATTCACATTTGGGATGTTTTGGAGTTTGAGTGTTTTAAAAAGATTCTCATCACTTTTGTATGGGAACCCATCTGATTAAATGCTGTCTCAACAGTATTTAATACTGGTTTGTTGTTTATTACAAAAAAAAACATCCTTCAATTTAAAATAAACATACTTGCCTGCATTGCTTTGGAGGAAATTAAGAGGGTGCTTGACATTGCCTTATCATTCAAATAAGAGATATTTATATAAAAAAGAAAGAAACTAACAAACTAATTAACTGTTTAGAAATGTGAAGAACTAACAAATTACATCATACAAATCATTACAAATAGCCATATGTGTACTGAAGGTGAGATGTTAAACTTTTTACGCAACTTTTAGAGAAAACAAAATAATGCCAGGTTGAAGTCGGTTGCATTTGAGTTTGAATTGTTGTGGTCTCAGCTGACAGAAAAGATTTAGATTCTGTGTTGTCAGACAGTCATCTACTTCCCATAGTTGACTCTTTGAGAGATATCCCTGTCTTTGAAAGCATTAGGCTGTTTTGCAGTGGCTAGACGTGGTATCTATTGTGACAGAGCTCTTCCTTTATCCACTATGACACCAAGCAGTGGCGTATGCCCAATGGGATGCTCTGGTCTGGAAAAGCTGAGATGACTGGTCGTGTGTCATTTAGTGATCAAAGCGAAAGACACTTTTAAATCATCCTCCATTTAGCCGTAGATTACTCAGCGAGGCTGCGTTCAGACAGAGAATTGAATGCAATATGTGTATAAGACTAATGGTTAAACTCTGCACAAGGCTGGCCACCTCTTTTAATGCAGTTAGTTTGATTAATAGCTTTATAACCATACACTGCATGCCAGTCCCTGCTTCTGATCTAATTGCTTTTATCTGAAGTGCTGGGTTTTGAGTTGATGCCGCCATTAGAGTTCACTTGTTTTGAAAAGGCCATCAGAAAGATGAAAATAACCCAGGAGATTATTCAATACTGAAGACCCAGACATCCACAGTGTCTGTATATCAATACCAGGTTAGAATTACAGTATGCCCACACATCCTTCTCATCTAACTGTAATTTTTCAGTCTCGTAGTGCGTTGGACAAGCTACAGAACGTCAATGATTTGCATTAGTGCTGAACATTATTTCTCATAATTGTAAGGAATAGTCACCTATTATTGGGTTGTGGTTTTCAGACTCTTGTCCATTTAGACTGTTAAGCATTTCTCATAAGTCTACATTATTGTAAACAAGCATGTATGTAGAGCTTTAATTGTTTAAATAAGTTTGACCATTATGTTAAATGGCAACTTGGAATGTTTGGGGTTTTTGGCCTACTAATAATAATTGCTTTAATCGATATGTTCTCTAGGCCTTGTAGTAAGACACATACAGTTAGTTCTAGTATTAAGTAGTAAAACAAGTAGATACAGAATGATTTCCTCCTGTGGTTTTTTTATGGTCTAATTTTACAGTAAGTTCGGAACAAAGTAACATTTGTAACTACTTGACAACTTAATCGGGGACTTAGTACTACTTTACGTGTTGTGTTTGCTAAATTACAATATATAAATATTTCATGATGTAAGGTATTTTCTAGTTTTTCCATATTTAAAAAAAAATTGTTTAGACTTTTAAAAAGAATTTTTGTTTATTTACTTACTTTTTAAACTTATAATATCATTCATTCTTTGTTTTGTTTTGTATGTGTGTGTATGCATGTATTTATTTATTTATTTATTAATTACATTTTGTCCCTCATGTTATCCCAAAACTTTTAGACTGTTCTCAATGGAACACATTGTATTAAATGTGTACTTATGTACGTATATACTTATGTATTTAAGTAAAAGTATATAAGTATATTTAGATAATGAATGATTTACTCATTTTCACTTTGTGCACTGCTGAAAATAAGCAACAGCTTTAGACTTTGGAATTTAATTGTCTTCCTTTAATTGCTGTTGCTGTATACCAAATTTCACATTTCATTTAAAGTCATTCATGCTAGTAATTGTCTACTTAAGTACTGTAGTGTGATTTTTATTATTATTATTTTTTCCCCTCAATGAGGCACATGATTCTGGATTTTAATGAAGTAAAGGATTTTAATGTTATCGTGTTATGTTTTGGATAAATGAAAAATCATGCCTAAATATAAAACCACAATTCTTGTCATATTTTCCATCTACTGATCGTAATGCCATTCTAAAGCTGTAAGACTTTCTTTCCTCTATGAAACACAAATATTTATATTTGTATTTTGTTTTTGATTTATTTAGCTTTACTTCAATTGGAAGTCAAAGTCATTGGTTTGGAAAGGAAGCTTTAAAACAGAATGACATGCTAATTAATTTTCAGTTGAAAACAACTCTTTTTTATTATTTTCGCTATTTAATTCACTGTGATTATTTTTTTCCACATTTCATTTTGATAGCCATTTATGCTAGCAATTGGCAACTTAAATATAATTATCATAATTTGAGCAAAATTAAAATTTTTCAGTCAAGATTTAATTAACTTGTTGTTTGTTAATTTTAGCGTTTGTTTGTTTATTTTTCACTGAAGAAAAAATGTAGAAACTGAAACGAGGCTGAGTAAATAAAAACAGAATTTAGATTTTATTTTCAGCTTTAGGTAAATTTTAGTTCTCCCATGAGCTATTTGTTGTTTAACCAGAAACGACTCTTATCCACTCATCAAACACCTCTTGTTATGCTAAAGTCATACATCCTGTTAGCTATTCTAAAGTCATATTGTATCTTGATAAAACATTGCATCCCTGCACACCATTCACGCACTCACTTAGGGTTTCCAAATCCCATCCATCTCATTCTTACTCCATCTCTCTTTTTTCCCCTCTTTTCTCCTTTCTTCTCATTTACTTCTGAGGCATCAGCCGCAACTCCTAAACCTCTTCCTTTGAGCCGCTTCGCTCTCGGTGCAACGGCAGATTTTCATTACCGAAGAAGTCAATCATCATCAAACCGCCCTCTTGCCTTTATCGCTGGAATCTATTAGAGTTAATGCTTTTAGCGGCATTAACCAGGGCCCCGCCAACCTGCGGCAACCAATAGGCGAGAACAACATCCCCTGATGACACGTCTGAGCCCTGCGCTGAAAGAGCTGAATTGATAGTTCTGCAGGTATAGATGAATACCAAACAGAGCAGACCCCCGTGCCGAGTCCCTTACTGCATCTTAATGGAGCCCGGGCTTCTCTGCAGAGGATGGGAGGGATTGATATGCTGGCCGACAGCTCCTCGCTGGCTCCCATTGTGCTATAGGCGATATAGGGATGTTGCTGAAGACAGATTGCTAACTCGGCCTCTGAGGTGTTGGACACACTGAAGGGCCATTGTGATGAGCTGTACTCATACCTGGGCTACTAAAGCATGTCAGTGTGTTATGTGTCCTCGGGTCTCGCGGTGCAGGAGAGCCGAGCAATGCTTTTCTTACTCCAGTGGATGGTTAATGTTAATGGGAAAGATGGACCGTGGAATAACTTTCATCCTGTCCTGCATTATTGATTTTTTTCTTCTTCAGCTGTTGAGCTTGCCACACTACTTTGGTGCTAATGACTTAGAGTTACATCACACTATAGTTCGTTTTCTCATTTTGTGTGGTTCGTTTGGGCAGGTGTGAATGCAGCAATCGAACTTGAGTACGAACCAAACAAGTGTACCGAGACCTACTTGAATGGTCTAAAGAGATGGTCTCAGTACTAGGCATGAGACAAAGTCGATTTGGCAAAGTCAAGGTTTTAAAACGCTAAAATGTTCTGTTATACCGCTCCTACAGTATGTATAAGTGTTTCTTACGTGTTTTTACGATTGTTTTATTTAGTGTTTAGGACAACAGTGCAGCAGAAAAGGTACAAATCGCTTACCAACATCCAAGCATGCTCTGGACCTGAACAGTGCAGTGGCTTACTTTATGTACAAAGAAAAGAAAGATATCCAAAGAAGCCTTTTCAAGTTGTAAAGAAATCTGTGTTTTTGAAACTAACGAAGACAGCAAAAGTCAATGATTTACTTTAATTATTTAGCCTGACATGTTTACTGTTAAGCAATACCGTGATACTGTGAAAATGTGATATTTTTATCCAAGGTTATCATACCGTCAGAATCTTATACCGGCCCATGCCTACTCAGTATGCTTTGAAACAAACACTGGAGAGGTTTGTCTGTGGTTAGAACATGATCCGAACTCAAACAGACCCAGCTGCAAAAAGTACTTTGCATTTTTTGGACTAAACCAGCTGCCGTAGTCAGCTGCACTGTGTATTAGTGGATAAGGGCAAGTATTTGTTTACAGTGCTTTGAAGCTCCATGGAAGCTCATAGACAAAATTCTGAAGTGACTTGCGATGTGCCTTCGCCTTTTGCAGTGCATTAAGACATTGTTTTCAAGCTGCATCGTGCTTCCTTTTTGAAATGTATAGTTTGTGATGCATAAAAACTACTGTATATAATATATGACGACAAGGGATACAGTCAGCCAGCATGTGTTTTACTAATGGATGGTGACATTTTTTGATTTTTGATATTATCAGGCTAGTTTGATTGCCCATTGGGCTAGTTATGTTGCGAAAACCTGGCAACCCCGCTCTGTTCCTCATGCAGCAAACAAGACATCTGCATTTGTTTAATAGCAATGTCAGTTTAAACGTCTGATATACTTTTCTTTTCAGAGCACACAGACTCAAACATGCACAGAAACCTGATTGCCAGATAGCGTGTAACGCTAGTATTAAACTAAGCCTTTTTTTCGTGTCAATTATAAAAATACACACAAGGTTACAGTATGTTTACAACATTTGGAAGCAATACTTACTATTAGAGATGTAGAGAACTGTGGCTAAGGAAATCATTTTGCTCAGACAGTTCAAACACAGATGCTACAGTATAATAAAAAGCTGTGTGAATAACATTTCCAAACATCTTTTCTTCAATTTGTCTTGTAAGCACTTACAACTCTATATTTTCTATACCTTACAGAGTTGTATTTTTACTTCAGCCACATTTTCATTTTGTTTTTCCATTCTAAAAAGCCCTCCAAAAAGTAAAATATAAATAAATAAATAAATAAATAAAATCGAATCTTACACACTGCGAGTGAGAATGGATATGGTAGTTGGTGAAACAACCAACTGGTCACCATTCAAACTTATTAAGTCAAGAATAATATCAACATTATATAATATAATTATTCTACTTACACTACTTCTTAGTCTGTACTGTAGCTCCAATGTCCTACAATCCAATAGTTGCTTAAAGGTGAAGACCCCACTCAGTGTTTGTTCTGTAAAACACATTCTATTGGTCTGTCCTACTTTTAGTGACTACAGAAGACTTTTTTGTGAAACAAACCCACTCAAGGAGATATTCAGCAAAGTTTCACTGGAAAAATTTTAGAATTTCTATCATATATTAACGTTAAAAATTGTATCTAATTTATTTAATTTATTATTCATTTTTTGTGGCTTTTAATTGCATATTTTTTAATTTGCCATGAAAATAGCCATTGTTGCTGACATGGCATTAAATAAAAATATATGATGATGATAATGACGATGATACAGTGAATTTACCAATGAACATTTGTAATGTTTTATTTAAAACTAAACAATCTAGTTTGCCTTTGAATGTCATTCGACTAATTCGCAAATAATAAAGTAATCCAACAACCTCCCATGCATTAATAAAAGGCATCCAAGTTGGCATTTATCTTCACAGTGAGGTCAGGGTGGAAAATCAGTGCACAGTAATGTATTCATACTCACATTCGCTATAAACAAATAGCAAATAATCTCTCAGATAAACCTCATCATGATCTACTTCTTTAATTGCCTCCCCTGAGATCAGCTATGTTCAGTGGTCTAGATTGTCCAACTGCATTCAGTTATTTAGGTTGGGCGAATGAATAAAACATTGGTAGATTTATCAACAATTCATCAGAAAATGGCAAGACAAAGCTTTGTTTTGTCACAGGACGTCACCCAGAGGCAGCTCCGTCTGTGCTGTTCTCATAGTTTTGCCAAACGCATGTGTCTTGCTGGTAAATGGGGGCAAAGTGACGCTGCGTCTGACCTGAGATTCACCCCAGGTTCAGTGGAAGTTCAGTGGCACTTTGTCTCTTCACCAGCACTAAAGCCTGCAGGGCTGAAACCCTCCTGTGTGTGGCTCCTCAATATTACATAACACACTGGAGTCAATTAACCACTGAAGGACACCCGTAAATATCCTGTAATGCCTTTTTAAAGAGCTCTCTTGTATTTGAGATTATGCAGAAACGATACCACAGAGAACATATGCAATAACCGGGAATGCAAAGTCAGACGTTCATGCAGAAACCAATCATGACTATTAAAGTAACTAAATATTTCATTTGGACCTAATTTGCATTTGATTGCTGTAGCGACATTGGTTTTAGCGATTTACCATTGAATTAGAGATTTGCCATTGGATGTAATAGGGAAAGACACACAACTTGGCTCCACTGTTCTTTTTCTGCTGTAGGTTTTGACCTTGGGTTTTGTGTTTGGCAGGCATTTCGTGGCGGCTCTGCAGGGACGGCCTGTGACCACGCTATTACCTCTGTAGTAAATTATTTAGCTTCTACAGCCTTGTCTGACTACCTACTGAAACCCAGACACTGAGGCATGAACCAGGTCAGCACCTGCCATCCGACTGCAAATTCCATGAAAGAATGAAAAAGCAAGGGGGCTTATGGAATACTTTTGAATGTTTTGCACTTCAGATTATTTGTATTTTTTGTTAGTAATTAGAAACAGCTGCTTGGAGGGTAATACATAAATTATTTTATTTCTACTATGAATCCAGTTTTTCAAACTCTAATGAGATTTGCCTCAACCAAGGCTGTTTTGTGCAACTAATGAAGCAAACAAAGTTTGACGATATTCAGACTTCATTAAATCGGTGTAATGGAGTACAGATAAGAACTAGTAAGAACAAAATCACTGCTTGAAAGCAACTTTAAATAAATGACTGTAGTAGTAAATGGTTGTATATCAAACAGCCTCAAAATAGATTTGTCACTGAATAATCTGTGTGAGAGACTCTTCAAAAAAAACTGTTTCATCCAATAATGAAATGTGAGTGAGCTATTAATCTGAGATTTTGAAGAAAAAAAAAAATTATATAATAATATATATTTTTTATTATTATTTTATTATTGCTGCAAATAAACTTGGGTGCAGCTCTATTCTTTAATTTGATGATCCAGTTCTGTTTGGCCTTCTTTCTCTCTCTCTTTTTTTTTGGACCACAAAAGAAGACTTTGTCCTGAACAACTAACAATTATAGCTTTCAAAAGACAAAAAAAACTATCACATATACCAATACACACATACATGCATACACACATACAAATGTAGGTATGTTAGGTTTTGATGTTCAAAACATAAATATTAAACAGAAAATCCTGATCTTGACCATTAATCTTCATTTCACTCTGACCCATTCAGCAGAACTACACAAGTGCACCATTTTCATAAATCAAGATGACTCAAAATGCATCTTGAAATCCAATGCCTAGAAATCCTGAAAACAGTATCAGTGTAGTTTCTTCTGAGCTGATCCGCTCTGAACTGGAACGGTCAGGTGAAAGTCAGAATGACAGTTAACAGATGAAGCAATATCTTACTGTTGCGACAAACACAACAGATACACAGCATCTGTCTCATCAAAAGAAAGTACATAGATTTTATATATTTTTCTCTCTACAGGTCTTGCTTTCTTACGTGTCTGCTTTTCCTTTGTGAGTTTATTAAACTGCTGTGAGTTAGAATGTACAGCATGTGTCAATTCTGTATTGCTTTTGGCTTTTTTTTTTACCATTATATGCATGAGAGGAAGCAGGATATTTTGGTTACACTTTATTTTAAGGTGACACAGTTACAGTTTAACTCTTTATTTAAAGGCATGGTTCACCCCAAAATGAAAATGTACTCTTTTTTTATTTTTATTTACCCTCAAGGGGTTCCAAACCTTTACGAGTTTCTTTTTTTTTTGTTGAACACAAAAGAGGATATTTTGAAAAAACTGAAAACCTGTAATCATTGACGTCCATAGTAGAAAAAACAAATACTATCAATGTTTACAGGTTTCCAACATTTTTCAAAATATCCTCTTTTGTGTTCAACAGAAGAAAGAAACTCATAAAGGTTTGGAACAAATAAAGAGTGAGTAAATGATGACAGAATTTTCATTTTTGGGTGAACTAATCCTTTAATGCTTCTTGTTTTTTTTTTTGGTTTTTTACTTTTGTGAGGGACAAATTGCATGTTCTATATCCCAGAACAGAAATACTTTTTATAACTCATCAAGTTATTAAGCGTAGATACAGATAAAACAGTTGAACAATCAACATTGACTGCAAAATTATGTAGGTCTACAGTACTGCATTTTTGATTTATGTAATGCAATATGAAAGACCTGCGGAGGCAGAGCTAGTGCGGTGCAATTGAAGTAATCAAAGCAAGGTTAAGTGAGTTAAGTGATTAGCTTCATTTAATGTCTTTTTCATACAGCAACATAAAAACCATAATTAATTCTATGCCCTTTAGTGAAATGAAGGCTCTCTTCATGGCAGCGGCAGTAAAGCAAGGGTGTGAAGGAGCATGTGATATTTCTGTGCTCATGCATGGATTAAATACAAATCACATTCATTTATATAACACTTTATACAATGCAGACCTAGGGGAATTTTTTCTGAAATTTTTTTCCCATCTTCTGTGGGATATAATATTTTATGCGTTTTCTTGCCTTCACAGCAGTAATTGTGCTGGCAATCAATAGCTTATGTACAACAAACTAGCATGCACTCTGCTAATGCCAATACACACCATACATATAGACAGAAACAAATGGACAAATAGTGTTATGAAGTATTGGACATAAAACGTCAATTGATGTACTATTTATAGAACGCCTAACCATTTATAACATGTTGGCATCTCTTTTTAATTTGTATTCATAATTTTATAGTAGGACAGATTGCAAACAGAGTGTGAGGGACATCAATATTTATTGTTTTAAAGGATTTTTTAGGGATTTTTCAACTGCACACAGTAATTCTGTTGTGTTAAAACAAACACAGCATTTTGGTGTTTTGGTGAATAATCATATTATTTCTGGGGGGATAGATGACCCAATTGTAAAAAAAATAGGCCTTTTTCAATACTAATATTTCACACTTTTTTTTTGGTAATTAAATTAGATGGCAAAAATAAGAAAAATAAAACACTGGGTACATGCAATAGTCTAACATTTTATTATTGTTGTTGTTATTACCAGTATTATTACTATTTTTATTTATCCACAGAAAAATTTTATTTATTGAATTGTATTATTGAATTGTATTATGCAACAGAATTGTATTATTCTGTTGCATAATCCAGGAGTGTCTTCTTGCTTTTAATTGAACAAACAGTTTATATATATAAATTTATATATATTTATTTATATATATATATATATATATATATTTAGAGGGCTAATAATATTGATCTTAGCCATTTAAAAGGTTTATTTATTTATTTATTTATTCATTTATTTATTTTAGCTAAACTAAAATAAATACATCTAAAAGACTTATGTAATCATTTAAAAAGCACCAAAATATCAGCCATTTCTTCCCCCTTTATATTTAGATTTTTTTTTTCTCTTTTTGATTTATATTTCTTCAACATCTTTTGTTTACTGCAGAAGAAAATAAAAAAAGTCACGTATGCGGAACAGCTTGAAGCTGAATATATAATTGTTACACCATTTTCAGAATGGTTTTGTGAACCAAAGAAGCACAATATTGTAACAGAGCCTATTCTATCTGCTTCATAATAAATTACATACTACTTGCCAGCAATCATATGTCTGGTCCACCTGTCTGGCACTAAGCAATTTTAGGTAGGGAAAAAAGGGGGTTTCTATTTATGATACATCCAGAAGGTCTTGACAAGCAGATACTTGAAGCTGTCAGTCAAAGGGTTCGTCTTTTCTCTCTTTTTTCCACGCGTAACATCCTCTGTGATGTTCCTTTAACCTCTCTATCTTTAGCTGAGATGTTCTGTCACTGCCCTCACAAGAGGAACAAGCCTTATGACAGGGGGGTTTTAATGGACGGAAATTGTAAGGAAACTGACTGTCATACATGTGGGGTCTATTCACAAGCCTCATTTTTCTTCCTGGACACCACAAGTGATGACAGTTATTACCCCGGCTGGAGTTTCAATGTCAAAAAATAACACTTCTGATTTTTTGAGAGCCTTAAAGAATGCTTATTATCTATCACATATCTTGTGCATTTAAAATGGCTTATTACAGTGTTTTTGTTGATGTGTTAGTGAAAAAAAAATCATTTGTGAGCATTGTTAAAATAAAATATACCATACTAATGTTTTGCATAAGTATTCTGCCAATTGAAAGTTGCCATTATGCTAGAGAATATGTTTTATGCATTTAAAGATATTTATAGTCTAAATATTTTAATTAGCACCTTTTGTAAACAAATACATATGTATTTATATACACTTGAAGAGAGATGGTTTGTATCATCATTTTCCAGATGATTAAACATTATATTAAATAGAAAGTTGATGGCAAATGGTGTTAAACATCTTTTTTGGGTCAAAACATCAAAATTTACATTTGCTAATATTTCCAGAAAATAAATTTGTTTGCCAAAAAAACACAAATTTTTTTGTCTTTGTACTTTTGACAATTAGATAAAGTTAAAGTAAAATCAACAAATTGCATATTCTTGATTTTATTATATTTAAAAGAAATGTCAACTTTTTTGGAATACGGGTTGTAAATTTCGAGACTATATGTATCTTGTTTTAAATATTATATTGTAAGTTTTGATATTTGAACTAAAAAACAGGAAAATAAATACTTTGTCGTGTAAAAACTGCAGTAAATACTATACTCCAGTAAAATATTTAAAAAATTATGAATAAATGAAAGATTACTTTTTCAATTTTGTCATGTGTTGACATCACAAGTTTAGTTCAATATCATATTCCTTTATAATTGTTTTTAAAATGTACAGTAACACTTAGTTTAGGTCACAATTCATGCTATTAACTACTGGCTTATTAACTGCCTACTATATTAACTGTTCATCAGTGGTTATAAAGTATGTTCTTATTCTGCATCCCTAATCCTACCCAAAACCTAAACCCAACTTCTACCTTAGTAGCTATTAATAAGCAGTTAATTAGTAGTTTATTTAGGTAGTAGTGTTAGTTGATGGTTTGTTAATACAGTGAATTGTGACTTAAAATATAGGGTTATCAAATTTACTACCAATTTATGCGTGAAAACCAATATTTTTTTTCATATCATGAGCTGCAGAGAAGACTGTGACCATATCAGGTTTATATTTTCCTGTTGTCCCTCAGACTGAGGCTACAGAAGTTTATAGTGTTTTGGACGCAGGTGTTGCACCAATATTGCTTTCTCAATTGAGCTTGATACTAGACTGAACGTCCATGACTCTTATTATGACGGACAGTACAATGATTGATGCTATGAACATTCACACACATCATGTACACACACTGCCATCCTATAAAGACCCAAGGCACTGAATCTGAGACAAAAAAAAAAAAAAACCTGGTCCAGCCATCATTTGTGAATCTATTCCAGGCAGCATTTTCCTCAGAGAAAGATAGAGCACTTTATTAATGATGTCTGCTACAGAAAGGGTCATTGAAATGTCACGTTTCATGAATGATGCACTATCAACATCCGCATCCATAATAAGAGACCAACAGTTCCATGATAAAAGTATGGAGAAATAGTCCTGTCGAGCGGACTCTAAAGGATGGACAGTCACATTTCTGTTTATAGGCCCATTTCTGATGGCTCACATTGATAGCATCACCAAGAAGCACCAGCAGTATGTGATTTGTCAGAGATATTGTGGGTTTTTATTTTATGACGCACTCTACAACCTGAAAGGAAGCAATAGATAATGGTAAATTGTTCTTGCGGAGATGCTGACTTTGAACGCACATCATTTTTGAATCGATGACTTGTGGTGGGTTAGTGGTCATACTATTCATAGACATATTGAAAATGGTGCTCAAACAGGAAGAGCGTCAGGTTTGAATTTATTCTGAGACATCATTTTCTTTCTCTGTCTCCTTTCCTAGTTGATTCAGTGGCTTAAAAAGTATTTTAACACTTAAGTTTCACTTAATTACAAATTTCATCGTAATAGATGGTGAGGTATTAAACTAAGTGGCATCGACATAAGCTGAATGCTGATTATCTGATTATGGCACCGCAAGAACACACACTCGTCCCAAACCCTTCACAAGAGACTATCCTAAGAGGTGAAAGGCAGCAGACAGGTGGAAAAAAGTCAATTTCACGCTTTAAAGATCTCTAATAAAAAGAATCGGGCACTTGTAAAACATATTATGCAGTATAATTAAATATTAATGGTATGAACTGTACGCTGGTGTTCTTGTTTTGAGGGAAGTTCTTTTATGCTCACCAAGTCTGCGTTTATTTGATCGAAAATACTGGAAAAGTTGTAAGTTTTAGTTGCTGTCTGAAATATTGTTAGATTTTAAAATAACTATTTTTATCAACCCTTAAAATTGCTGTTAATTTACTCTCCCTTGGCCATGTAGATAGCATTTTTCTTAAATAGGACATCATACAAAAACAAATGTTTAATTCAAAAAATGCTTGTAAATTCCTATCCGCACTTTGAGAGAATATTTTTTTTTATATATAAATAATACCCATTGGTGCTGCTGATGCTTAGAGGTCTTATGAAGTGTAAATTCATGAGATACACATGCAATGACACTTTAAAATCTTTAAAATGTTAAATATGTATTTGGAAGACATATAAAATGCAAGTGAAACTTAGTTTTGGAACATTTTTATGTGAAACTTGCACGATCTTAAACAATTGTCAACACTTTATCATATACAAACATGATCAAATGAGCTTCACATTAAATAATGGTCCAAAACCATATTTCATGTGAGCTTCATATGTGTTCAACATAATTAACGTGATTTTAAGTAGAACCTTTTTTTTGTTTTTTTTTTATTCTGAAAGTACCAGTATCATTAGACTTGCATTTTATGAATAGCTAGGACCACGGTTTCATTTAAAATTTTTCTTTAAAAGGATAGTTCACTAAAAATATATATATCATAATTTACTCACAATTGCTTGTTTTAAAACTTTGAGTTTATTTCTTCTATTAAACAGATAGATATTTGAGAATGCGGAAAACCTGCAACCAATTTTCATTTTTGGGTGAACTATCCCTTTAACATTCAACTGTACACAAACATCAGCTATACCTTGTCCTGAAAGTACTTTAATGGCAGATTGTAACGAGGTGAGAGATCACACGAACACAGAGAGGCAGTGGAAATCCCCGTAGGGGTGTTTATTGAGGGAGTGGAGCAAAGGATAAGTGTGCTGGGATGTGCAGGGCGGTGAATTCAGTGTCCAAGGGTCCGGTGATGGTGCTGTGTGAAGTGCCGATCAGGGTGCCCAGTGGAAGGAGAGAACTCAGCGGGTTTCCTGCTGTCATAATGCTCGCCGTCTTCCACGACGGCGTCTGTTAAATACTCCCCTTCCAATGAGCAGCAGCTGTCCCTGATCAGCACGTGAGGAGCGGTGATGACGGTGAGGGAGTTGTTTCCATGGCGACGCTGAAGCCACACTGGCAGGTCCGCCACACAGATGTTAAAATGTCTGTGTGAACTGTCTCATTAAGGATATTGTCTAATGTGCTAGTGTTTGCTAGAATTGTATTTGCAACATTACTTAATGTCGGCAGGATGTTATTTTCTTTAAATTAAAGGTGACATAGAATGAAAATCTGGATATACCTCGGCGTAGTTGAATAATAAAAGTTCAGTGCATGGAAATGACATACCAAGAGCCTCGAACATCATTGCTTCCTTGTTCTCATGTAAATCCTGTGAGTGTAAAATAATGATGAAAAACAGACTGTGATGTTCCACACAAAATCATTAATATGCATGCCCTCAGCAGCGATTAATTTGATTGGCCACGACATTTCCTTATGTGATTACAACAATTATAATTTACACCCTTACGTATAACACAATTTATCATATTTCCTGTGTATGTGAGACTCTTATTTTAAAAAAACTAGATGGGCTTTAGAGAACAGTGGGAGGCAAGCAGCCATGCATGGCCACGGAGTAATATTATCTCATCTGTTTACAGCTCGTCAGAATGCAAAGTTCAGAAAAGACGAATCATTAGATTATTCAGCACTACCCCGAAGAGGCATGTTTAACTTTGCAGTATGTTTTGTTAGTTTAACGCGTATATTGTGAAATATGACGTGTGGTTTTGTAATGAGGCGTCAGACACATGTACACTGTGGAATAACAGTTTAATGCACACTTATGTGTGGTGTCATATCCCTCACATATAACTTACCTGTTTATGTGGAGGTTGATATTAACTCCTGCCTGTGTTTTCATATATTTTACACGCCCAAAATACATTTAAATACATCTCTGTCTGTCTCTTTTGTCGGGTATAATTATAGTCAGTGTATCAGTGTAGAAAAAGTATGTAGTTAGTTGGGCATCTACCAACAAGGACTAAAAACGTCATGTTAACCAGTCAAACATGAGGTCTTTTGTTGCCGCAGCAGAATTAGAGTCAGCAAGCACTTGCTGTGGCAGCCGCTTTGATGGACAACCGTGCTGTGAACACAACTTGTGTGCTTTGTCAATTTCTCACCAAGAACAATCTCCTGGTCTCTTATAAGCAGCCCTCCGGAGCTCATTTTGTCCACAGCTGCCTGCCTGTTCACCAGCAATCAGTCAGTTCCAAAGAGCCTGGCATTGAGTAAGTGGCGCCAACTGCCCGGACAGTGTGTTTGTTTCATTTCACTCCACTTTCGGCTTTTGGATCCTGCCCTACGTTTGCTCATTGTGTCTGATGAGTCTAGATGAAGGTGTTGGGATGAATAATGCGTGTTGACAGCTGAAAGTGGCGAAAAAAGGTCTCGTCTATCCATCCTTCTATCTGTCTGAACAAGTAAAGCAGGACGAGGGTGTAGCATTATCCATCTTTTTGAGCAAGTGAGAGACATCTGTCCTTGTGTGTCAAAGCTGAGGTCAGAGTTTGCTCTGTGCACATAAGTGTCAGAAAAGCAGGAGAGCGAGATTGTAAAGAGAGTTAATTTGGTCGATAGATCACTGTCGTTGTCCCCTGTTGCAATGCAGTAAAGGTATGAGCATTGAGCAGCGTGCAGGAAATTACCATGCGTGAGCTGTGTGCGAACACTTGTGCATGCTCTGCTTAAGAGTAATCTGTCACCCTGACATGCCATTTAAGGGGAAACAGCAGAGTATTTTATTATTCCTTCAATGAGCTCCCTTTGTTCCGTTGTGCACCAAGCGTGCAGCATGCTATATATTGTATTAGCCCTCACTCATTATATGATCTTTCCTCCCTTTAGGAAATAAACCATTGGTTTTTATTTTTCCACGTATTCTATTGGGGTTTCCAGCTGACGATGTTATTATAATAGTAAAAATAAGTCAATAAAAACAAACAAATAACACTGCAATAGAACACTTAAATGATCTTTTACTGAATGTAGGGGAGAGCGGGGACGTAAGTGACATTTTTTATAAAAACCTGATTTTGATAGACCACTCTTGTCATTTAGTAACCACAGCAAAAATATATTTCTGCTTAAAACATAATCTTTTAAAATCAGGTGTTATTTTGTATTATTGTAGAACAACTCCAATATAACTTCACTTTAAACAAAAGTTGCACATTGTTACTTTTGACCCCATAGGCAGGGACGGAAGTAACACACGGGTGGGTCAAAAGTAACACAACAATATTTGCTAGATTTACTTTTGTTTAGATTTAATCTTGTTTATTTTAAATATATCTGACTATGACCTTGTTAATGCTAACTGCAAACATATTTTGTCCTTTATTTTTGCAAAAAGAAATTGAGCGGCATTTTCATTTTAAATTTCACTTCCATCAAATGTTTCAAAAGCAACACAACAATGCTAAATAATAATGTAAAATTTTCTACAATTTTAAAATATTTTTTATTATTATTGGCAATATGGCTTAATCTTATAAAACATATGAATCCAAACACTGCAAACTCTAATGTGGAAGTGAAAATTAGCAGCGGGACATAAAAACATAAATACAAACTCAAGGATGTGTTATTGCACTAAATAACCTGTAGATTGATCATTAGTGTGACACATGAAAAAAAAAAAAAAAACACAACTTGTTATAAGGAAAAAAGAACCACAATAATTTACTTTTTGCACTTAAAACCAGACATTTGGAGTTATCTGCGAGACACAGTTCCAAAATCACATGATATTTGGCAGCTCCATCAAGGGTTGCCTGCTGAATGTGCTGTTATAGCCTGGAAATCAAATGTTGTCTGGGCTTCGAGAAAATCGCTTTGTTACTTTCGTCCACGCTCTCCCCTACCATCTTTAAAGGTGACATCAGATGCCCATTTTTAACAAGTTGATATGATTTTTTTTGTCTTTAACTTTGGTTAAATTTCTCAATTGCAGTGTAAATAAACACTTTTTACCCAGTAAAAAAACAACAACAAAAAAACACCTCAATTCACATTGAGCGGCTACGCTTCTTTTTAGCGGATCCTTGAGTGCAGGAGAAGCATTGATGGAGGCGTTGGAGTTGGAGCTGATAGCTGTGGATTCGCAGATTCGCGATCTGAAGATGAAGCGAGCACAGCTCCGGGAACAGCGGGCCCTGCTCGATGTATCCCGGGCTGCGGCTCGCTCATCTGAGGTAAGTGTGCGATACAATCTCAACACTCCGTCCACCTCAACCCTGTGTGTTTCTCTGCCCAGGCCCAGCGCACCGAGGTCGCGGCTCGTCCAGGGGTCGTTCACTCCGGCACCCGGCTACCGTGGCCCCTGGGTGCAGCCGCGGAAGGTGCATACCAAGCCTCGGGGCAGAATGTCTCCTCCTCCTGTGTTCGAGATCCCCACGGAGAACCGGTTCGCCCCCCTCCGCGAGACGGGTCGCGATGTGGCAATCATCGGTGACTCCATCGTTCGCCACGTCCGCGCTGCTTCCACTAAAGGTAACAATGTACGCACTCACTGCTTTCCCGGTGCTCGTGTTAAGGATGTTTCTGCTAAGGTTCCCGCTATCCTGAGCGCTGGCGAGAGCATCGGAGCTGTCGTCCTCCACGTGGGGACGAACGACACCGGGCTGCGGCAGACAGAGATCCTGAAGAGGGACTTCAGGAGCCTGATCGAGACGGTTCGACGCACCTCGCCCGCCACGCAGATCATCGTTTCTGGACCGCTTCCTACCTACCGCAAGGGAAATGATAAGTTCAGTAGACTTTTTGCTCTGAATGAATGGCTATTAACATGGTGTAAAGAAACAGAAATTGCTCTTTGCCAATAACTGGAATCTTTTTTGGGAGCGGCCTAGGTTTTTCCGTGCTGATGGGCTACACCCGAACAATGCTGGAGCTGAACTCCTGTCGGACAACATCTCCAGGATGCTTCGTTCTATCTGACTAGTAAGTGAAAATTCACATTTTAGCAATATAGACTCTTGCTCGTCCCGCTCAAATCCCAGTAATGCATATCTGGCTAACCCCATAGAGACTGTGTCTGTTCCTCGTATTATTAGATCAGGAAATAAACCTACTGTGTGCTCTATAAAAAATCTATTAAGAATCAAACCAGAAAAACTGCAAAAAAGTGGAAATACTAATTTTTAAAGCTTGGTCTCCTAAACATCAGGTCACTAGCACCTAAAGCACTTATCATAAATGAAATAATAACAGACAACAATCTTAATGCACTCTGTCTCACTGAAACCTGGCTGAAACAAAATGACTATATTAGTTTAAATGAAGCAACTCCTTTAGGATTCTTATATAAGCATGAGGCTCGTCAGACTGGTCGTGGTGGTGGAGTTGCATCAATCTTTAGTGATATTCTTAATGTTAATCAGAGAAACGGACTTATGTTTAACTCTTTTGAAGTATTGGCACTTAATGTTATGCTTCCGAATATTATGAAAAAAACAATATTATCTCTCGCTTTAACCACCATAAATAGACCCCCAGGACCCTATGTCAATTTTCTAAAAGAGTTTTCGGAT
>CAIGQV010014432.1:14865751-14888570 GCA_903798115.1 Danio jaintianensis | reverse complement strand
TAAAAGCGCTATAGAAATAAAGATGAATTGAATTGAATTTAATTTAAAAATTATTATTTGTTTTATTTAAATTCTAAAATTCTAAAAGCCTCAAGCCTCAAACTGACATGTCTGTATGACTGACATGGAGGAGTATTTGATGTTTACACATTAATGACAAAATGTGAGATGTAATAGTATAATATATAATAATCAGATACAATGTATCATTGCTTGACATTGCAGCCCACCATTATTAACGTACAATGTATTTAAACAAACATCTATACATATGAAAAGTGACACTGGTGTATTTAACAAATGCTCAGCTGGGCAGTGTGAGCACAACACTGACAAACACAGCTCTGTACATGAAGGATGATGGTCTGATTCTAAACATGAGTTAACTGAAGCTGATAGGAAACATCAATGGCCAGCCGACATGCATAGATAGCACACACACAAAACAAAAACGGTCCAGTGCATGTTGCATTTGGGGGAGTGGCAATAGCTCATGTACATGAATATTTCATTAGCCTTTTTAATTCCCAGATAAGCTGAATCGTGGGCTGCTTGCTTCACGTTTCACACTGCACATACAGTTCCCAAACTTTGTTTGACATTGTTTAAGTAACTGCTCCCTTCAAAAAATGTGGAAGGGAACTGCAGCTCCCTCGTTTGCATTTAAACAGACACACAAAAACAGCCTGGTTTTTGCTTCCACTCAAAAGGGCATTTGTAATAAAGAATTTTTTTAAGTGAATAAAACTGTCTTACAGGGTCACGACAGAGGCCAAAGAGACAAAAACCTAAACCTGTTTGAAAATAAAAAATCTTTGGCCACAAAGTTATGGCTAAGAAATCTACTTGCACCTCCTGTGGAAGAGACTGAAGAAGATTTGACCAAGACTTTCTTTAGAACACTTTGTTGAGTATACTGTAAATGGATCCTTTTCATTTGTTGCATTCTTTGTTGCAAATTAAAACTCTATTATCAAATCGAACACTGGCTTGAATATGTTGCGTTCTAATATAAGCATTACATCACCACTGTATAAGGAAACTCGCATTGTGTATATGAGAGAAAAATCAGTGACCCCAGGTTACACTATCTGAATGCCATTTCAGTCAATTATCTTCCACTTGTTGCACCTTCTAGAAACCTCTGCCAGAGACCTCATCCATCCCTATGGTAATGAAAGCCAGTCAGGTCTCCACAGTGCACAGCACCTCCACTGACCTCCCAGAATCCAATGGAGTTTGTCCCCCCCCAAACTTTTTCCCTCGGTAATTACAGCTGTCAAATTTTCAAAAATACATCAGGCAGCCTGTCCAAATGTGTGATTGTGAATAGGGAAATGCACACTTCATTAAAGCCCCCCTCTGCAAAATGTCACAGTAGATTTTGGGAGGTAATTGTCATGTGCTGCCTGTGTAACCTCACTGATCAAGGCACAGTGTTCTGCCCTCCCAACCCCGCCTGGTCTGAGAGAGAGAGAGAAAAAAAAAAAAAACAGTCCCTGACCTTTTTTTTTTTTTTATAATTGCTTCATTTGGATTCAGGTTTCACTAACAGGCCTTTGAGTTTCAAGCATGATTCTGCTTCCCTTTCCCTCTGTTAACTGTAGTTTGATTGACAGCATAAAAAAAGTGTTTCATTATTAAAATCCATGTAATATTGTGTTCAGTGTAACGGCAAGTGCTTGTAGTCATATGCATATATGAGAGAAGCGCAATGAGATTGATCCGATTTTGGACTTTTGGTGTATGTAAAACCTGCAAGTTTATTATATTTGGTGTGAAAGAGTTTAAATCTTTTTCTTTCTTTCTTTCTTTCTTTCTTTCTTTCTTTCTTTCTTTCTTTCTTTCTTTCTTTCTTTCTTTCTTTCTTTCTTTCTTTCTTTACAGTAATATTACAGAAAGTATTTCTTTCTTTCTTAACAGTTAATATTTTCTAGGTATTAAATAGACCCCCTTTTGCAAAAATACTGTACATTTTATTGACTAACTACAGCAATGCAGTTTATGCTCTAAATCTACTGAAATCATGCTGTGCAGAGAGTATTTTCAATTAACAAAGTGTCCTTTTCCCCCAATTGAATTCTCCTTACAAAAAAGCATTATTTGCAACCATTAACGCAACACTTATTCCGCCTGCAAAAAGCTGTAAACGCATTTTATGAAGAGTTCTTTGTGTACATTTTGTAACAACACATTATCTGGTTATATATGCAGTCAGGTGGCTACTTTGTGTGATGTTGAACAATCTTAGTAATATATGATAGATCATGGGGTGTTTCCCAAAACATATTGAACTATGGATCAAGTTCTGTCCAACAAAGTCCTGTCTGTCAAGTACCATAGTTACAATGAACATTCGCAAACCTTTTTGTCTGGAACTGCAGCCATCGATCTATGCTATGATCAAGAAACATAGTCTCTTAACATCACATGTATACTTAATAAGCAGACTTAACATGTCATGCAGCATCATAAAAACGTCAACGAGAGTGGGAAGTTCTGCAAGTGACAATGGCAAAGCTGTCAGCAGCTCATTTCCATTTAAGTGCAAATGAAAATAAGGTCTCTTGGCATGCTGATATGTTCACTGCGTTCTGGGATTGCAACTAAATGAATGTGGAGAAAATTCTCATTCAATCTTTTCTCTGTTACTCATCCTAAAGAAACTTACGCAGCGTGTCAAAGCAAAATTGGCTCACACTTTATTTTAAGATACATTTCTTGCTATTAACAAACCATTAACTATGATATTTGCATCAATAAATTCTACTATATAAATATGAATTAATACATATTTATTAAGGTAGCAGTTGGGTTTAGGTATTGGCTATGATTAAGGATGTAGAATAAGATCATGAATATATACTTAATGAGTACAAACAACCAGCCAATATCTTAATAATAGACTGTTAATAAGCCAATATAGTGAGAATTGGAACAAACTAAAGGTTGCAACATAGGCTCATTCTGAAAACGTAGCCTTATATACATTTCTGGAGATTGCAAATTATGTAGCCAGAAGTACATATGGCTGCATTCAGTCTTTAAAACGAATGTTACGAGGTGGCATGATGCTGTTCCTTTTCACGCTTACCAGCTGACCGCTTACCTCCATATGGACGGCTTTCCCGCTGTTACCAGTTTGTCCAGTTAGCTCGCCATGTATGTCGATGTACTTGAGACGCAGAGAGGAGTTAACCACGACAACAGAGTTCAAGTCTGGTGAAGAACGGTTCCAGAAAGCGGGTAAGACAAAAACAGAAGCCAAAAAATAAAATAAACAAGTAAATAACAGGGTAAGAATGTGGTAAAATCTGAAAATGTGGTAAAAATCAGGCAAGGGCTTTTCGTTTTCTGCATTGCAGTGCTTTTGAAAACACTATTGTTTGGGTTTAGGGAAGGAGGAGGGTGGATCAGTTGATCAGTCAGTCAGTCTGTTAGTCAGTCAGTCGACAGCAGCCTCTGGTGGATTTACATGAGAACAGCAGGCGTGAATGGCACTAGCGAGAGAAATTTGAGATCTGAAAAAGCATACACAGAGGCCATATTTGGCGCTCTCCAAAAATGTATATAGCGGTAGGTTTTCAGAATGTGTTGAAAGTTTTACCCAAAACTATGAAAGTAAAAAATCACAATGCCCAATTAATGATCTTGCAGTAAATAATAATAATAATAATAATAATAATAATAATAATAATAATAATAAAATATATTAGGGGGATTTAGTCAGCCATTACGACTGAAACCTTGACCACACAAATGTTGAATGCTCTTTCTTTTGTATCAATTGTACTGTTGTAATTTTTTTGGTTGTTTGTTTCAAAGATTAATTAAAATCTGACACAACTGGAATGACAAGATGGTTTGTAAATGATTATATAATTTTCATTGTAGGTTGAACAAACTCTTTAAGACCAAGTTCTTTTCTTCTTTTACTTCTTAAAAATAATTGCACCCCCCCAAAATTGGGGCCTGTTTGCACCTTGCCTGATTATCACAATTCCTTTGAATAAATGAAGTGAGTAAATAAAACCGTCAGTAGCTATAGTTCATTCTTCATAAGTTCCCCATTAATCTAACAGCTGTCTAGTAAACCTCTCTTTTTCACGTCGCCCAGCACTCGTTTGGCTCTGTATTTCTATTAGTTCTCTTATTAACAATACACTGGTCACTTTAATTGAAGGAGCTCAGTGAAAGCACATTCTGTTGTGATTGCAGTGCAGTGTGGGCAGCACAAGTGCTCTTCTTGTGTTCCCTTTAGTCGTCGTCTCCATGGTGAGGCACATCTCAGGAAAAAGTCATCAGAAAGAGTAAGTACTTCAAAACTGAATGAGCTCGTTTGCATTTTCTCTCCCTTATGCAACTTTACTTGTGTTAGCTATTGTTGACCCTGCTTCACCAGATTGCTACCAAAAAAACTAGTTTCATAAATATGTATTCTTCAGTCCTACAGAAAAACAGAGAAAGAGTTTAGCGCACAAGGAGGTTAGTTATATACTGTAGCAGTAACATGCTACAGTTCTTCGAGGTTTTCTGTCTTAGTGCTTTTTATGAATTCAAAATATAGATTTATTTTGTAAGTTCTAAGTTTTGTGTGAAACTTTTGCACTTTCTCAGTTGCTGATGTAGGCAGAATACCTCTGAAACTTTGGATGAAACTGTCTTCTGTTGAAAGAAAATCTCAGTGATCGCTAATGGAGCAGCTGTAGGATTGTGGAGAACTCAAGGTTTAATACACCTGGAGAGAGTTATCTGTTCAAGTATCTGTTCAAGTAAGTGAACTTACAAATTGCATGTTCTTATTTATTGGCAGATAAAACCTGATAATGAGTCAATCTGACACTGTCATCCAAAGTTGTAAGTATTCTTTATATTATATTATATAATATTATATTATATTATATTATATTATATTATATTATATTATATTATATTATATTATATTATATTATTACCAGTACTGTTTTTTGGTAACTTTTTTTTTCTTCTTACAGTTTGCCTTATTACATCTACATGTGGCTGTGCAGAGATTGCAGCTCATCTAACATCCACATTGGAGCTTTTAAAACACTTAAAGTTGGTACATGGACACTGTCTGCAAACTAGCGGTACTTAATCACATTTCAGTACGTATCTTGGTTTTTAACTGACAGTTTGGTTCAGTTTTACTACAGTTAGGGGAAATAAATCTAAATCTTAAAATTGCTTATTATTATTATTATTATTATTATTATTATTATTATTATTATTATTATCATTAGTGTTATTATTATTAACATTTGTGTTAAAAAAATATTCAAATGTCTGCTTGGTTTAAAAATGTTTAAAAAAAAATCATCTCCAATAGAATAATTTTCAAGTACATATAATATGTAAACAATAAAAAGCTAAAATAGTATATGAATTCTACATGAATATGAATTCTACATACTATTGAAATGCATTGAAATTAGGGTGATATGGACAGATGGACATCTTTCTTTTATCTTTTTTTAAAACCTATTATTTTATATATGTATTTTGCATCTTGTTATTCTAAATTATGAAATGATGTACTTAAGAAATAATTCTATTGGTAATTGTTTTGTTTTTTTCTTGTTCTTAGGTCTTATGTTGAACATGGTGATTCTCTAACTTCGATGTGCAACACCACCCCGTCACCACCCCGTCCCCAAAACCATCTCATCATATACGAGAGGCAGAGGCTACAGACCATTGTGAAGGTGTTAGAATCATCATTGAAGGCATCCCAATACTTTCATTTTGACAATGTGGCAATAGTGCTGGTAAAGGAATGCTATTCGTGGTGCTGTATATTAACCTATGCTGTCATGTCAGCAGCCAACCTGATGATTTTTATCTATTTGTTTATATTAGGTATCTGCAGAATTTCGTAGGATCACAGCATTGGATCAGGTAGGATCTCAATTCATTGTCATTTTAAACAGTAATTTGTAGGAGATTCATGTCATGCTCATTGTGCATTCCAAAGTCAATGATTAATTCCTTTTCTTAAGCTTCAAATGTCACATGAAATTGTGAAGAAGCGAATGAAGAAGCGAAACTTGCCATTCCTCAGTGGTTCTTGATAATGCTACTTTAAATGTTAGTATATAATAAATAATCGTAAAACTAAAATCCTAACTAAAGCTTTTTTTCACATTGTTTAGAATGTCACCATCATAAGAAAATGTGAATGCATCCTGAAAGCCCTTGCTGTCTACTTGAAGACCCTCCAAAACTCATAAAGGAGTACATGGCAAGTTATTTACATTTTATTTAAATATTGAATTAAACAAAACTCCTTTTACCCTTGATCTAATGGTAATTGTTTATTTTGTACTTGATCTTGATCTTAGGATGTTGAACATGATGAACTATGATGAACATGATGAGCCCTAACGTCGCTGTACAACACCACCCGAGGAAACCATCTGGTTATATAGGAAAAGGCAGATGCTACAGACCATTGTGAAGGTGTTGGAATCATCACTGAAGGCATCCAAAAACTTGGACAATGTGGCAAATGCATGTTTTTTTATCCTTGTCGTGATTTACGCATTGAACTTCAACTTTCTCACAAAACCCGAGGTACTCTTTTGAAGTATTTCAAAAACATTTTATGGGGCTAGATGCAAATAATCTTTCAGACAAAGTCCTAAAAACCTAAACCCTAAAAACCTAAAAAGACTATTTCTGTAAATACTGTAACTTGATGTCAAGAACAAGAGGCAGGAGTTCTGCTTTCTTTGTAATGTTGAACAATTGCTTTACTTTTGTTTCAGTACTGACTGCTATGTTTTTCTTACTTTGAATAACTGATGCATGGTCAGCTATATGTGTAGTCTTTAGATCTTGTGCAAGTAACTTTTGCTGGAATAAATGTTGCTGGATTAAGGGAAAATTAAAAAAAGGAACTTGATTTGTTTTAGGATGAAGGTGACTACCTTTTGTAATAAATGAGCTTAATTAACTTGCATTAAAACTAAATCAAGAATGTTAAATTGACTTGACTCATCATAATTGCATTAACTATGTAATTAGCATAAGTTTACTTAAATATTGCTACTTAAATGCAACCTAACTCTGTTATGTGGAACCCACTTACATAAAATAAGTCAACATAATTTTTGAGAGAGTGGCGAATAACTAGTCAAGTGTCCGGTTTTCTGTCTGAGGTTAAGAGAAATTTAAGGCAGATTGAGTTACCAGTACTCTGTGTTGTCTAGTAACCAATACAAGTAAACAAGTTACCTACACAAAGTAATAATTAGTTGTATTTACTCAAAGTTGGTGAACTAATTTGCTTCTTAAATTTGAGGCAATGAGTTTCCATGCTTTTGTCTAGTAATATGAACTAGCAGGCTAGTTGAGAATACTGCTTTGCTATAAGTAAGGTGTACTAAGCATAACTACATTTTGTAAGTTAACTGAACTTGAGTAATCTGTACTCGTGTTGTTTAGTAACTAATACAAGTTACCTACACAAAGTAATAGTTAATAATATTTGCTCAAAGTTGGTGAGCTAATTTGCTTCATAAATTTGAGGCAATCAGTTTCCACAGGTTTTGCAAAGTAAACTCAACTTGTTACTTTTTACAGTGTGGTAGACATAGCCTGTACTGTATGTGACCTGCATGTTGGCATCTTTGTTTCATTGGCTACTCTTGGTTAAATTATAGATGAAGTGGCCCAAAAGCTTTTATGGCAATGTGTGTATTATTATGCTAAAACACATTTTTGTATCCCAGTTGAATGTCCATTTACAACTTAAAGTAAGCAATTTGTTGGTTGGCCTTCCTGAAGAGCATTAACACTGTGAGTCTGTGGTGATTTGATTAAATTGCCTCATTTGTTTGAGAAGGCGGATGGAAATGGAGTGGGTTTGTGGCAGAAAATCCCAGATGAAGAATGGATGGTGAATAGTACAGCTGTGCAATATGTAAAAAAAAATATATATATATATATCACAACAGTGAATATTGCAATATACACATCGCAACAGTTTGCAATAAATGAATAATTAATTACAAAAAGTCACTTAATGAATGCGGACAAATTACCAAGTGATCAAGCAATGGATAGTTCACCCAATAATGAAAATGTCCTTACTATTTAATTCTGCACAGAATTCAAAATAAATAAATAAATCTAAATATTTATGCAGAATGATTTTGAGAGTAAAACTTTGATATAATTTATATATAATTAAAAAATAAACGATCAAACTTATATTCAACGTTAATTCAATCAGTTAGAACTACTTGTTTATCAAACAAAACTATAGCAAGTCTCTTGTATAATGCATAAAAAAAAGAGAATATTAATTTACAATTTGTATTGCACTCAAAACATATAAACATTTATATATTGAATAAAATGTAATGATTATAATATAGCTGAAAAAAATATGCACATATTTACAAAAGTAAATAAATGGTATGACAGACTCAACAATCTGCACATTTCTGCGAGCACAGATTCTGTGTGGGCCTACTTATAGTGTCTAAAAGTAACAATCAAAATTCAGTGTTATCCAAACTTCATATATTTGCAAAACCATCATTAGAATTACTTGCAGTTCAAAGTCATTCAACTTCAGTGCTTTCATCTAAAGTGATTTAGAGTGAATTTATTAAGGCACAGTCCCACTGGAGCAACTCAGGGTTAAGTGTCTTACACAGGGGCACAGTGGTCATTGCTCATATATTACACTTTATCGCTGGAACCTATACAATGTGAGCTAATTACTAATCATAGGTATGCAATGCAATATCATTCATCGTTTGAATAGACAGTCAAGCTTACATCATTGAACTAATAATACATTGTTAAACTGTTGTTTTGTTAATATTTTTGTGAAATCTTTCTTTTTCCACATTTGTTTTGCTTTTGTTTTTTTTTCCTGTTTTTGAAGATAGAAAGTTCAAAAGAACCTTTATTTGAAATGCAAATCTTTTGTAACATTATAAATGTCTTTGCTGTCAGCTTTGATCAATTAATGCATCCTTGATCATCAAATATTTGCTTAAATCTGTAATTGAAATCTTATTACATCAAACACTGACCGGTAGTGTATGTGCGATCCTGGACCACAAAACCAAAAAAACAAAGTCATAAATAAAGTCAAAAAATAGATTTCTACACAACATGGGCTCATTCTGAAAAATGTAGCCCAATATACATTTCTGAAGAGTGCAAATTATTTAGGCAGAAGTACGTAAAGCTGCATTTCGTCTTTAAAATGAACAATACGGGCGGTATGACGGCGTTCCTTTTTACGCCCTTCCCTCCGTATGGACGGCTTTCCCACTGTTACCAGTTAGCTCACCATGAACGTCTGTGGACTTGAGACACAGAGAGGAGTTAACCACGACAAATGGGTTCGAGTCCGGCGAAGAACGGTTCCAGAAAGTGGGTTAGACAAAAACAGAAGCCAAAAATTTGAATAAACAAGTAAATAACAGGGTGAGAATGTGGTAAAATCTGAAAACGTGATAAAAATCAGGTGAGGGCTTTTCTTTTTCTGGATTGCTTTTTAAAACCATCGGTTGGGTTTAGGAAAGTGGGTGGGCGCTGGTCAATCGGTGCTTTTGAAAACACTATTGGTTGGGTTTAGGGAAGGAGGAGGGTGGGTCAGTCGATCGGTCGGTCAGTCAGTCATTCAGTCAGTCAGTCAGTCAGTCAGTGGACAGCGGCCTCTGGTGGATTTACACAAGAAGAGCAGGCACGAATGATACTCGCAAGAGAAATTTGAGATCTCAAAAAGCATACTCAGCGGCCTCTGGTGGATTTGCGAAAACAAAAACTGCAAAAAAAAAACGTAGCTCCTGGGATGTATTTGGAGCTCTCCAGAAATGTATATAGAGGTACGTTTTCAGAATGAGCCTGGGTTGTTTCTACATCACCTGCAAGATGAATAAATAAGATTTCAATTGATGTATGGGTTGTTATGATAATATTCGACTGAGTTACAACTATTTGAAAATCTGTAATCTGAGGGTTCAAAAGGTCTAAGGTCTAAATAATAAGAAAATTGCATGTTTTATTTAGATTTTTTTTTGGGGAAAAAAACATATTTCATTGGAACTATAGTATTTGACAGACATGACTGTTGGCAAGGACAGAACTTGATCCATAGTTCAAAAAATATGCTTTAGGAAACCACCATGATCTGTCATACATTTCTAGCAACATCACACAAACCACTTAAAATGCAAAATACAAACAAAAAAAATAAAAAGATGCTACATAAGACTATAAGACTGGTTTTGTGGACCAAGATCACACATACTTATAGTATATGCAGTTTGTATCCTATCATATACATACAACAGTGAATGTGTTCTAATGAATACAGTTTAACTACTATATAAACTTTTGGGTATTAAAACATATTGTTAACCATTACCACATCACACCCAATAATAATCACAAATTCATGCTTTTAAAAACCAATTTACAAAAAAAAGTCCAGACAACAAGGAGTAAATTGGTGTTTCTATGTAACAAAGTTAACACATTTGTCCAAATAACCATAAAAAACACAGCTTGGTCTGCATTTTACAGTCAATTTAGTATCAGTATACAGGCCATGGCATCTAAGTGAATCTCACATTGCCTAAAGCAAAAGTCTCCGCTGTCAAAAAAACAAAAAAGTGTTTCCCAAACTGAGAGATATTAAACATTGCTTATCTCCCTCTTGGGTGTGAACTGCTTGCATCCACCACTGCAGCCCACGGCTCTTGTGTCTCTGTAAATTCAGACCTACCTACCCTAGTTACTGTCCTCGGACAGGCAAAGGGGCTTTAATTACAAATGTATCTTTTGCGCTGGGCGTCTGGCTAATTGTTCTGAATTCCCTCCAGTGTCATTCTCTCTTCGCCCCAGCAGTGGCCTGACTCACAGCCTCTAATTGTCATGTACACACTCCAGCACACTAGATTTAGTGCTGCGCTGCCCTTAATTTAATTGGAAAGCACAGGACGGTGCGAGCAGGGAAAAAAGGGAGAAAAGAAAGAAATAAAAATGGAAGCAATCTTTCTTCAACGGGCAGTAAAAGGGCTGCAGGTATGAATTATTCATCCACTTGATGGATGGGTCTGCAAATAAAAATGTTGAGTGGGTCGCCGACTGTTAAGTGAGCTTTGCATATACTGTCACCCTATTCTTTTTCCTCTAGCATCTGACTGAGGGAGACAACATGCACAACGTCAATGCACAATTAATATAATGTGCTGTTTTATAATAATGCCTAAATGTGTCACAATAACCATAGTGTTTTTTTTTTTCTTTTTTGACTGCAGTCTTTCAGTTAATTAAAGGATACAGTTTTGCTCTTAGAAGTGTTTTCGGCAGGAATGTTCGATCACAATTACTATAATATCACACGTCGGCATTTCATGCACCTGGACCTAACAGAGTGTTTTCAGCTGCTCTGCAAATGACAGTGCTTCATAAATCTTGATCATCAAGTTAAGTGACACATGATTACAGCTAATCATAAGCAACCCGAATGCCATTTTTTTGTTCATAATCCAATCCCAATTTGTGCAAGATATTCTAACTATATGAGAAGAAAAAAAATCTTGCACAGGTAATAAGCTTTCAAGGGAGCAAAAATAGATTATGCTCAGCACAGTTCTGGGTCGGTCATGATGACAACTACAAGACTCAAGTGCATGTTTAACACACGGAGGTCTATAAAATCTAGAGAAAGCTCTCAGTTTGCATTCTTTTCCAACTTAAAAGCATCTGTTTTGATGTTGTAGGCCTTTTTGGAAGTTTGTGATTGAAAATCTGCCATCTTTGCTACAAGGATACTGTAAATACTGTGTAATTAATGGTCTTACGACAGTGCTGATTGAATGATAGTACTGCTGTCAGGACTCTGCCACTTTAGTCCGAGCACTGCTCATGTCTTGTCAGTTACGCATCTCTTGTCGTTGTCCTGAACGCGTGGTCTCAAGTGAGCTGCACGTTTTTGTCTTTGTAGCAATGGCAGGAGGCTCGGTTTGCACGTGCTTGCTCGTCCTGGTGTGTGTATGTTTGTTTTGTGCGTAACATGCTGTTTCGTTCTCAGAGATTTAGTCAAGTTGGTTTCGGTTTTGGTTTGTGCTGGGATCAGAACATGCACGTGTGAGTGCACGATAAGTGTTTTATTTATTGTGTACTCATGTCTTGTTTTCTGTCTGTGTTGCGGTTGTTTGTTGCATGTGGCCTGTGTTTACACTTGGCCACATGCTGTTGTTCTGTGTGAACATGTGGATAATGAGTTCCCTCATTGGCTGCGTGTTCTAGTCCTGTTTTTTTTGTGAGCACATGGCTTGTGTTGTGTCTTTGTACCATGTGCTCTCCTGTCTATTGTCTAGTCCCACCCTCCTTTTTTCACTCATTATTAGTTAATCCTGTTCACCTTTTTGTTTATTAATTTGTACTCCTTTATAGCTCCCTCTTGTCTGCTGTCCTGTGCCGTCCCTGCCACCCTGATCTTTATTGTTATCTTTGTAGTATTATCCTTGGCCCTTAGAGAGTGTAATACAGTATGTGTGTCTGTGTGTGTGTGCTTGCTCATACTCATATGTGAATGTGCTCATATTATATGAATAAAAATGTAGTTGTAGTAAATCTGTGGTTATACAAATGGCACTGTAATCAATAAGCTAAAGAAACATAATTACTACACTTACAATAAAACTAAGCCATTTTGTAGAGGATTTAAAGGTGCAGTATGTAAGTTTGACACCCAGTGGTTGGAATAGGTATTGCATTCCTGGATCAAAACAAACGCAAGCGCAGATTGCCAGATTGAGGACCAACAGGAGTGAGTGACTATTGAGCCTAAAGGCTAATTTAAACTGTGTTCTAAATAAAAGCAACGGCATGCAATAGAAGGAATATTTTCCATATTAAAAGGAGTTTTTGTTCTAACCAACACCTCGAATTGATATATTAGAAACGGCTTCTATTTCTTGCAGCTGAACAACAGAAAACAGACAGTGATCACCTCAGGTACACCTCATGTGCTTTATTCAGTGCTAAATGCTAATAATGTGAGTTTGAATGCCATTTTACGTGACATTTATTGCTAAATTGAACTTTAGATCTGTGACTTAAAACCAACACACAGTGACTCAGCATGTACATTTAATAATGTTAAACGGGTTTAATATGTATTAATTAGATTATAAACCTTACCATTTTGTGAGTGAGTGCATATTCTGTGCTTCTGAATGACTGTATTTAAATTTCTGTCGTGTTTCGTCTGGTGCAAACTGCTTATCATTGCAAATCTCCTCACGTAGTATGTTAGGACACGGGGTTACAATGAAACCTGCTCACCTAGTGTTTACGTTTGTAATATTTATATTATTTGCTAATTAATAACCTCAAGTGGAACTCCGAATCTGCGTCTCATTTTGGAGTCAGCTACTGTCCACCGGAGGTTGCATTTCGGTCACGAGTGCATTCTTTGAGAGCCTTTCTGAATAAATGAATGAAATATGCGGTTTTCCAAAAAGGCAACACAGAGTGCTGAAATATAATTGGCTAAACTGGCATTGGGCGGGTTAAAAGAACCAAAACAAGACAGCGTTCCTGCATGGAAAGCCTATTTTCAAAGCAGAATAACTGACTTCAGCATTGTTTTTCTTCAAAAAGAATGTTCACTTAGCATGTTTCTTAAATATCTGCAAACATATAATGGTATTTTTATGCTTTAGAAGAGTCAAAAACTTACATACAGCACCTTTAACTAATTTTCATAAGAAGATTATATAGCAATCAGCATGTTCAGTATGTATTAATGCTTATTAATGCATCCATACCTATTTTAGTTTCTTGCTAACAATTTTATACCATAAGAAAGTGTAGTGACAACAGCTACCAGAAGAAGCTCACTAGGTCATGCTAAATAAACAACACCTCATACAGTACAGTATGTATACATGTGTGAAAAATAAGACAATTTATTCTACAAAACATACATTTTGAATAGCAGTTTTTAATTGATTTCCATTGCAAGGATGTAATAATTCTCTAAAAATCTCCCTATATGTTTTACAGAAATAAAAAGCACAAATCTTGCAGGTGTGGAATGACATGAGGGTATGAAAATGACAATGAATGAACAATCCTTTGTCAGTGTATCTGAGATGGAATATAGATTTTTCTGCCAAACCATCAAACTCAAGGCAAATTAACATGTAGGTCAATAGATTGATTATCTGATTGTTTGATCAGTGGATAGATAACTAGACAGAGATGAATGGAGGGCTTAAAGAAAGAGTCTTCTTGAGCCTATTTTTACTCTTAAAAGCCATACCTTATTTTATATTCCAATAAGAGATAATTAGCATGTGGTCAAAAGGGCTTGCAGTAGGTGTTTTCTGTCCTTATAATATCTCACGCTTTCTCTTTGTGTGTCGCTTTCATGTTTAATAACTAATTTCTCTCGCTTCTGCTCCCTATAATCTTCCTCAGGTACCTCATCAAACAAGTAGGCCGCATGATTATTCTCATCACAGTTAAAGACGTGATACATCTGTACTATTTTACCCCCGCATTTCTCTATCCAATTATCATCCCGATCCTCAGCCTACAATCTGCTGAAGAGACTATTTAATGTCAGAGATTCACATATCCTCGCATATTATTTTTATCCTCGCAATCGCAAATCGCTATTCTTTACGGCGAACACAAAAGTGTCAGCCGTTAATTTCCATCGGAACGTTTTTCTCCGCTAACGGATCCAGTTGGTGTGTCACGGACAAGAAGTGAGCATCTCCGTGTGATTTGAGATATAATTGCTCTCTCGCTGAGCCGAGTTTTCGCTTTATTGGATGCTGCGCATTCAATAACTGAAGTTTAATTAGTCTTTATGCCAGCGATTAAAGAAAATAAACAGAGACTCAACAGGCGTAAAGTGTTTCCCTCACTCTGTTTGCGCTGAAAACCTCCGTCTGACCTGAAGTTTGTACAAGGTAAAACTCAAAATTCAGAGGCCTCATGTGGGGTTGAGGGTATTTGTGTCAGTCAATTACAAAGACAGAAGGAGTGTGTTAGCCCAGATTGCAGATGAAGCTGCTGTTCTGAATGATATTTACACAGGCTTGAAAATCAGCGGTTGATTAACTTACCAATGATCCACGGGAGATGAGGTGTGCCTGTGTTCTCATCACTACATGGATTAATTAACGTTAATGGGCTAATTATCTCAGCCGAGACAGATATTAGGCAGGATATCATGAAAAATTCCTCACGCTGCAACAAAGCGTCAAGGTGACCTGTCTTGTTTTTATTTTATATTTCTGCCATGATTTAGGACGGTTTTAAGACAAATAACATTAAGAGCTGACCGCTTCGAGATGGCCTGGAGCAAATTGAACCGCTGATTGAATCCAGAGCCAAATAAGCTTAAAAGAATCAAGACCCACTTGAGTTTGATGGAGGGTGAGAGAGAGAGACAGACGCAGCTGTATGTCCACGAGCTAAAGCTCATCAGCCTCAACAACAGGGAGCAGACTCTCTTCAGGCGCTGAGAGCGAGCTGTTGGAGCTGTTGGTGGAGTTTCGTCAGCCAATCGCAGATGCGTCCAGGTGAGGCCAGATTATTCTGTGAAACAGTTGATGGGATCAAGGCTTGAGTGGGAAAAAGAGCCAAGCAAATCTCTCACGGTTAAAAATGACATGGCATACTTGTTCATGAGTGCTTTACTTCTTTTTGATTTTTTTTTCCACTGACTCTAAATTGTTTCAATGTCCTGCGAGCTGATCATTTTTATCCTCAAAAGAGACCAGTCTGACTATGGCAGTTTGTACATTTAGCTTGGTAGATGGAGCAGTTTTGATAGTGCTAGAAGTATCTTTGTCTTGTTTTACAGTACAATTATCTGAACATTCTTAAATCAAGATATTTTTCTTCAGGTGCAAATATTCATATATTAGATTTTTGAGAAATCCATGACAAATAAATTATTTAATGCTTAAAACCAGAAAGTACCTGATTAAAGACCAATTCACTGAATCATTCATTCAAACATTTTGTTTAAAACCAACACAGGCTCATTAGAAATACAATCCTCAGCCTATATTTTTGTGAAACCACAAATAACGTATTTCAACATATGTTTGACTGCCGTTTTGAAGTAAAATGAACACTATGGGGCAGTTTGAAATCAACAACTTTTGTTTCTTTCCACATTAATGATATTTATAGGCAATTATTCCACATTAATGATATTTACAGACAATTATTCCATGGTCTATTGAAATTCTTGATTGTCTTTAAGGTAAAATCGTTTAATGCACAGGTAGTTCCAGTCATTTTTGAACACTGTTCAAAATAAATGTGCTTCCCTTATAGTAACCCAGTGACAGCTTCTGGAGTTTTCATTCACCTGTGTAATCTTGAGGATGCCAACATTTTACCAGGGAGCCAATGGGAATTAACCAATTTGCAAATGTCCTAAAAAAAATATTTTTCCGAAGAGGTAGCTAACTATGAGCTATTAGATATGCCTGTGTCATTTACATAGACACACAGACTCTCTATCTTGCGAGGCTCCCTCTCTGTCTGCTTGTGACTTATTCAATGTGCTACAAAATCTATCATCAAAACTGACAAAAGTTCTATCAAATATTGCGGTGCCAAGAGAAAAACTAGTTTAAACTGGTCTATAACTTGGCAAATGACCACTAAATAAGTGGGTAATCAAGAGCTTTGTGTGCGTTAAAGGCCAAATTTAAAGTTCTTTAACACAGGGCACTTTGTTAAATATATTTTATAAAGGATTGCTTTCATGTAGATCTTTGCACAAACACCAGATAAATACTACAAAACACCTCAACAATTTTGAATACAGTTTCTTCTTATATATGTTCTTAAGGACATATTCCATACAGCACTGTCAGTTTGCTCAGTAGCTCACTTTGTACGTGTTGTATTTGTGATACAGAGCTCTCGGGTTTGAGTACAGTGAAGCATGGTTCCACAAGAGAGACAACAGTAATGTGAAAACAGGGTTAAAATTAGTTGGTCACAGTGCACTTTCATCTTATACTTGCTTTTGAAAGCACTATTGGTTGGGTTTAGGTCAGTGGTTCACTAGGTGATCTAGAGAAGGGTTTAGGTCAGTGGTTCTCTATAGGTGATCTGTATGACAAGCTCTTCCTTCTTGTGGACCTGTACAAGAAAGACATGTATTTACTAACGCACACTAAGTAACATATTTCAGATTCTCAAAAATATATTCTAGATATAATTAAATAGATTCTCTCTGTACAGCAGATTTTTCATCTGAAATGTGAAACAAAACATATCTGGAGCAATGTATTTCGATTTTGTAAATATGTAGGCAAAGGTGCATATTTTTAATGAGTCTGGGTTGTTCATTCAGAAATGCATCAATTTAAAAATCAATAAAAACATTGAATCATCTTAATTTAGAAATGAAGCAATGGCTTTAGCAATGGATCACAGAATCAATGAGTAGGTGATTTAAATTTTTGTTGGTGAAACTAAAACAAAAAGACTGTGTTTAACATGTATAATAATAGGAAATTTATACAGGGATGTTGTCAATAAATAATATGATAATTCTACCTGAATTATTGTTATATGCTTCTAAATAAACTCATAATTTTTTTTTATCAAAGTATTTGACAAACTCAATAATGTTAGCTCACACATTAAAGCAACAAATTATAGTCATAAACAATTAATATAATGCACCCCTTGTTTAGAGATATATTTATATATAACAATATGGCTCACATCTGCAAAAAATGTCTTGGCACAAATACTATGGATTTAGTTTAGTTTTTCCTGTATATGTTGTTGTTGTTTTTTTTACATTGAGGTGCGGATAACCTTTTAATGAATCATCAAGGACTCGGTTTCATCTGAAATCGACTATGTTCTACTGAATAATAAAAGTCACCTACTTCTTAGATGGCCTGAGAGTGAGTAAATTTGGCCTGAGAGTGAGTACATTTGCATAAATTTTCATTACTTAGTAAACTATCTTTTCATGAAAATACCTATTGTATTTCCTTACTTCAGAGCAAACATTTTATTATCGTCAAACAAAATAAGATATACTGTCTGTCTGTTTGTTTCTGTGTATGTTTACATGCAGTTTCACCTGTAAGCCTTTTTACTGGGGAAAAAAAACACATTATGGGATTAGTCTTGGTCTGAAAAATACCCTTTGATTTCTTCACATACCTTGTAGGTGTATTGTAGGTGAAATATTATTTTTATGGCATCTATTATTGATACTCTAAATTCGCTGCATATCCAACCACAAGGCCGCCCCATTTTTCTCCTCCTGGCCTACTTGTGTGAGTCCTCAAGGGCAGCAGAGATCTGGGAGATAGACTATATTTAGTGTGGAGCTTCTGAGTCCTGAAGGATTCTGGGTAAATGTGTAGGTCTTCACGTCTGTACACACACACACACACACACAAACACACACACACACACACACACACACACACACACACACACACACGTGCGCGCGCACACCTGCATTTACTGCATGTGAAGCTGCTGTGATCCATCAAACAAACCATCACTAGTAATGGATTATTAAAACAGCATTTTCCGGGTGTAAAAATAAAAGCTTTTATGCCCGTCTCGCCTTTCAACAAGAAACTATATAGCAAAAGAGCTGTTTTGACCCATATCACAGCTGCGTGTTTTATCTGAATATATCCTGTTAAACAGAATCTTTTGAAATGTATAATGTAAAAATAATACATACATATGTATTCATTTATATTCTTATATTTTAAGTATTAAACTATAAAAAAGGTAAAAGGGAATATCTTTAGAAATATTGTATGCCCGAGTCAAGCTCGGGCTACACGGTGGCGCAGTGGGTAGCACGTTCGCCTCACAGCAAGAAGGTCGCTGGTTCGAGCCTCGGCTGGGTCAGTTGGCGTTTCTGTGTGGAGTTTGCATGTTCTCCCCGTGTTCGCATGGGTTTCCTCCGGGTGCTCCGGTTTCCCCCACAGTCCAAAGACATGTGGTATAGGTGAATTGGGTAGGCTAAATTGTCCGTAGTGTATGTGTGTGAATGAGTGTGTATGGATGTTTCCCAGTGATGGGTTGCAGCTGGAAGGGCATCCGCTGCGTAAAACATATGCTGGATAAGTTGGCGGTTCATTCCGCTGTGGCGACCCCAGATTAATTAAGGGACTAAGTCGAAAAGAAAATGAATAAATGAATGAATGAGTCAAGCTCAGGGATTGTATTTGAAATCATTACTATGTATATTTAATGTAAGAAGACAAAATAAAATGTGAGAAATAAGTAGAATAAATAATGATATTTTTTTTCAATTCATTGTATACATATTTGTAAGAATAATATTATACAACAATATTATAAAACAATATTGAAAAATATAAAAATATATATTTTATATCATTAGTTTATGTTCCTTAAAGGTCCCATGAAATTCAAATAAAATTCTTTAGACATTAGTATCAGTATTGTTATTTTTAGGATATCTAAGCTAGTGTGCTCCAAAACAGTGAGAAAATTCGAATTTAGAAAAACTGATATAAACATGTAAGATTGCAGTTTGTCACTTCTGCCTAAATGGTTCAATGTTTGTTTTCACATCAGCTCATGCTTTCTTATCAAAGTACTTTCTCATCAAATCGTGACCAATAAAATGCTCTCTAGTATCTGACAAGCCCCACCCCCTTTAAGACGCTTTACATTTGATGCGCTTGAGCTCGGCCACTCTCACTGGCAGAGCAGTGATAAAACAAAACGCTATTGGCTGTTTTATAAAAAGGGGAGGAGCTACACTATGTCCCACCCTCTCTTTGTGATTTTGGTTGAGATTACGTCAAATATTGAATAAAAATGCACATTTCAAAGCACTTCACTGGACCTTTAAGTGTGTAGGCTCAGTAATTTTACTTTTATAGTGACAAATACGTTCTTTTCATTGCCTTTAAAGTGAAATAACTGAACATAAACATAGAAGGCTGAGAAAAAATGCCAATTTTAGGAGAACATTTCAAACGGCATTTAGAGGTTTTTGCATCTGAACTCTTCATATATAAATATATATATGAATTATTTATATGTAATCATATATTCAGGTTCATTTTATTAGCATTTATTAATTTTGTAAACATTTTATAACACAACATCACTTTTTAATATTTAATCCTTAATGTACTGTAGTCATTGTGGAACATAAACGGTACCGCATAACACAAGCAACTTAGATTTTTATTAAAAATGAACTATGAGTAATTATCTGGCCAATGGTTTTATTTAGTCTTTAAAAATGCAGGAAATATAGATCAGCTCTTCTCTTTTTATTTTTGTGGGCTTTTATTTTGGTACTTGTAGGTGTTGTTTACCTCTTATTGACCACGGTCTGCTGGGATGTCCTCTCTGTGTGGGCCTGCTTTTATAAACACCATTAAGCATAACTTCTTTATGTGTTTTCCCTCGGTCTTAATTTACGGTTGCAGTAGCTTTCGCCTTCATGTTAATTTGTGTGTGGAGTCCGTTGAGCTTTTGTGATGAGCTGGTGTTAATCACACAGCTCACACCACAACTGTGTCCGCGGCCCCTCAGAGAACACCATTGATCAGAGCGTAATGACTCCACCAAAGCCTGTGATCCCAACAATTCAAGACACCGGCCAGCCTGAGGACAAGGGCACAGACCTGAACATCCCATAATTACCCTGGGGGAGAGACCAAAATACAGAGAGAACAGCAGAAATACACAGAACACTCAATCCTGCAAGCTTACCGGCTGCTGCACTGGAACTCCCACACAGAAAAGACAAAAAAAAAAAACATCACATACACTATATGTGAGTTGTTGATGTGATGTTGCATTTTCACTCACACATGACAAAAATTTAAATAAATAGTATTTTTATCATTTAAAATTCAGCAAATGGTTAAACTTTTTTTTGTCTTCCATTGACCTATTAAAACCTCTTAGAAAAAGCTCTTGACCTCTTATAAAAACTGCTGTGTTATTAGTTTTTTGAGGCAAATTTTAAAACTCCTATTGTGTATATACTCCTATATAATCCTATCTCAGTTATATTGTTCAATAAATTACAGCTCTTACAAATTAAAAATAAAATTGTGAAATCATTAATAAATACCTCTGGCTTAATTTTACAAGTGGAAATTTTATTATTTTCTATCATTTTTTTGTCATCCATATATTTCTAAAAAGAAATAGGAATTGTATACATTTTGTCCACACATGCAGCGGAATGACAATAAAGCTCAACTTGATTTGACTCGTCACTGAAAAATTGGCAGTTTCAATACCATTCAAGATCATCCCAGCAGGCACAGGACGTCAACATGATGTCAGATTGACGTTGTAGCCCAACATTAGGGGATGTTTTGGGTGGAAATGAAATCGGGTTGACGTCAGAACCCAACGTAGGTTCCCAACCCAGCGTTTGGTCACTTTTCAATGCAACCTAAAAACTACCAAATATCGTCCAAACATCCAATGATGTTACAGCTTGACATTGTGTGGACATTACCACTATGATGTCTATCAGATGTTGGATTTTGGTTGCCATACCTGATGAATAAATGACGTCAATATGACGTTGGTTTAAGATGTTGGCTCGATGCTGAATTTTGGTCACTTTCCAACACAACCTAAAATCAGCCAAATATCAACATCATTTGATGTCATTATTGGACATCAAAATAATGTTGTCTCTAGACGCTGGCTAGACATTGAATTTTGGTCACCCGACATCACAACCTAAATCTAACTAATATTAACGTCTTATGACGGTGTGTGCCTGCTGGAATGTGACTGAAGCCCCATGTGAAGCCCATGATGTGCACCTGTTTAGTTTTTATCTCATACTTTTTTCACATATTTAACTTTTTTGTAAAGTTTTATATGTCCTTTTGCGTGACACCCCTATTTATTGAAATTGTCCAACAAGTCTTAGAGAAAAATAAATAAATAATAATCTTTATTTTTGGTTTGTCACACCATAGGACATTTTTTAATGGTTCAGTTGAAAATGTTTAAAAACAGTGAAATAATTGTTAAAGTTAGTAACCCCTTAAATTTTCTCAAACGTCAGCTATGGGGGACTTGTTTGTAGGTTCAAAATTAAAATGAAATCGAGTAGGCCAGCTTTGATTTTCTGTTTGTTTTTTTCGACTCAAATGACCCAAAGCTCTTAATTTGTGGGGTCGTGATTGTATGTTGTGGCTGTTCCTGCTGTGTTCGGGGCCCAATCAGTGTCTGATGGGCCTTTGATTGGGTGCAGGGTCTCAGCTCTCATGTGTTATTAGGTATAACAGGTTTGTGCTGGATGAAGCCACTAACACTCATTGAGCCGAGGGCTTAAATTGAGTCTGCACACTCTATCGGTCAGAGATCACTCACATCAGCGTAATGGATGATGACAATTGGAGATGACTTGTTTTTAGTAACAGACGTATATAAATCTCTCAGTGTTCTTTTATTAATATTTATATATTTTGTAGCATTGATGAATATTTTAAATTCATTTAGATTTTTAGATTTTCATTTGTCTTTGTCTGTCTGCCTGTCTGTCTGTCTGTCTGTTATTTTATTTTTTTTAATGATTAGCATTATTTGAAAATTGATTAGTTTTGGTCATTTTAGTAATTTACAACTTTTGCTAGTTTTATTTTTTTTTCAACGATTGTTATTTTAATCATCCATCCATCCATCCATCCATCCATCTAAAGTATATATAATCAATTTATTTGACCATCTATCTGTCCATTGTTTCCCATCCATCCATCCATCCATCCAT
>CAIGQV010014432.1:14846114-14865351 GCA_903798115.1 Danio jaintianensis | reverse complement strand
CCATCCATCCATCCATCCATCCATCCATCCATCCACAGTATTTACAATCAATATATTTGGCCATCTATCTGTCCATTGTTTCCCATCCATCCATCCATCAATACATCCATCCATCCATCCAAAATAATTGTTGTCAGTCTGTGTATTTTTTTTTTTTTACTTTTTTTGTCTATAGATCTTCTTTCAATCACTTACTACATTCACTACATTACTACATTCTTTCTTTCTATATCTGTCATTTTATATCCTTTTGTATATTTTACATAAATAGTTTGTGGTTGTTTTTTAAAGCCTTTGTTATATTGACACTACATCCTGAATAGTTACACGGAGAATGGGCTTTTCTATTTATGTGTAATCAATCAATTTACAAAAATGGCTAAAATGAGTGAGTAAATGATGACTGAATTTTTATTTTTGGGTGAACTATGCCTTTAAATTCTGTCTTTCTACTCTTTCAGCTATTATATGAGTCTCTTACATCGTAAGGATGATGGAATATGAAGACTGAGTGTATATGATTGGCTGCTTATTCAAAGTCATAGACTCTAGCATCATTCTTACAGTTTCACTCCTGCATTTATCACTAGTTTGCTGTCATTTTTTACCATCGGCATACTAGTATATGTCAGTAACTGGCACTTTGAAATAATAAAGGGCATATTTTGTCACGCACACAGACAACGATGAATGATGCTAATGAATGAGCCTGTTGAAAATAGTTTGGAGTGGCATCTTATTGCCGTGGCTGCAGGTGTTGTATAATCAAGTAGGTAATTTTGATAATCCAGTTCCTCGTTTCCAGAGATTAGAACAGCTGATCCCGGTGGAATTAATATAAATCTAATTAAACCAATTTTTATTCTGACTGTAAATATTTTTTTGTCTGTCTGCTGCAGTGTGTGACAGTTGAATACTTTTAAATATTCGTGCATAAATCTGAATACAGTTGAAGACGAATTTAAAGTTCATCTAAAAATGTTAAATGTTAACAAGTTATGTTAATTAGGCAGACATTGGTGTGTTTTTTTTTCTTCTGTAACCAATTGAATATATTAATACGAAGAGAGGGCTGCACAGTGGTGCAGTGGGTAGCACGTTTGCCTCACAGCAAGAAGGTCGCTGGTTCGAGCCTTGGCTGGGTCAGTTGGTGTTTCTGTGTGGAGTTTGCATGTTCTCCCCGTGTTGGCGTGGGTGTCCTCTGGGTGCTCTGGTTTCCCCCACAAGTCCAAAGACATGTGGCATAGGTGAATTGGGTAGGCTAAATTGTCCGTAGTGTATGTGTGTGAATGAGTGTGTATGGATGTTTCCCAGTGATGGGTTGCAGCTGGAAGGGCATCCGTTGCGTAAAACATATGCTGGATAAGTTGGCGGTTCATTCCGCTGTGGCGACCCCAGATTAATAAAGGGACTAAGCCGAAAAGAAAATGAATGAATGAATGAATACGAAGAGATGATGCCAACCATAGAGGACTTTGAGGACAACTCATACAAAGAGATGAAGAGATGATCCCAACCTTCGAGGACTTCCAGGACAACACATACACTTAATACTCAAACACACTTCATTAAACATGTACACATAGACATCATCTATTTACAATAAAATTGCAGGTTAACTATGTCTGTATATAATAACTTATATTTGATTGTAACTTTAACTTAATTTGATTGTAATACAATAATGTGCACCTTTTGTTAAGCTGCTTTGAAACAATAATAATTGTAAAAAGCACTATACAAATAAAACTGAATTGAATATATAAATATATTACTGTATATATTACTTATGTGGGGCCAGAGGCCATTACGCAAAGATGACGCAGTGTTCTTTGACAAGAAAAGTTGATGACCTGCGGGTTGGGCTGACAAGTATTGAAGAACAGGGGGAAGGGGGCTGCGATGTGGGGACTTCCGTAACTTGTGGGGCCCTACACACCTTGCATAGACCCCGTATAGGGTGGATCGGTACTGTGGGGGTCTAATAATATTGAACTTAGCAGTTTTTTTTTTTTTATTCTAGCCAAACTAAAAAAAAAAAGAATAATATTATATATATATATGTTATTTTTTCAATTTTATTTGACATTGCATTTATTTTAAATTTCAAAGGAGGGCTAATTTATTTATTTATTAATATTTTTCAACTCTATGATCTTGAAACCATACTTGTATTTTTCTACTGCTTTTCAAGGATTTGCATTTCTTTGATCAAAAATACGATAAAACAGCACTATTTAGATTTTTTTATTATGAATTAAACTTTTTTTTCCATGTGAACATATTTAACCATATTATATGTAATAAAAAATAAAAAAAAACATTGCGATGAGTTAAATCAAGTTTACTCCACAACAACTATATTTAGCTGTTCAAAAATGTCCTGGTGCAGTTTAGACATTGTAACTTCTCCCTCTCCATTATTGTTTGGGCGTGGAAAGCTTTAATCCACTACTCATTACTGACATTTTGTTTGCATGAGATCCACTTGTTTTGTTGTTTTTGGAGTCTCAGAATGGTGTGTAACGGCTCCGCCCTCTTTGTGAAACACCAGCTCATTTGTATTTAAAGAGACACACCCAAAAAACAGATTACACCCAAACAGGGGTACATTTAACAAGCTATAGTAAATGATCTTTGGGCTTTTTTGAACTGAAATTCATAACAAAGGATAACAGAGATTTATTTTGCATATAAAACGGGCATATTATGTATAAATTTACTTTAAATATGAGTACAGCACTTTACCATTACAAAAGGAAAATAAATGCAGTCTTAGATTGTTGATTGCAGCAACGTGTTTGTCTCCATGCTAATTAACAGCAAATGCTTAAAACAATCAGAGTGTAATGCGCTGTTAGTGTAAGTTTTGGAGTTATTATTATTATTTTCATTATTATTTTATTTGATTGAGCAAGTGTTGTAAAAAGCAACTTTTCTTGGATGTGTGAAAAGATTTTTTGGGGACAGCATCACAAGAGAGCATGCATCCCCAAAGGGCGTTTTGCTTGAGATGCCGAACTTGCCCAGACGGGCACAGCGTGAATCTGTCCGTCAACGTCTGATGTGTTTTTCGCCTGTCTGAAATCTCCCGCTGGAGGCTTTTAATTGTGGCCATGTTTTAATGATGCAAATAAACAGGCCCGAACGCATCCTGAAACTGACCTTCCCTCTGCTCATGGGAGGCTGGACGTGATTGAGGGGTGAGATTTTCTCATTAAATCCTGATGCAAAAGGTCTTAAACTGCTCACCGGGGAGACGAAAAACTGTCAAATATAGCATCTCCATCAAATAGCAGGAAGAAAAGGTCTGGTTTCTCAATTTTACCTCCGGGTAAATTTGCACAAACATATGAATGCGGATGTAAATAAGTTTTGTTTTTTGTTTTTTTCAGTTTAGGGCAAGGCACTGCAAGCAAAAACTTTAAGTGATTTTTTGTTTAGTCTGATGGAAAGAAAGCATCCAAAATATACTTTTAAGTGTTTCTTTTATAGCACTCTATCAGTGTGTCTGTAGATTTCAAATACATTGCATATTTTTTAAACGTTGCTTTTCTCAAAATTCTCAAAAGGTCTCAAAAAAGTATTTCTGTGGTAACACTTTACTTGAAGGGGGTGTTCATAAGACTGTCATGAAACCTTTATAATTGTGACAATCGTGTTTATGACAGATTTATGACAAGATTTGTTTGTATTTGTTTATGTCATGTTGTCATAACAAACAATGTCATCTTTGCATTTAAAATGTCAGAACTGAGCAAAGGACACTTAGTGACAGTTTTTTATGAGCATGCCTAAGATCTTATTCATGATATCATGCCATGATTATGAATGTTTCATGACAGTCTTATGAACACCCCTTCAAGTACAGTGTTACTATTTCTTTTCTATCTGTTTGCAGTATTTTCTTAATTATAGAGTGATATACATACACCAAATCCTCTGTAAAACCTTAATATGTCTCAAAACGAAAGAAAAAAAGACACAAGAATTTTTACAATGACTTAATCAGAATTAATTATATAAACATTGCCTCATTTAAACACATCATTTTTTTAAACATGTCTGCAATTCACAGTCAGGGAAATAAATAAAAATCTGCAATTCTTAATGTTATCAATTAACTGTGAAAGTATGATGATAACTATTAGTTCCCTTTTTTTTTATTATTTACTCTATTCACCCGCAGTGTCTTGCCTTACAATGAAAGAGCGACAGAAATATCTTCTCAAATCCTATAGTACCAGCAGTAATCTGTGTGTGCCAGCTTCTGTTCTTGTGTGTTATTTATTTATTTATCTTTTTGCAAGGATAGCCGATAACCCCCTCTCCTCTGGTTTGTTTTGTTCTATAAATGCCTCTGAGACTCTCAGATGCCCATCAGTAAGACCAGATAGATGTGAACACAGCCTGAATGCCGAATCGATATCTGAACACGGATCAAGACGCCCACGCTGCGCTGCAGGGCAGACGGGACTATCCTGGTGTGTGGTGTTAAGCCTCGGCCCCCGTGTCAGAGTCAGATGGACCCTTCAGCACACTGGTGCCAGACTGGGGCTCCAACCACAAAGCTTTGATTGTGGGATCAGCTGTTTCCAGCAATGGATCACCTGCATCCTCAATAGGGTTAATCTGAATCGATTTACTGACTGTTGAAACACTGGTTCACATTTTGAAGTAATAACACTACAGTATCTCTCAGCCTGATCCTGACTTTTTGGCATAGCTGAATTATTATAAGGCATCAAAAGAATTTTACAAAAGGAACACATACATAGAAAGATTATTAAATGGAATAAAAGTGTTTGAATAATGCACTTTGCATTTACGCATTAGTATCAGTAGCTTATATACAGTGCTCAACATATATAAGTACACCTCTCACAAATCTCTTATTTCAATTAATGTTTTCAATATTATATTTGTGCATATACATTAGATTAATCAGTACTGAAGCCAAATCTGGAGCTAATCTAACAAAATCACTTATGATAACAGTCCAAAATGAGTACATCCAGATTTATATGTTAGAGAAATAAATTTATAAAAAAATTTAAAAGAGCAAAATTCAAGAAAAACAAAAAAAAGAATACATTTTGTTGAAATTTTGTAGTTTTTTTCCCCCAATATTTCGCATGAATTAAAATGTATTATCTTTCTATTTCTAAAGATGTTCAGTGGCTAAAATATTATTCTAATAAATATATCTGTTTACTAAATCTATATATAAATTGGCATAAATATATATGCTGAGTTATTTCAACCCAATTCTGGTTGTAACAGGGACTAACTGCTGGGTTATATATTTTTTTTATTAAATTATTAGGACAGAATTTAACCCAATGTTTGGGTTAGTCCATATTTTACCCAATATGGGTTTAAATAACCCATCATTTCTTAGTGTGTGTATATGTAAAAATAAAAACAATGTACTTATTCAATTTCACAAATTTGAAAGGTCTGATCATGAAAAGTAAGAATAGGTGATCATGCACAATTTCTGACAGTTAAAAATATCTTGCAGACAAGTGGTTTAAATTTAACTTAAATTGGTTTTAAAATGTCATCAAATTATTCTTGTTATATGTATGCCTGACCAAACTGTATGTAATATTATATAAATATAATAGTGATATTGTATGTATTATATAAATATTATATATAATAATGAAAAAAGGCATATTTTAATGGCACATGCTCATTTTTACCATACACTAAATAATATATGGACCGTGGCAGTTCAGAATTCAAGTAACTGATGAATGACATTTAAAGAATGCTGTTTGAAAATATCATACCAGCTACATTAAAGCAAAAGTGTTAAAATATGTAACAGAAATGCATTTACTCAGGAAACTATTTTTTTCCTGTTTATAGACAGTTTGAAGCTTTTGTTATGTCTTCCCTGTAAGCTTGTGTCATTTTTGTTTGGATTCGTCTTTAAAAATGCATATTTGCCATTTTTATTTTTACAAACTAGAGTAAACGGTAAAAAAAAAGTGAGAAAAGATTTGCTTTGTGTGCAGGTCTGTGAGTGAGCGCTCGCTCAGTAAACATGGCCATACCTCAGCTGAAGCCTGAGTCAACAGCAGAACAGATGGCGAGATCCTGCAGGAGAGGTTTGGTGTACACAGAGCCGAGACATCACCTCCTGAATGAATGAGGAGACGAAGACTGATCACAGGCTTACTGAAAGACAGCTTCAGTGAAAAAAAGTGAAATCGTTGCGGACGCTTTGGTTGAAGTAGGGTTTCATATGACTGGTACAGTAATCCCTTTTTGAATTTAACATGTATGTTGTGCAAAAGAAAGGGCTAGCAAAATATGTAAGCAAGGGGGAGTTTCAGACACTATATTGTCAAATTTAAAAGTGCTATTATGCCCCTTTTTACAAGATGTATAGTTAAAAATATTAGCCCTCCTGTGAAATTTTGTATTATTTAAAAATAATAATTTCCAAGTGCTGTTTAACTGAGAGAAGATTTTTAATTAATCAGAATGGTGTGTATTAACAATAATTTGAATTACTAATTTCTGATTACCAATTTCTTTTGTCATGGTGATACTACATAATATTTTACTAGTCATTTTGCAAGATACTACTATTTAGCATTGAAGTGCAGTTTAAAGACTTAACTAGGCTATGTTAACTAGGCAAGTTAGATTTATTAGGCACGTTATTGGATAACAGTGGTTAATATTCTGTATCAGTCTGTGAAATTTCAACTGAAAATACATCAATTTATGCTGTAAGGTTGGAAGCAAAACATGCTGCTTTGTGTGTGTCTCTTTAAATGTAAATGAGCTGCCATTCCCTGCCCCCACTCTAAAAGAGTTGAGTCCAAGAATTGTGAGTTCATCGCTTGTGGCAGAATTTGAAAAGCTTTTAACTTTTCAAGCACAAACGCAGGCGTCAGCCAATCAGATTGATTTGTGCAAATATACTAGTGCGAACAATAGCCAATAACATTGGTTCCCCAGCGGGAGGGGAACTACAATGCTATGTGGAAACTTCCACTATGGGGATTTCGTCAGAAAGCCAATCATTCTGAAGAGTAATTAAACGGGCCAATGAAATGCCAATGAGTTGGCGGTGTCAGCGTGCGCAGCTGGCAGCAATCACAATCAGCTTGTGAATAAGAATGCCGGCTGTGCCACACAACAACACCTTTTCGCTTTCAGAAGCCTCATGTGCAGTCTGAAAGAGACGTTTTGCTGTCATTCTCCGACTTTGTTCGAGAGAGAGTGAGAGAAAGCTGCCGTCTTCTGAGAGGCTGATTTCTCCCGGTTCCAGCGCGAGCAACAACGCGAGCAGCGGTGGTCGAGCTGGGTTTCTCCTGTCCCTGGGCGTTTCGCTGGACCGGTACTTCAAGAGCGGTGCGTATAAATTGAAGCAAATTTCCTAAAAGAGCAACACGGTCGTGCAGCGCGTCTTTTTAAAGACGTCGCTCCGACCGTGCGTTTCTGGATACGGTGGTTTCCTGTCCACGGATGATGGGCACGAGCACTGTATTGCATGTCTGGGGGACCAGCATGTTAATGCGGTGCTCGCGGGCAGCGCATGCCATCACTGCGATGGCATGTCTGTTGCGCAGCTAAGATCGCGGCTCGCTCTTGCAAAAGGGCGAACCACCCCTGTTGTCCCCCGCAAGTAGCGGTCAGCACTCGGGCAGATCTGAGGGTCACAGTGGGGGTCAATCCGCCGCCCTCGGGCTTGCGGACCTCCCATTCCTCAGCGCGCTCCATCCAAGCTTCGAGTGAGAGAAGCGCACCATCCTTCGGGAGGGTCGCCCTCTCACTCGATGACACCGAGGACCAGATGTCCATCGCTGCATCGGAGGGTGGGCTGTCATTTTCCGATGACAATTCGGACCCGCTTCCTCCCTCAGGGGTGGTAAGCGAGGCTCCGGATATGGCATCTGATATGATGGCCGTGCTAACCCGGGCTGCTTCGGCGACGAGGCTGGAGATGGCTTGTCCCCCAGCTTCGTCGCTGGACCGATTAGACGGGTGTTACGTGGAGGATAAGAAGGGGAAACCCTCTAAGCCTCCCGTCCCCTTCTTCCCGGAGGTGCACAGTAAGTTCACGCAGCGCTGAGGGCACCTTTTTCTGCCCGGTCTGCGTGCGCTCCGCCCTCACCTTCCTCGATGACGGAGCAGCCAGGGGGTACGAGGCAAAACCCCAGGTCGAGTGTGCTAGCGCGGTCAATCTTGCCCGCGTGGTGCCCCTTCCTGGCGTGGTTAGCCTCGGCTCCCGTCCAAAGCGTGTAGGTTGTCTGCGTCCCTCATGGCCAGAGCCTACACTGCTGCGGGCCAGGCTGCTTCCGTTTTGCTTGCTATGGCTAGTCCAAGCGCTGGCCCAGCGGCACAAGGAAGGTTCCGACCCAGGCTTAATGCACTACGCACTGCAACCGACTTTGCTCTAAAAACACCAGGTCGGCTGCGAGTGCCCTGGGAAGGACGATGACCACACCAGTGGTCCAGGAACGCCACCTCTGGCTAAACCTGGCAGATATGCGTGTCGTTGACAAAGTTCGCTTTCTTAACACACCCATATCCCAGGCTGGCCTGTTCGGCGACACCGGGGTGAGTTCACCCAGGAATTCACTTCGGTGAAAGAGTAGTCAAGTGCGATCGGCGGGCTCAAAAACCGCTCTCCCTGTCGATTCGTCCACTTTGGCTGCTTCTCGCCGAGGGCGCTCGTCTGTGGCTCCAAAATCTGCTCCGCCGCCCTGTCCGTTCAACTGGTTAAGCGGCAGCGTTGAGCACCCCACAGATGATCACCGCCCCCCGCCTCAGGGCGCCGCTAAGTCCAGTACGGACCGCGAAGCGTCCCTGAGACGGGCCACTCGGAGAAAAGGATGTTTGCTCTTTCCCTGGCGGAGGGCCAGGGACACCCATATCATTAACAAAAAGGCCGTATGGCTACTAAATTTTTTAAGAGCAATTTTTTCCTCTCTCCGGCTGTGATAGCCCGAACACTGCCAGTATGGGACGCTATGCCTTCCAGCTCGCAGGATCGGTGCTCTTCGCCACAGGCTCTGTGAGTGCCAGAGGACGGGCTCCTTTCTCTCGCACTCCTAGCCGTCCTGCGGGCTCTTGGGACGAAGTTAAGATTAAACCTCTTAACTTCCGCTCTTCCTTGGGACGCATGCCTCCCTGGTTGAGCTCTCCCATTCCGTGCTGCCCCACCGCTGGTGCGTCAGTGATTGCATCGATGATGTCACTCGCGTGGGCTCTGCCAGCCTGGTTAGCGCTGCCCAGCCCGTCGCGATGGCTCATTCGGACAATCAGACTCGGCTATGCGATTCAGTTCGCTAAACGGTCCCCCAAGTTTACGGGCGTGTATTACACCAGGTGTCAGCCCTGTGTCCGCCCCTCTCTTGTGCGAGGAGATTGCTGTCCTCCTGGCGAAGGATGCAATCAAGCCGGTCCCTCCAGCCGAGATGAGGTATGGGCTTTTTAGTCTGTACTTCATCGTACCCTAAAAGAGCAGTGGGTTATGACCAATCCTAGTTCTGCGCATTTTGACCCGCTGCCTTACAAGCAGCCGCTCAGAATGCTCATGCAGAAGCACATCCCCCGGTGCGTCCGTCCTCAGGATTGGTTTGCAGCGATAGACCTGAAGGACACGTACATTCATTTCTCCATTTTCCCACGCCACCGGCTGCGGTTTGCGTGCGAGGGTCGAGCATGATAGTACAAAGTCCTCCCTTTCTGGCTCTCCCTGTCTCCGCGGGTTTTCACGAAGCTCGCGGAGGATGCCCTAATGCCCCTTCGGCTCGCGGGCATCTGCATACTCCATTATCTCGATGACTGGCTTTTTAGCTCACTCGCGGGATCAATTGATTATGTACAGGGACTGGGTGCTCCGGCACCTCGACCTGTTGGGTTTTCAGGTCAACCGAAAAAGGAGTAGGCTCGCCCCCGTGCAGAGCATCTTTTTTCTCGGGTTGGAGCTGGACTGGATCACCATGACAGCGCGCCTCCCTCGAGAGCGCGCTGGGCTGATGCTGACCTGTCTGAGAGCGTTCTGTGGTCCCACTGATATCATTTCAGAGGCTCCTGGGGCATATGGCATCCGTGGCCGCTTTACGCCGCTCGGGCTGTTCCATATGAGACCGCTTCAGCATTGGCTTCCCGATCAGGTCCCTAGACGCGCATGGCACGCGGGCACGCACCGGGTGACTGTCACTCCGCTGTGTCGCCGTGCCCTCAGCCTCTGGACGGACCCTGCGTTTCTACAGGCCTGTGTGCCTCTAGAACAAGTGTCCAGGCATGTCGTCGTTTCGACGGATGCTTCCAGTACGCGCTGGGGGGCCATGTGTTGCGGGCATGCAGCTGCGGGTCCGTGGAAGGAACCCGGTTGCATTGGCATATTAATTGCCTGGAGCTGTTGGCAGTGTATCTCGCGCTGCACTGTTTTTACCGGTGCTAGAGGGGAAACACGTGCTGGTCAGGACGGACAGCACGGCGACGATGGCGTATATCAACCACACAGGGGGTATCCGCTCTCGCCGCAAGTCTCAGCTCGCTCGCCGTCTGCTCCTCCGGAGTCTTTCGCGGCGGAATCGCTGCGTGCCATTTTTTCCCCCCGGCGAACTCAACCGTGCAGCCGATGCGCTCTCACAGCAGTTTACGCCCGGGAAAACTGAGACTCCACCCCCGGCTGTCCAGCTGTTATAGGTGCGCTCTGCGCGCTGGCTAACACAGCTGGCCCCTGGGCGTGCGTAAATACGCATTTCTCTCCAGTGAGCCTACTCGCAGATACTGTGTTACGTCAGGGAGGACGAGGACCAGATCTGTTATTGCGCCTCTGGCTCAATCTTATCTGTATTTCAGCTCTCTCCTCGTGACGGCCCCTCCCTGGCATATCCCTTTGAAGAAGCTCCTTCTTCTTTGGAACAGGCACCATCTGGCACCCGCGCCCAGATCTCTGGAATCACGTGTAAGGTCCATAGATGGAGCGTGGAGGACTTAGGTGACTTACCGGTTCGGTGGTTAACACCGTCACTCAGGCTAGAGCACCCTCTACGAGGCATGCCTACGCCCTGGAGTGGAGTCTATTCGCTGTGTGGTGTACTTCTCTCCGAGAAGGACCCCGGACATGCCAGATCAGTGTGATGCTTTCCTCCTTCAGCTGGCTGAGCTAAGGCTGTCCCCTTCGCACTGAGGGGTTGGCGTTACGATCATCCCCGCTCTGAGGACGCGGGGATGGCGGCGCGCTGGGAAAGCATCGCCTCATCATCCAGTTCCCAGAGGCGCGAGACGCTGGTTAATTAAATCAATCCTGTCCCCCTCTCATACCCACTTGGAGATCTCTCTTAGGAGAGGTCTGCTCGATCCACTCGACTCAGTATCTTTAAGTTTTCTGTCCAGGTAGACAGCTCTGCTGTTCGCGTTGGCATCGGTCAAGAGGGTCGGGTATCTGGAGGCATTTTCGGTCAGCGAAGTGTGCCAGCAATTCGGGCCGGCCCACTCTCACGTTTTCCTGAGACCCCGGCCCACCTAGGTGCCCGAGGTTCCTACAGCGCTTCTTTAGACTATGTAGTGAACCTGCAAGCGCTGCCCACGGAGGAGGCAGACCCAGCCCCTTTCTTTGCTGTGTCCTGTTCGCGCTCGGCGCTTGTGACCGCATTAGAGCTTACGACTCTAAGCAGCTCCTTTTCTGTTATGATCGGCAGACGGGAAGTGCCGTATCCATTCTGAGGTTGGCCCACTGGATAGTGGATGCCATCTCCCTCGCTTTTCTATGCCAGGGTGAGCCGCGTACACCGGGAGTGAGAGCGCACTCGATTAAGAGTAACGCCTTCTCTTGAGCGTAAGCACGCGGCGCCTCTCTAACAGACATCTGTAGAGCTGCGGGCTGGGCGACACCTAATACATTCGTAAAGATTCTATAATCTTTAAGTGGGCTGGTTTTCCTCACGTGTGCTGGATACCCCAGTGAATGAGGAAATTCAGTACGGTGTTGAAACACGCTTGCTGCGCCTTTCTCTCTAACACAGAGATTCGTGCGCTTATTCACTCGGTTCAGTTGAGTTCCCCATTTGGCGAACCCTGCAGAGTTCCTCCGAGGCCCCCAGCATCTGACTCAGCGGAGGAGTCAGGTGCCTGGCCCATTACGTAGTTGGCATACCCACTTGGTCAGCCCGCGTTCTGGGTATAGGTGCCTGCTATGCGCGATCCCCGGTGGCGATCCCATATGCTTCATTCAGCCACGGTGTAGTTCCTCCTCTTAGGCGGGCCCGTGTCTTCCCTCCCCGCTAACCATCCTTCATATGTGTTCTCCCCCTTTTCAGGGTTAGTCCATATGTCTTCCTGCCACCAGGTCTTCCCATTGGGCAGCAGGTGGCCTCCGCAGCGTCCTCCCTATCGGGACTGCACGCTTCCCAACGTACTGTCGTAATTTAAAATTCCTAGTATCTTAACTAGGTGTATTTTTTACGACTCCCCAAAAAATATAAATAAGCCTTTAAGTGCTTCACAGGTAAGTAAGGTAAGTTAGGGCCAGGGGACACGTTGGTGGGCTGCGTCTCTGGTGATGATGGTGCGCTCACGCCGGAGCCTGGCAAACCTCTCACCAGCGACGTGGTAAGGTTCAATCACTGTGGCGTTTTCCATAGATTTCCCCATAGTGGAAGTTTCCACATAGCATTGTAGTTCCCCTCCCGCTGGGGAACGTAACGGTTACTAAAGTAACCCTCGTTCCCCGAGGGGGGGAACGGAAATGCTATGTTCCTTCGCCACAGGGATTGCGCCTTAGCTGACAGCTGTAGTTCGGCTTCTTCAGCTAGAAAAGGTGTTGTTGTGTGGCACAGCCGGCATTCTTATTCACAAGCTGATTGTGATTGCTGCCAGCTGCGCACGCTGACACCGCCAACTCATTGGCATTTCATTGGCCCGTTTAATTACTCTTCAGAATGATTGGCTTTCTGACGAAATCCCCATAGTGGAAGTTTCCACATAGCATTTCCGTTCCCCCCCTCGGGGAACGAGGGTTACTTTAGTAACCGTTACGTTCCTATTTTAATAGTGTACTATTTGAGGGAGCAGCTATTTGTAGTGTCCAACACTCTGAAGTGCACTCAATCAGTCCCACAATCCACCACAATAATGAGTGTGCACTAAATAGCTAGAGAATGCCCATAATGCACTGTGAAAGTTCGTTTGCTGAGTTAATTTCCGCAGCTGACCACAAGATGGCATCCACAGCAGAATCCCAGTTTCTAAATGAATTATTGTTTAATTGTTAAATTAACCTACAATAACAGATGAATAGACAGATTTCTAAGTGTTAAATAACTACCACCAGGTCTGACCAAGAACCGAATCAGTCTGAGAGATTTATCAACCAGCAAAGCACAAGCAAAACTGCATCCCATCCAGTGCTCTTAGTTCTCCAATTCACTCACTCATTTTCATACAATTCTTTAAGTGGAGTATATTAGTGGACAAATGTAGGAAATAGTGAATAAGGGTATGGGGAGAATTTCAGATACAGCCACTGTCTTTTTGGATATGTCAATAACATAATTCAAACATAACTCAACTAGACCCCACTTTATGATGAGGATATTGTGACATGCCCATTCCCATAAATAAGCTTAGTACTATAATTGAATGTTTGAAGGCGTTTAAAAACACTACATTTACTGATATAGAGAGTTAGGGTTAGGGTTACTCCAAAGTCCACTCCCTTTTTTTCCCCAAAACATGCTTACTGAAAAATGTGCAGATAATGGCTGTTACTCAAGAACAAGGCAGATCCAATTTATTGGGTTCTTTTAAGAGCTGATCACAAAAAAATGGGTTTAAGAAAACCAAAATGCTACTTTTATGTCTTTCTATGATTTTATTTTCAAGAGTTTGGCATAAAATAATAATAATAGCATTACAACACTAGAAGTAGCAAAACTCGACTGATAAGAAAACCAAATATGCACGTATATTTGTATCCATTCACAGTGTTTATGGATGTGTGGCTCAGGTTTGATGACATCTAAAATATTCATGTGAATTAACAAGTGGAGAAATCGAGGACGGGGGAAGGTTTGTTTTGCAGGAGCAGGCCTTTGTAATTGCTTTGTTTATTGCCTCTTGGCTGCATGTGATGGCACGTATGAAATATTACCAGGATGATGATACGTCTCAGCCTAATTCAAAATTATGACAGCTTAAAGTGATGCAGAGAAGGGGAAGGGGGAGTTGGCTGACTCTGCTGTCATACATAACACAACTTCCAGTAGATCCTGACCTTCAGGCCCACAGGTAAAGCTAACGAGATTTTAAAATGATGACCTTCTATTATAAATGATTCGCCTGAACCTCAGCCTCCTGCGCGCTGCTGACACTATTAGTGTTTAAAATGATGGCGACTTGAGTTGTGCTGTGAAAACTAATTACAGATGGGTAATTGTTTTATTTGTCTTGATGTTAGCGTGTGAGTAATGGCCGTGGCAAATGCATATTGGAAAATATGCCACATGCGAAGTCTAATTTTTTCTCATTACAGGATAAAAGCTCTCTGTGTTGGGATTCTGAGAAGTATGTGTGCTGTAATTTTCTGCCATTTATCAGGCTACGAACAGTAAACAGGTCAATTTAAGCATTGTCTCATGTTGTCACATTTCTGCTCTTCTGTCATGTTTTAGTGACTTTTTTTTAAAGAAAAAAAAAACTAACATAATACTTCCTCAGATTAAAATGTTATATTTGCATATGCAAATCAGGCATTGTACAATTAAATATTCACCAATTTGCATACCTTTCTAGCACTAAAATCTCAATATTGAATAAAGTCAAAATTATTGCTTTGTTTATTTGACATACAGTTGAAGTCTTAAACTGAAGAATTAAGCTGAAGAATTATTAGCCTTTCTGAATTATTAGTCAAGTCCAGTCAAGTTTATTTATATAGCGCTTTTCACAATATAGATTGTGTCAAAACAGCTTAACATAGTTCTAGTAGAGTCCAGATTACAGAGTTAAAGTTCAGTTTAGTTTAGTTCAGCGTGGTTTGAATTTCACTGCTGGAAGTTCAAACACTTTAGAGCAAATCCACCTTCACAAATCCAGTTTCACAAGTCCCGATCCAAGCAAGCCAGTGGCGAGGAAAAAAAAAAACTTCACCAATTGACGAAGTGAAGGGAAAAAAAAAACCTCTAGAGTTCTAGAGGCCCAGTTTGGCCCTCTATGGTCTGTTGGGCACGACCATTATTCTTCTGGCCAAACGTTCTGTGTGGAGCAGCAGTCTAGGCGGCGGAGGCTGAAGAAGGAGGCTGGACGTCCATCGTGGAGAAGCTGCAGGTGTGAATAGGGCACCGGCGGGAGGTCAGGCTGGCCCGCAAGATCAATGCGGGGACTCGTTTGTCACAGTGGTCATTCAGGAATCAGTCTTATGCACTCCATTTCTCCATGACCACCACAGCATCAGCTTGGGATACGACCTGGTCCAGGATTATGGATACCTTGAAATCATCTCTTCACAGATCTTGGATCGCATCAATGGCGCTGCATAGTCTCTAGGGACCTCAGAATGAGTATCCCCAGGTGGAAATAAAGAATAAAGAAAATAATTAGCGTAGCTGCTGTTCATAGTGTATTTAAATGAGATGCAAAAATGGAGTGTTATAGATGAAAATAGTAAAAAAAAAAAAAAACATAGAAACAAACATGTAAAGTATAAGAGAGTTTCTAACACAATGTCTGGTGTATTGAGGAGTGTGTCCTGCAGGTGGTTGTCAAGCCAGCTCACCTGCGTGGAGCACATTCATGCATCGTACCGTTATGCGATGCATTGAGTGTATGCTTTACTAAAAAGATAGGTCTTTAATCTAGTTTTGATCTGAGAGAGTGTGTCTGAGCCTCGGACATTATCAGGAAGGCTATTCCAGAATTTAGGAGCCATAAATGAGAAGGCTCGACCACCTTTACTCGACTTTGCTATTCTAGGTACTACCAGAAGCCGGGTTGGATTGTAGCGAGACAGAAGGTTTGTTAGATAAACAGGAGCTAGATTTTTTAAAGCTTTATAGGTAAGAAGCAGTATTTTATAAACAATACGGAACTTAACAGGTAGCCAGTGTAAGGAGGATTAAATTGGGGTGATATGATCATATTTTCTAGACCTGGTAAGAACTCTGGCAGCTGCATTTTGTACTAGCTAAAGTTTATTAATAGCGGATGCTGAGCAAGCAGCAAACAGTGCATTACAGTAATCGAGCCGAGAAGTCATGAAAGCATGAACTAGCTTTTCTGCATCTGAGATGGATAGCATACTTCGTAACTTAGCGATGTTTCTCAGATGAAAGAAGGCGTTTTTTGTGATATGGGAGATATGATTTTCAAAAGTTAAATTGCTGTCTAATATAACACCCAGATCTTTTACAGTAGAGCTAATGCTAACTTTGTGTCCCTCTAATTGCAGGTCGAGTTGTGAGATCTGCTGTGTACAGGATTTAGGCCCAATAAGTAATAATTCTGTTTTGTCTGAATTTAAGAGAAGAAAATTGTTGGTCTTTAACCAGATGTCTTTAACATCTTTAATACACTCAGTAAGCTTAGACAGTTCAGACGTCTCATCAGGTTTTGTTGAAATATATAATTGAGTATCTTCTTTACACCATGTTAATAGCCATTCATTCAGAGCAAAATGTCTACTGAACCTTTCATTTCCTCTGCGGTAGGTAGGAAGCGGTCCAGAAACGATGATCTGCGTGGCGGGCGAGGTGCGTCGAACCGCCTCGATCAGGCTACTGAAGTCCCTCTTCAGGATCTCCGTCTGCCGCAACCCGGTGTCGTTCATCCCCACGTGGAGGACAACAGCTCCGATGCTCTCGCCAGCACTCAGGATAGTGGGTACCTTAGCAGAAACATCCTTAACACGAGCACCGGGAAAGAAGTGAGTGCGTACATTGTTACCTTTAGTGGAAGCAGCGTGGATGTGGCGAACGATGGAGTCACCAATGATTGCCACATCGCGACCCATCTCGCGGAGGGGGGCGAATCGGTTCTCCGTGGAGATCTCGAACACAGGAGGAAGAGACGTACTGCCTCGAGACCTGGTATACACCTTACGCGGCTCCACCCAGGGGCCACGGTTCTGTAGACCTTTGAAAAAATACACTGTAAAAAATATCTGTAAATTGACATTTTTCTGTATTTTGTGATTCATGTTTTTACTTCACTTATTTATGCTTTTGAATTGCATTTTTAATTTGAATTTTTAATTGCATTATGGGACCTTGATCTGTCTTCCAACAACTTTTAACCTTAAAATGTTTGAAAAAGTGACTTTTATGAACATTTTAATAGTTTTAAGTGCTAAATTGTCTGGGTTGGTGTTGCAAAAACCTGGTAATAAGCTGCCAGTACATTTTCTGTTATTTTACAAACTTTTTTATTATTTCTTAAACAATATCTTGTCTCAAACTACTAAAATGTAAATAAAAGTCACTTTGTTAAACTGTAGAGTTGAATTTTCAACATCAAAAGTTGACAGAGCTGAGATCAACATCCCATAACACAATTCACAACCGTAAATAAATGGAAAACACAAAATATGGAAACTGTTAATTATTACTATTACCAACTATTCCAGCAAATGTTTTACACAGCGGATGCCCTTCCAGCTGCAACCCAGTACTGGGAAAGACCAATAGACACTCATTCACACACACACTCTTACACTATGGCCAATTTAGTTCATCCAATTCACCTATAGCGCATGTCTTTGGACTGTGGGGGAAACTGGACCACCCGAAGGAAACCCACGCCAACATGGGGAGAACATGCAAACTCCACACAGAAATGCCAACTGGCCCAGCCGGGACTCGAACCAGTGACCTTCTTGCTGTGAGGCGACAGTGCTAACCACTGAGCCACTGTGCCACCCAGGATTACACATTAGAGTCAATGTTTTTACAGCAGGGATTTTGAGCATCCTTTTTATCACTCCAAATTAAGTAGGAACATACTCATCTGCAAAAACCTCCAGGATATGTTCATACATAATTTTAAAGTGATACAAAATATGCCCAAAATTCCCTTTGACTCTATGTGATCCTAGACCACAAAACTAGTTATGTGTCAATTTTTGGAAAGTGAGATTTATGCATCAGGATATAATATATGAATAAAATATAAAGCTTGTACGCGTTGCTGAATTTAAGATTTATGGCTCAGTTTAGAGGAAATAATCATTTTGATAAAACAACCTTTAACTATATTATAGTAATTGAAATCTACTTAAAGATATTGATAAAGTGTGACACAAGAAACACTTAAAAGTGGATTCCGGATGTTTTCTTTAAATTAGCCTGAAAAAAAAAAAACTTTTTGGAAAAGCCTCAAATTTGCCAGGTGCATAAAGTAAGTGCATTTTAGTCTGTAGTGCTTCACCTTAAATTAAAATCCTCATTTCTTAACAGTCTTCAAGCTGTGCATCATACATCTGTTTTTATCACAAGCCTATAGTGAAGTCAGAAAGTTCTCTTTAAATGTCATTGTCCGTTATATTGATTGTCAGCCTTCGAGACAGAGAAGGGATCCAGGAGACGTGGAGACCTCAAAGTGTCCAGTCAGCAGCGAGTGTTCATTGGATATGGCTAGAATATCAGTTTTCCATTGGCAGTCGCGGCACTGTGTGGCCAGTTTGGGTGGTCTGGGTGGTCATTGGAGCCCACTTTCCCTGTTAAAGCTATCCGATCGGCGTCTGAGTACCTCTTTGTTAGCTGTCTAGGTGTCTTTTAGTGATGGCTATCTTTGCTTTGCAATCAAGTGTGTGCAATATGACCTTTAGAAGCATGTCTCCATTTAAAGATGATGCTTTCAGCTAGGGCTCCAGCAATGGCCAGAGACTCTCTTGACCGCTTCTATTTTAGCTTGTCTTAAGATGGAAATGAGGAAATTCTAAAATAAAATAGTTAATTGAACAAATTAACGAGTAATATTAGTAAAATGATTTACTCTAAATATATAAAATACTTTATCAAATCTTAGTATTTGTTAAAATACCAATTAAAACTATTTACTACTTTTTCCTTGATTAAAGTAGGCCTACATGGTTTCTGACGTAATCTATTTCTATTATTTATTTATTTAATTTTTCCCCTCTGATAATAGTATTGGTAAAGAGTTTTTAATGCCTAAATTAAATTAAATGAATGTTTTTAGATTTTTTTATGTTGAAACAACATTTATACATACATATATACAGTATTTAAGTAGAAAAAAA
>CAIGQV010014432.1:14805132-14831376 GCA_903798115.1 Danio jaintianensis | reverse complement strand
TTAATTATTAATATTCATAATTTTATTAGCTTAATTCGTTACAATACTTTCTTTTCCTTACATATTTGCAATTATATAGATGGAAAATCACTTTTAAGCTAATTTTTGTTTCTTTTGCTTCATAAAGAATTTCTCCAATACGGCTTCATGCACTGTAAAAAGGGATTAGTTACTTTACCTAAAGTGAGTAAAATGTTGCCTTAAAAGCAATACGTTGACTTTACATTAAAACGTGAGTAAACCCATTGAAAACTGGAACTGTTAAGTTGACAACTTAATTTTTAGAATTAGGAACATAGTTGACTTAATAATTTTAACGTTACAGGTTTACTCACTTTTTGAGAGTGAGTAAACCTATGAACTAATAGATTTTTACAGTGAAAATACTGTTATAAAATAAAGTATTAATTTTTTTGTGGAAATTGAGAGTGTGGCGGCATGGTGGCTCAGTGGTTAGCGCTATCACCTCACAGCAAGGAGGTCGCTGGTTTGAGTCCTGGCTGGGCCAGTTGGCATTTCTGTGTGGTGTTTGCATGTTCTCCCCGTGTTGGCGGGGGTTTCCTCCGGGTGCTCCAGTTTCCCCACAGTCCAAAGACATGCGCTATAGGTGAATTGAATAAACTAAATTGTCTGTAGCGTAAGAGTCTGTGTGAATGTGTGTATGGGTGTTTCCCAATACTGGGGTGCGGCTGGAAGGGCATCCGCTGCGTAAAACACATGCTGGAATAGTTGACAGTTCATTCCGCTGTGGCGATCTCTGAAATAGAGACTAAGCTGAAGGAAAATTAATGAATAAATGAAATTAAAAGTGGAATCAGGCTGTTTTTGATTGCAACAAAATGTTTTAATGTTTAAACTCCTTGACACCCTATATAAAGTACAAAATATGTATTTGATCTTAAAAGATTCATTATCAAGCAAATTGCCAGCTAATGCTTATGCTAAACACTTATCTTTGTCCATGTCTTTCCGAAATCACATCCAAGACTGTAAACTGATATTGGAGAATCAATGGAAATAGATCGGACTTTCAACACAGTTAAAACAGTCTGACGCAGATTGTCTTTCATAAAGAAACTTGTCTAGTTGAAATCAATACCGAAGGCTCCACTTCTTTCGCTTAATGCCTTTCTCTACCTCTGCCAGTTGGTGGTTCTCCTGCAGTATATCTTATAAATGTTTACTTCGCTTCCCTCTTTATTTGGCCTAATGAGTAGACAAGCTCAACTTTAACGGCTCAATACTTGATCTTCACCTGACCTCCCTCCAGCCCATTGTGATGCTGCTGCACCAACAAAGAGATGCTAATGTGGAGAGCGCAGCATCTGTGTAGTACGCCAGGCACCTGCTTTAGCTAGCACATTGACAGCTTGGCTAGATTTCAATAAAGGATCCATACAGCCGTCCTGGCTCACTTCACAGCAGGGTCCCATATTGACGCTCTTGTGTTCTCATGCTCGACACAACAGATTGCTCTTTAGAAGTCATTTCCTCTACCTTTTCCTTAAGTATTTAGATGCGTATCTGCTGCATGCTGGAGATCAAGCACTAGAGATGTGCAGGAACTGGAAATTGTAATAGTTTTTTTTTGTTGATTTATTTGGCCAATTTTTGATTCAAACTTGCGTACAAACATGCACTGCAATGGTTTTATACTACAAAGTGTTTAAAGAGTGTAAACAGAGGTCAGAGATGGAGCACAGATGTACACTGTAAAAAAAAACTGTTATTTTATTCACTTTTATTCCCACGTTATTCTGAAATAGTTAAAAATTGTAAAATAACAGGAAAATACTGTAAATTCAAATATCCAGTGTAAAATCACATGAAAAAGCACCCCTAAAAAGTATTTTTGAAGATTGTTTGAGATAACACCAATATACCAGTACACACACACACACACACACACGCACGCACACACACAGGGTGTTTTTGTGAATTATGGGGACTTTCCCTAGGTTTCCATTGTTTGCATACTGCACTTTCTATTGAACTAAATATTAAATGTTTATTTTTTTATTTTTTATTAATCAGTCAAAACTAAGACAATCACTGTTGCGGTCAAAAAACCTAATCAATGTATGATTAGAGTTTTTTTTCATGCAAGTTTGTACATTGAAAACGGATATGAAACGTATATTTCCTATATACAATTAGCCTGCACCACAATGGCTGAACACCCACAAAAATACATGGCAGATTAACAAATTCAACAAATATTGACCTTCTTTACTTCTGTGATTACGTGATGTTTATTAACATTAATATAAAAAGACTGTTCAGATAAGGCTTTTGCGTTTGGAGAGTTTTCATTAAAACTCATGTTTAGTCAATCGATTGGGGTTTTATACATTTCAATGTTGGAAAAAAATGAGCTGGATATACATTTCAAGAAAACATAATTAGACCTTCTGAGAATTTTTTCAACACTATTTTTTCAACAAACATAAAATAAATATAATTGTTGTAATAACTCATTTATAACAACTGATTTATTTTGTCTTGACCATGATGGCAGTACATACTATCCTACTAGTCATTTTGCAATACATTTGCAAGTATTCAGCTTAAAGGGCAATTTAAAGGCTTAGCTAGGTTAATTATGTTAATTTGGCAAGTTAGGTTAATTAGGCAAGTCATTTGACAACAGTGGTTTGTTCTGCAATCGGTCAAGAAATATATAATTTGTTAAGGGGGCTTATACTACAGACCTTAGCTGTGTTTTCCCCCTATCCAAACTAAAATAAATTAGAAAATACAGTGGAAATTTCTTTGCTCTGTTAAACAGCACTTGGGAAATATTTGAAAAATAATTAAAATTTCACAGTATAGGGCTATTGATTTTTTTTCTGTAAAAATATGTATCTAAAGCTATAGCAAACATCTATATTTAATGTGCTGTGCAGTGTGCGTGGACTTTATTCAATATGCTTGTGGATCTGTTGATTTTATCTTATGTGTGGATTATTATTATATTTTAAAAACTCACCAGCTAAAGCTCACTGTTACTTGCATGGCACTCGAAATTCTGGCAGAAATTGTGATAACTAAATTAGGGGTAGAAGGAAGTATCTACAAATTCCTCAGAAAAGTTCAGATAGTATTTTATATTTAGATTATCTCCATATAATTAATAATATCCGTGCACTTGATTTGTTTACAGGACTAACCTTATTTTTGCTGTTTTATAAGCACCACCTACAAGCAGAGTGTGAATCTGGATGCTCATTCAGTCTGTCTACTGTTTTCGTTTTATACATGTACTCTATGTTTTAATGTAGCTTAATTTCATTCAGATCATTGTTTTTAACATTATATTTTGATAAAAAATTTCAAATAAAAAAAGAACTTATTTTAAATGGTAGAAATTCAGAAATTGATTTGTAAAAACTGGTAATCGGAATGAAAAATCAATATGGCTGCATCACCATCAAGAGCTATGGAAGAGTTTAAAGTCTTTGTCCTCTGTCAGCTGTGTAATTGATTTTGGCCTTGCGGGTGAAGGGCGTAAATGTCCCATGAGTCTCTGCAGTGACAGCAGAGGTGTCTGTACTCTGGTAATGGCAGATTGGAGACAGACGCTAACATTTCAAAGATGCAAGGTCTCGTGAGAGGTAGGAGGAGTGATCGAGGATGATGGGTGAAGAAGAGAGAGAACGAATGCCGCTGGGTATTCTTGTGTTTCACAAATATTGTCGTTGTGACCCTCACAGTTTCTCAGCCTCATGTTTCAGCTCAGCTGAGTTGTGTGTCAGCTGACTATGGACAGATGTGACATTTGTGCTGATTAATATTCACATCAGCCTCTTTCAGCCTCGCTTCATGCGCTGGAAAAGATGCTTTCTTTTGGCAAGTCCTGTTTTTGTGTGAGTGTATCTTGTGTGTGAGAGTCTGGACCAAATGTCCCCACACGTACAGGAATACCAGTAAATTTTAAGCTTGTGATGACATTTTTTCAGTCCCCAAGAGAAACACGGCTCTTAAATAACACATTGTTTCCTGTTAGGGTTGGGTTAGGGTGATAAAATATACAGTCTGAATCAGAATCAGAATCAGAATCAGAATCGGTTTTATTGCCAAGTGTGCTTACACACACAAGGAATTTGTTTTGGTTACAGAAGCTTCCAGTGTACATAAAGTGACAAGTGACAACACAAAATAAATATGAGGAAAAAAAATAAAATAAAATACGAAAAACATTAAACAGAGATGCAGTTAGACAATAGAGCTCTGGATGATGAATTGTTGTACAGATTTGTTATAAATATACAAGTTTTACAAGTTATAAGGTGCTGTGTACAAATGCGTATGGAGAAAGTATTGCATTGTATACTGTTTTAAGGTGCTGTGTACAAATGCGTATGAAAAAGTATTGCACATGTTTATTGCACAGTAGGGGAATAATTAACTGTTCATGAGGTAGATGGCCTGAGGAAAGAAACTTTTCCTGTGTCTGGCTGTTTTTTTGCTCGGTGTTCTGTAGCGCCGGCCAGACGGTAACAGTTCAAACAGAAAGTGTGCTGGGTGTGAAGGGTCCAGAGTGATTTTGCGAGTCCTTTTACTCACTCTGGAAGAGTACAGTTTTTGAAGTGTAGGAAGGGTAGTGCCAGTGATTCGTTCAGCAGTCCGGACTATTCGCTGTAGCCTACGGAGGTCGGTTTTGGCAGCTGAGCCGAACCAGACGGTGATTGAAGTGCAGAGGATGGATTGGATGACAGCTGAGTAGAACTGTACGAGCAGCTCCTGTGGCAGGTTGAACTTCCTCAGCTGACGAAGGAAGCACAGTCTCTGCTGGGCTTTCTTCACAATAGAGTCTATGTGAATGTCCCACTTCAGATCCTGAGAGATGGTGGTGCCCAGGAACCTGAATGACTCTACTGCAGCCACAGTGCTGTTCATGATGGTGAGTGGGGGAAGTGCAGGGGGGTTTCTCCTAAAGTCCACTATCATCTCCACCGTTTTGAGCGTGTTCAGCTCCAGGTTGTTGCATCTGCACCATAGAGCCAGCCGCTCCACCTCCTGTCTGTATGCAGACTCATCACCGTTCCGGATGAGGCCGATAACAGTAGTGTCGTCAGCAAACTTCAAGAGTTTAATGGAGGGGTCTTTTGCAGTGCAGTCATTGGTATACAGGGAGAAGAGCAGTGGGGAGAGAACACATCCCTGGGGGGCACCGGTGCTGATGGTGCGGCTGTCGGATGTGATTTTGCCCATTCTGACTAGCTGTTGTCAGTCTGTCAGAAAGCTGGTGATCCATTGACAGACCGAGCTAGGAACAGAGAGCTAGGTCAGTTTGTACTCGAGCAATGATGGGACGATGGTGTTAAAGGCAGAACTGAAGTCCACGAACAGAATCCTTGCGTAGTTCCCTGGTTTGTCCAGATGTTGTAGTGTATAATGCAGTCCCATGTTGACTGCATCATCCACAGACCGGTTTGCTCTATAGGCAAACTGCAGGGGGTCCAGCAAAAGTCCAGTGATGTCCTTCAGATATGCTAGCACCAGTCTTTCAAATGACTTCATGGCCACAGATGTTAAGGCAACAGGTCTGTAGTCATTGAGTCCTGTGATCTTTGGCTTCTTCTGGATTGGGATGATGGTGGAGCATTTGAAGCAGGATGGAACTTTGTGCTGTTCCAGTGATCTTTTGAAGATCTGTGAGAAAATGGGAGCCAGCTGGTCAGCGCAGGTTCTCAGACAGGCTGGTGAAACACCATCTGGGCCAGGTGCTTTCCTTCTCTTCTGTTTCCTGAAGATCTGACGCACATTATCCTCACTGATCTGAAGTGCAGGGGGGAGATGGGGATGGCTGGAGGTGTTGATGGCTGTGTAGAGAGATCGTCAGGGTGGGTGTGGGGTGTCTCAAATCTACAGTAGAACTTATTCAGCTCGTTTGCAAGTTGTTTATTGCCATCAATGCTGGGGGATGGTGTCTTGTAGTTTGTGATGTCTTTCAGGCCTTTCCACACTGATGCCGGGTCGTTGGCAGAAAACTGGTTTTCCAGCTTTTTGGCATAGCTCTTCTTAGCCACACCAATCTCCTTTGTCAGTGTGTTCCTTGCCTGATTGTACAAGATCCTGTCCCCACTCCTGTAGGCATCCTCTTTGGCCTGATGAAGCTGTCTAAGTTTTGGTGTGAACCATGGTTTATCATTGTTAAATGATAAGTAGGTCCTGGTAGGGATGCATAGCTCCTCACAGAAAATGATGTATGATGTTACGGTATCTGTGAGTTCGTCGAGGTCGGTGGCTGCAGCTTCAAAAACACTCCAGTCAGTGCATTCAAAACAGGCTTGTAAGGCCTGTTCTGTGTCGTTGGTCCATCTCTTAACAGTCCTTAATACTGGCTTAGTAGTTTTAAGTTTTTGTCTGTAAGTTGGTATAAGATGAACCAGGCAGTGGTCGGAGAGTCCTAGAGCTGCTCTGGCGACGGAACGATATGCATCCTTTATTGTGGTGTAGCAATGGTCCAAAATATTATTGTCTCTGGTGGGGCATGTAAATCTGGGGTCGCCACAGCGGGATGAACCGCCAACTTATCCAGCATATGTTTTTTACGCAGCGGATGCCCTTCCAGCTGCAACCCATCAGGAAACACCCACACACCCTCATTTACACACATACACTACGGACAATTTTTTAGCTTACCCAATTCACCTATACCGCATGTCTTTGGACTTGTGGGGGAAACCGGAGCACCCGGAGGAAACCCACGCGAACACGGGGAGAACATGCAAACTCCACACAGAAATGCCAACTGACCCAGCCGAGGCTCGAACCAGCGACCTTCTTGCTGTGAGGCGAACGTGCTACCCACTGCGCCACCACGTCGCCCCACACTTATACACTACGGCCAATTTAGTTAATTCAATTCACCTATACCCCATGTCTTTGGACTGTGGGGAAAACCGGAGCACACAGAGGAAACCCCTGCAATCACGGGGAGAACATGCAAACTCCACACAAATGCCAACTGGCCCAGCCAGGACTCAAACCAGCGATCTTCTTGCTGTGAGGCAACAGTGCTAACCACTCAGCCACTATGCCGCCTTTAAGTTTATCAGTCTGTCTTATTTTTATTTTACAGTCTATCTTATAGTCTAAAGGTGGTCAGACCCAGCTTTGGTGGATATTGAATGAACTTTAGTTTGAAAAATTAATAATGACAAAAAAAAACTATTAATTATTATTTATGACAGAAAATGACATCAGATGTGTCTTTTATAAGATCATTATTTATATAATGTTTGACTTAGAAACTCCAAATTTGCAATACTTACTGTTTACATTTGTCTGCCAATGGGGGGTGGGGTTAGGAATCCCTACTATTGAGCCCTTTGTGAGTTATCTGAGACCATAAACTGTCTGTCTAGATTTACAGAACATTTTTATGCAAACTATCTACAAGAGAAACTAATGGCGTGTGTGATGTGCTTCAACCCCGGAGGACATTTTTTTGCTGCTCGTCTCTGGCCAAATACCTTTTCTGCAAATGTAGGGTTTGGTTCTGCTTAATGGTGTAAAGCGGAGTTTGTAGTGCAGAGACCGTCCAGACTGTAATCTCTCAAGATTGATGGGTTTTGATTTGAGGTCAAGCATGATTATTTAACATCGGTTACTAACTGCTTAATCATGGTTAAAGTAAATAGTGAGTTGTACTTGGCAGGCCCTTAAGCTGGATCCAGTAAGGCAGACTCAATGGCCCATACGGCAAGTTGTGGCTGATTTATTTTGATGATTTTATGTCAGAGTTTATGACTGTGTGATGTATCGCATATGGTTTTCAGAAGAACAGCATAGTCGTGGTGGAACAGAAAAAAATGTGTTTTCTCTCTGCTGATCAGGCTGGTTATAAAACAGATTGTTCGAATTCATTTCCCTTCAGTTCCTAATGTAATTCCACATTTTCAGAGTACAATCAATCCCCATTTCAGGTGCGACTGACAGAAGGAAGTGATTTGCAGTGTGAAGACTCATCTGTTGTGTTGGTTGTCCACACTTTCTTTCTTCTTCACCCATCTATGATGGACCGGTCCCCTTGCCGTCTACCAGGGGAAATTTCTGTCAGATTTGATTATGTGGGCTGGCAATAAGAGACTGCTTTTGACCTCCAGACCCTGCTCACTTCTGAACAGGCGAGTGTAGTGGACAGCCCTCAGAGAGTAATCAGTGTCAAATGAACCGTTGATAAATGTGTTTGGCTCTGGTCTAAGAATCTGTCATGGAGGCTCACATGAAGACGAATCCAAGCCTCTTTCCAGCCCTGCAGAGAGAAAGCCTGCCAAGACCACCAAGACCTGACTGTTTTTAACTTTGCGGGTTTGGAATTTTGAGTTTTTTGTTTTTCTGGATGATACACTATAAAAATCATATGCATCTGCTGGACTTTATGGGTTTGTGTGTTTTGTGTATAGAGAAGACTAAAGTAGTCATATTGGAATGTTAGAAAGGCCAGTACCTACAGTTGGCGGAATGAACCGCCAACTTATCCAGCATATGTTTTATGCAGCGACAACCCAGCACTGGGAAACACCCATACACTCTTGCATTCACACACATACACTACGGCCAATTAAGCTTATTCAATTCACCTCTAGTGCATGGCTGTGTCTGAAATTGCATACTTCCATACTATATAGTACGCTAAAAACAGTATGTAAGGCAAGTAGTATGTCTGAATTCATAGAATTCGAAAAACAGTATGCGAGAAATACCTGGATGACTAACTACTTCCGGCAAGATTCTAAAGTGCGCATCCGAGTGCAAACAAATTCAAACGCTTAAGAACTACACTTTTATTTTTATTACAGAGCATTAATGTCCTAACACTCATTTTCATTTAAATTCATTCCACATTTCTTCATAAAGCTCTATTCATTTTCTTTGTAATCTGTTTTTTGTGTAAAGTCCCATACATTTGATTCTGTTCTGTTTCATAACAAATAACAAAAGCTTAAAGGGATAGTTCACCCAAAATGAAAATTAACTCTCTATTTACCCAAGTGCTTCCAAACTTCTGTTGAACACAAAAGAAGATGTTTTGAAGAAAGCTAAACACCTTTAACCATTACCTTCCATTGTAGGAAAAAACAATACTATGGAATTCAATGGTTACAGGTTTACAACATATTTCAAAATATTAAAGAAACTCATAACGGTTTGAAACGAGTAAAAGGTTATTAAATGATGACAGAATTTTCATTTTTGGGTGAACTATCACTTTAATTAAACCAAAAATAGAAAATGTAAAAATAAAAACAAAGTCATACTCCTTATAACAGCTACGTAAAAAAAAAAATCGTGAAAATACTGAACTAAAATTGGTGTACATTTTCATAATACTTTTTCATATGAAGACCATTTAAAAGTCCAAACATCCATTCCCATTTAAACTTTTTTTAAAATTCTTTGTGAAGTATTTAAAATTTTTTAAATACTTTTTAAAGTTTGTCAATTAAGTTTGATTCTATTCTGTGGCTGTTCCTTTAAGAATGCTCAAGTTCAGTGCGTCGAGAGATGGCACTCACATCTGTTTGATAATATGAAACTCGAGAGCGTTATTAGAACCTGATTCTAGAAAGTCTCGTGAAATTTAAGCATAATTCCTCTGTGGTCTGGCCTGTCATGTATTTCATTAAGATGCCATTATTGTCTCCGTACTCGGACTCCTCTCCCTCAGATCGCCACACCGTCTATTGATGTGTTTATTCCCCTGTTAGCTCTCCGTCATAGATGGAAAAATAATTTGTTTTGTGAGAGTAGGAAGGCACTTGCTAATGGCGGAGTGTATTGGAGTGTGTGTGGGCATTCGGTTTAGTGCTTTATGACCTCATAGCTGGACACGATGCGCTTCCGTGATTACAGTCATACGAGCCTTTGCATGAGATTCTTAAAATGTTATATTAGGCCGGTGACTGTGTGTCTTCGCTTTTTTCTCGTTTCTGCACAGTCTAAATAATAATCGTAGAGTCATTCTAATTTTGCCATTGTTAGTTTGCTTTTACAATCTAAAGGATGTGAAAACAGACTGTAATTATGTTTTGTAATGTGTGTTCCTGGTTTTATTATGAATGATTCAATGGTGCATGGCGTTCCACAGAACAGAATGGTTTGACTTTGTAAAATGTAATCAATATGTAGTAAGAATGAACTTCAGTTAAGTGATCCAAGCAGTTGCAGTAATATGTTTTGAAACAAGAGATTCACTCACACTTTATTTTCAGTTGTTAGCACTGTTGCCTAACAGCAATAAGGTCGCTGGTTCGAGTCCCGGCCGGGTAAGTTGGCATTACTGTGTAGAGTTTGCCTGTGTTCACTTGGGTTTTGGGGGGGGGGGGGGGTTGTTTCCTAGTACTAGGTTGCCGCTGGAAGGGCATCCTCTGCGTAAAACATATGCTGGAATAGTTGGCAGTTCATTCCTCTGTGGTGACCCTGATAAATAAGGGACTAAGCCGAAGGAAAATGAATGAATGAATAAACTGCTGTATAGGACATAACTACAGTTATGCCTCAATAAACTGTTAATTTGCAGCTTATTAATAAATATTAAGGTAGTAGTAGGGTTTAGATATTGGCTAGGATTAGAGATGTGGAATAAGATCATGGAGAAGGTGTACTTTATAAGTACAGTACAAACAAACAAACAGCCAATTTCTTAATAATAGGCAGGTAATAGGCCAGGAGTAACTAGTGAAATGTGTGCTTAAACTAAAGTGTTCGGATTTGAAGCTTCATGTATAAGTGTTGAGTTACTAGTTCTGGCTTCCTTGTGGTTGTTCTGTTTTTGGATTATTATTCAACTTTACTGCACATGGATTTGCATCTTGTTGAACATTGATCTTGCTGAAGTAAAATTTTTCATTTGTAAATATAATTACTGTTTTATTAATGGATTTTCAGAATTTAGAAGTATAGCCCTATCTCAGATATGTTTAAACTTAAGTTCTGGAAATCCATGGTAATATACTGTAGATGTGCAATAATTGTGCATATGTGAATCCAGCAATCGCGCTCGGATCCGCGCCAAAACAGTCGATCTGAGATCACCTGAATGAGGTGGTCTCGGCTCGATTGAAACGAACCCTGGAGCGGATCGATTGTAGTGAGAAAGCAATACGATTCATCGAACAAATGAACCAGGCTACATCACAGTGTATTATGGATATGTAATAGCCACAAACACACGTTTAGGCCTGCTTGTACTCTAGCTGATGTCTTTTTGTATTAATTTACTTTTTTTAAGTGGGTGAACTAATCAAAATAATTTTTCCCCATATAAATAAATTTTTATTTAATTATATGGGGTAAAAATAATTTTGGTTAGTTCACCCACTTAAAAGTCTTTCAATTCACCACTCAGAAAGTTAAAGCATTGGAAGACTACAAAATATGTCTACAATCAAATCTTTTCATAAAAAGTCAACTGAAATCTGAGTTTGTTTCTTAACTCATTCTTCTGCTTTTATTTGTTTTTATTTTTATAGTGAGATGGCAGTCAGCGGCTCTGTTGAACATGACGCTTTTATCTATGAGTAAACATGCAGAAACTGTTCTGAGTGCAGTTTTCTAAATGAAGATTAATGCAGGCATTTGGGTTCAAGGTGATGTTTTATTTGGTATTAGCCTATCAATTTGCTAATGCACAACTTTGAAGAGTTGCTCCAAAGAACAAGGTGACAGCTGTTGGAAATGGATATTGATTATAAAAGGCTGCTGGGTTTTCTTTTTACTTTTTCCCCGCCTTTTATCTTTGTCTTTTTCTTTTGGTCACGCTGTAATGTCTTATGTAGCGCAAAGCATGATGGATGGCCGAAGCAGATTTCAAGGCTTCGCGTCAGAAGCGCACTTTTGAGGATACCTGATCGAATTTCAGCCCTCTTTTCTGTGGAATCTCTTGGATATCATTATTGATTTTCAACCTTAAAGCTAAGCCGTGAAAATGGACCTGTGCACAAATAACTGAATAAAAATAGACTGCGTTTAAATATTTCCTTTTAGGGCAGTGGAGGGTGGCATATGAAAATCACTAAATCATTCTGCAATGTAGTTACATTTATGTGATTTCTGTGTTAAACACTTGTATTGAGGACTTAGATCTTCAGCTATGAAAACGTTATTACTACAGTTAGTCTGTTATTATCATCAGATGGTGAACGTATTGTTTTTGGAAAGAAAATTTAAAATAATTCAAGTGTAAATAATACATAAATAAATAAAATCTAATTAATTTGATCATTTAGATAAATATTATGATTTGTAATTTAAAAGATTTTTTAAAAACAACATTTTTAAATAAGTTTATGTATGTTTTTACTGTTGAACTTTAGTATCATAAAGATAATTATATTTGTAGCATTTTTGTAACATTCCTTTTTAAAAAAGTAAAATTACTGACCAGCAAGAAGGTCGCTGGTTCGAGCCTTGGCTGGGTCAGTTCGCCAGTGTGGAGTTTGCATGTTCTCCCCGTGTTGGTGTGGGTTTCCTCCGGGTGCTCCGGTTTCCCCCAGAGTCCAAAGACATGTGGTATAGGTGGATTGGGTAAGCTTAAATTGTCCGTAGTGTATCTGTGTGAATGAGTGTGTATGGATGTTTCCCAGTGATGGGTTGCAGCTGGAAGGGCATCCGCTGCGTAAAACATATGCTGGATAAATTGGCGGTTTATTCCGCTGTGGCGACCCCAGATTAATAAAGGGGCTAAGCCGAAAAGAAAATGAATGAATGAAAATTGCTGACTTGATGCTAATGCTAATTTCTTATTATAAATTGGTTATAAATGCACACAATTAAGTGTCTTTTTTACATGCTTTGACAACATTACAGTTAGGAATAAACAAAATACTGAATGTCGTAAACATTTTTAACATCAGATAATGTAATATGGTTTATAGTTAAACAGCTAGGTTAATAGTTATTTTTTATTTTTTATTTAAATAGTAAATAAAATAAATCATGTATTTGACTTTAATAAAAGTTTAATATTAGTATTAATTATTATTATTTTATAATAATAATAATTATTATTATTACTATTAATATTATTATTATTATTATTATTATTATTATTATTATTTTATAATAATAATAATAATAATAATTATTATTATTATTATTATTATTATTATTGAATTTTTTTTTGTTGCAATAATTCAACTGTAAATAATAAATAAATCAATTCAAATGCACCAACATATATTGCCTATATTTACTGAGAAACGGATAAAAATATTAATTTTCAAAATGGGCTGTACTCATGTATGCTTAACACCGTATACTGTATACACACACACATATTCATTTTTATAACATGATGTTATACAAAAATCTGTTTATTTCAAGTAACACAAATGGTTTCAGTTTTATTTTATGATTTTAGATTTAATTATCAGTAATATACTTTTCAATAATGTACAACAGGTCAAAGACAACGTTAAATCACAGTACAGCTTTAGAAGCACAAAGATGTACTAATGCGTCGGTCATATTCAGGTCTTCTTTTACTCCAGCTGATATCTTTGTCCATTCAAGGTTGTTCTCTCCATTATTTGATATATATTTGTGTCCTGAGTTTATTGTCTCATATAAAAGCATGTGCGAATGAAAGTGAGAAGTGTTTGTGTGAAAGTGTCTTGCTGTATTGTTTTGCTGCATTACTCTGGGCTCATCTGGAGACGTGTGAGTCTGTGTCTCCATCTGCATCACAGCTGTGAACTGGCCTGTTATTTCACTGAACACAGAAAGCAAATATCCGTGCCTTCAATCAAAAACACACATATTCATACACATCGATTCATTCTTTTTTTTTTTTTCATTTATTCTCAATTTTAGATTTGCAGATGTTTCTTTATATGGATATTGTCCATAGAATATAAGTGAAAGTTTATTAGCCTTGCTGAATCAGTGGCGATGCGAATAATTTTAACAAAATAAGAAAGTGTTATTATTTAGTACTCTCCTTAGTATGATATTTTATAAAAGATGTTTGCTTATTATTAAGAATGAAGCAACTGATGGCTAAAGGTTACATTCAGCCCACATGAAAACCAAACACATCACATTCCTGACTTTATTGTCACTAACTGTAATCCATTGATGGCTCAAATTAATTTAAGCCATCCGCCATAGATCAATAGGATTGATTATGATAATCACATCATTGGTAAAAGGTCAGAGGTTAAATGAGTTTAAAGACTGGTTTAAAGCATTTAACACTTTGACTGATGCTCAAGATCTCTCTTTAAATCAGTAGGAGGTTTCTAATTATGTTAGGGTTAGTGTAGTAATATCTTAGCATGTCTGTTTGCAAATACCAGTAGAGGTTTAACAGCCAAGAGCCAGGGGTGGAAAATACTTGAGAAATTTCACTTGGTTACTGTACTTTATTTCAGGGATTTGTGCTTTTCTCAATTAATATTCAAACTGAATTGAGTACACTTCTGAAGAGATAACTGCACTTTTTACTCTTTACAATTGGATTTAAAGTAAAAAAGTACTAGTTATACTTTTAGATTTTATTTTGTTCCATCGTTTGTACATTAAATATGATGAATAGATACTCAAACATGCTTGCTTAACATGCAAGAACCAGTGATGTGTTTTTACACAGCATTGTTTTAACTTATCTAATGAAGATATGGAAAAAAAAAATTGAAGGGACAACTTGAATTTTTTTTTAGTTATGTAGTTTAAGTAAAGTGTTTGCTTATTTTATTTTATAATCTACTGATAACCATTCTTCCCAATTAAAAAAAAAAAAAAACATTTCTTGGTGCATAAAACAGCAAAAAGGTCCCATGTTTTCATATGTTTATATTCATTTTAGACAAAATATCAATGCTTTGACTTCAGAATAAATATCTGTTTTTAATATTGACATTATGGTCAAAGCCATACCAAATCCCCCAAAAAACTGCGAATTTTCAAGTGGTTGTTATGTCCTACAGTAGATGTCTGTTTATCATATTTGCAGTATGCACAAGATTGAGTGCAAATAAAATACAGTTATGAAAATTTGATGTACAGTTAATATTTTAGTGCCAAATATGCAACTTAATTGGTTTTTGAAGGGTTTTTTTTTTATTGAAATGTTACAAATCAATTAAAGTGAACATACTTAAAGGAACATTCTTTTAGATGTAAAGCATGCATTGTGATCTTACAAGGACGGTAAAACAATGCTGGGACAACATGAAGGAATTAAGTTAACATAGTTTTTTACAAATTTAAGTGTATTGAATATAAAACAATTAAATTGAACCCAAAAAGATCCAGCTCATTTTAAATAAGCAGTTTGAACAAACAGCAAACGTCTTTTTTTTTACAGGAATCAAACTCGGGTCACCGTGAGACATTTCTTCCAAATGTAAAATAAAATGTTGTGTCATTTAGAGCACATTTTGTCGCATAAAATACAAAAACATGCCATGTTTTGAGACATTTGTAAATTGAATACAAATTTTACTCAGTATCTGTACTTTAACGTGAACGTCATTGTAAGCATTTTTTTTAAACCCCTGCCAAAAGCAATGTGTTGTCATAAAGAGAAAACCATGAGTCTGTAGAATGTTAACCTTTATAGTGTATTGTATCTTCCTTCAGTTTCCAAAAAAATCTTGCTGACATTTGGAAAAAATATTCACACAAAGACGAGCAGCCAGGTCTTGGAGATGCCAGAAATCCAGATATGTTTGATGTGACACATGTGTTAGCCTGAACTGACACAGCATTCATGATGGGATACTTACCGTTGACACATTGAGGGCAGAAGAGGAGACGTTTGCTGTCTAACTGACTGACTGTACTGTGTTGAAGAAGTCAGATATGAAACTCTGACATAAGCAGCGGGTTTTGCCTCAGAAGTGCAAAAATGCAAAGTTTGCCCTTGAAATGAAAGTCAAACGTAAACAGTTTTGCAGGCCTTGCTGTCCCAGACTGAAGCGCTTGATTGCATTATCGGAGGTAATCAAAGCAGTTTTAAGGTGGCACCGGTGGGATATAATGTGTGAACGGTGGCACGTGGGGAATTCAGATTATCCTTGGGCTGGAAGCTTTTACTGCTCTGTTAGTTTGCCTTTAGTGCAGAGAGGCACTAGTTAAGGGCTCATTTAATTTCCGGAATCAAAAGGAATTTACATTGCTACACAAGCGACTGCTAAGCCCTGTGGTCCTCAAAGTTTCATCAAGCGAATGCTGCAGGACACAAAACGCCATTCAGCAATTTTGGTTATACATTTAATAGGGCTATATGTTCGAATTTTTATGAATTAATGACTTTTTTTATTGCCAATCTGTGAAAAGCTTGTAAATGAATGGGGAAAATTTGATCTTCCTTACCTTATTTGGATGTCTAGGAAAGGCTGTAGACTGATTTTATTTTTTTTTTTTTTGTGTAAAGGCTTTGGATGGGTAAATTTAAAAGGATCTGACTTTTACATTCACCCCTGAAAGCCTCTATTCTGTTCTGTGTCATGAAAAAAATGTTCAAGATAATGCAGAAAGAACCATACTAGTGTAATGTCAATGTGTCATGCAATGAAAGGGGATTTATTAAATCGTTCCATACACTGTAAAAAAAAAAAGCAAAAAAAAGCTGCTTTTTTAGTTGAATCAACTTCATTTGTCTAGTCATCTCAACTTACATCCATAAAACTGACTAAATTTGAAGTAAAAATTTGTACAACAAAATGTAATTAAATTTGATCATTTTAATAATAGGGCGACACGGTGGCTCAGTGGTTATCACTGTAGCCTCACAACAAGAAGGTCGCTGGTTTGAGTCCTGGATGGGTCAGTTGGCATTTCTGTGTGGAGTTTGCATGTTCTCCCCGTGTTTCCTCTGGGTGCTCCGGTTTCCCCCACAGTCCAAAGACATGCGGTATAGGTGAATTGAATAAAACTAAACTGGTCGTAATGTATGAGTATGTATGGATGTTTTTCCAGTACTGGGTTGCAGCTGGAAGGGCATCCGCTGTGTAAAACATATGCTGGATAAGTTGGCGGTTCATTCCGCTGTGGCGACCCCTGATGAACAAAGAGACTAAGCCAAAGGAAAATGAATAAATGAATAAATTTTAGTATTGCAATTAGATTAAATTAGGCATTTCTTTTACAGTGTAGTCTTGAACGTTCTGATACAGTATATTCTATATTCTCAGAAATACTTCAGAACTAAACTAATAATAATTAAACCGGGTTAAACTAATTATTATTTGATAAGTAGTTCCTTAGATTGTTTTGGCTGGGTTTGTGTTGGGTCCAGTCAGCATTAGCCATTCTGAGTGTTATTTTGATTAGAAAATAACCCTTCAATTATCATCTTTAAAGTATAGTTTTGAAGACTTTATATATTTGTCTTCTTAACTAAGTCCAAGGAAAAATGTTAGTCCATCCATAGTAAAAAGTTAGAAACAAAAAATTCTGTGGAAGTTTTTATTTTTTTATTTTTATTTTTTATTTTTTTGTGAAACCCCCTTTTTATTTAATGTACAGTATTTGTCTTCTTAACTAAGTCCAAGGTAAAATGTTAGTCCAACTATAACTTTGACTTAATTTAGAAAGTTTTTCTTTATGAGTAATTATATTCAAAATGGTTCAAATAAGTGAAATACACCATGTCTTGTCACGGTGACAACACCGAGTTACTTACGAAACATCTAAGGCAGCAATAAAACAATATCTGCTTGGGTTTTTATAAATATCTGCTATATCACACTATTCACACAAACACTGTGTGAAATATGATGAAATCCAAAGCTACATGTTGACATTTCCAACACAAGAGCTATCCTCTAACCTGTGACTGATCTTTATTCATCCTTAACAGGCAGCAAAACACACATAGAGTAAATGCAGTGCTCCCAAACTGCCTTAAATTGGTTATTGATTGCGATTTTTCGGCAAGCAACAGTGCATCTTCTTTAGTCAACAGCTTGTGACATTTGTGTTCACAGCACCAGTGATAAGTAAATACACTAAAAGAGCCAAAAAATGTGACCTAAAAAAGATAATGATGACCGTACATTCTAATAGAAGCAGAAAAGAGCCTGTAAAGGATGACTAAAGGTCAGTCACAGGTTAGAGGATATAGCTCTCATGTTGGAAATGTCATCATGGAGCTTTGAAATATAGCAGATATTTATAAAAACCCAAGATGATATTGGGCGACACGGTGGCTCAGTGGTTTTGCCTCACAGCAAGAAGGTCGCTGGTTCGAGTCCCGGCTGGGCCAGTTGGCATTTCTGTGTGGAGTTTGTATGTTCTCCACATGTTTGCGTAGGTTTCCTCCGAGTGTTCCAGTTTCCCCTACAAACCAAAGACATGCGGTATAGGTGAATTGAATAAACTAAATTGGCCGTAGTGTATGTGTGTGAATGAGTGTGTATGGATGTTTCCCAGTACTGGGTTGCAGCTGGAAGGGCATCCGCTGTGTAAAACATAGTTGGCGGTTCATTCCGCTGTGGCGACCCCTGATGAATAAAGGGACTAAGCTGAAGGAAAATTAATGAATGAATGAAGATGATAATGTTTATTGCTTCCTTATGCCCTATCCACATGAACATGGGTATTTTTTCACCTATGATGAAAATCATCTTTTGGAAACTGTTTGGACAGAACTGTGTGTAGGTGTAGTGTGTCCACAGTCATATTGGGGTGATATAAAGACAATAAGTCTCTTTTTTTAAATTTCCTGATGTTAAAATAGCCTCCCATTTTGAGGCTGACCACAATGGGACAAAATGGGACAAAATATACACTTTTTATACACATAAACACTTATTTAACAACATATTTTACATGCTAATTTGCACATAACAGCTGCCATTTAACGTTGTATATAGTAATATTCCTGTACATACACTTGTCAATTTGTATATTTGCATTCACTATTACTTTTATTTTTTAAATATATTTATTATCTGTTCTTTGTCCTGTCTCTGTAATTCTGTTGCACTGTAGATTTCTGTCTCGAAAACAAATTCCTCGTGTGTGAACATACCTGGCAATAAAGCTCTTTCTGATTCTGATTCTGAATGTGACCAGGAGTGCGGTTTCCCCGCCCACCGAATTGATTGACAGCCTCGTATTAATATGTCTCCGTAGTAACGCGTATAATCATATCCACAAGACAGGACATGCGCAAAGCAACAGGGATTAAACTATCTCTTCAGCTCTCTGTGTTCAGCAGCACCTCAAGAATGAGTTTTACAAGTTTAAAACATTTCTAAAACAGTGCATGTTTGTAATAAAGAGAGTCAAATCGCTTCGTAATTCTTCACCACAGCCGCATAGTGTCAGTACAATTATAAAAGAAGACTCTTCAATCCCGGTTCATGGACTTAAGTCAGGTTTATTTTGTACATTAACATAACGGATATCCATACAGCAGTGTATATTAACGTGTATCCTGTCCCATTTGCCGTGCAAAAACAGTGCAAAGCTAAACACAAGTGTGTGTGATTGTGTGACTCGTTGTTGTAGAAAGGCTTGAATTAACTCCACAACAAATACATCAACCGTTGGTAAAGTTCTTACTGTAGTAAGGGAGTAAGAAGTTATTCTTGTCTGATACTGTGCTGCTTATGCATGAGACGCAGCAGGAGAAGCTACACCCATCATAGCAATAGTGAGCAAATTCTTTGGCTCTGACACGCACGTGAAAACAGTGGGCGGGGGAAGCAGCTCATTTGCATTAAAGGCACAGGCACCAAAACAGCTACAAAGTCAAAACAGCTCAAATTTCTAATATACACAAGGTATAATAAATAATCTGATGGGTATTTTGAGCTGAAACTTTACAGACACATTCTGGAGACACAAAAGACTTATCTTAAATCTTGAAAAAGGGGTAAAATTGGAGCCCTTTAAGGTAAGTGGTTGCAAACAGTTTATATGGGCTGAATTTAAACAAATTAAATAGAGTAAATTGAGTAACTTAATGTGTTTAAATTCAGCCCATATAAATTGTTTGCAACCAGTTACCTTAGAAAAAATGAGTACATCCAATTAATAATTTTTTTCAGTGTTAATGTGCCCTGATTTTCATGGTGCATTGTGGGACCTTTCAGGACACAAACATCTTAGTGCCCTGGAAGAATTTTGTGATTAAGACAGAACTTAAAACCACTGATGCCTTGATCAGTGCCCTGGCTACTGAAAAAGGGTGCTGATTGAGACGCACCCATGGTTTACTTCACATATTTAACCATTTTGAATGAAATGACTCCTGAAAAGAGCCCAAAACGTGACCTAAAAAAGATAATGATGACCATGCACTCTAATATAAGCAGGAAATAGTCAATCTGAGGGCTTGTTCAGATCTGATACAACCACAGCTTTCGATAATAGCAAACACATGTGATTTTTACAGCAGCTCTGCACGCTGAATTCATTTCCTCTGTGTTTTTGCTCAGAATTCAACAACCCAGTGATCTCAGTGTCTGACACTTGGCTGTTTTCATAAAAAACATCTCCAGTTTCAACACCGAAATGCACATTACTGTATTCCCTTTGTATAAAGTAATCACATGGCTCGCGTCCAGCAGGCGTAGATGTCCGTCTGTGAGGCTAATGTGTCTTGTCCGCGCTCCAAAACTATTAAAATATTTGGAAGATGCGAGACCTCCATACTGTATTCTCATAAACCGTGAAATATCTTCTGTATTGATTTGCAGACAATAAATATTCTGTTGCTAACCCGAGGAGCTTAAATCTTTAAGATAGATTGTAAGTAACGACCATGAGTCATTGACTTTTAAACGTGCTAGCTGTCTTTGATCACAACGAGATGGTTTTATTCTTAAACTTTAACAGCACGGGTCTTTATGGAAATCTTTAAGGACGCGCTGTGGCCTCGGGCTCGCTCTGGGCTTCAGGAGACCTCTGGACCCTGAGAGGAGGGTATTTTTAAGGGAGGTTTTTGGGTTGAAAAACTTCACGGGGAGTCATTCTGGCTCCAGGCAATACAGGACTCAGTGGAGAATATAATGGAAAAGAGAGAAGAGATCGCTGACTCAGGATAAGATGCGCATGGAATAGTAGAGAGCGAGGGAGAGAGAGAGATTTATGTTTATGCTCGTCTGCCCGTCTCAGTGACCTACATATTTTGAAAATGCTTTCTGCATTCTGCTAAATCAAAGATGAGATCTTCTCTAGCATGTAATCATAACTCAATTTACAAGGATCGTTCAGGCGAAAGTGAAAGTTCTGTCATTGTTTACTCATCCCCGTGCTATTTCAAAGCCATATGACCTTTTTTCTATGTGCTACATTTTATTTGAGTTAACTTGCTGTCTGACAAGCTTGTCAGATTTGGAAAGATTTGACAGTGATTAAATCATGACTGAAAACACTTTATTTTAGGGTGTCTGTGTTACACATGCTCCATGTACTTAATGTACTGTAGCATGCTAGGGGGGTTACAATTGGGGAAAAAACAGGTTTGTTTTTTTGAGAGAGTTGAGTTGGTGTTGTTCTGGCAAACTAAAGGATTACTTATCTGTCTACAACGTGTAAAAGTTCATTAATAGATACGTTTGAACCGTTAAACGCTTCCTGGCCTTCTTCAGTCTGTTACAGTACTATAGTAATTACAATTAATTCTTCATTATATTCTATTTCCGTATTCTAACCCTAACCGCATAGTAAGTACGTGTAGTTAATTAATAAAATCCACTATTTAAATGAATAGTTACAAAGTAACAAAGACATCTTACGATAAAGTGTAAGCTGTGAGGACATTTTCTATGATGCTAATAGACCAGTATTGATCAAATTTTCTAAATGAAGGAATACTTGTATGTTTAGTTTTTTTATTTATTTAATTTCATGGTGGCAGCTCACAGCAAGAAGGTCGCTGGTTCGAGCCTCGGCTGGGTCAGTTGGCATTTCTGTGTGGAGTTTGCATGTTCTCCCCGTGTTCACGTGGGTTTCCTCCGGGTGCTCCATTTCCCCCACAAGTCCAAAGACATGCGCTATAGGTGAATTGGGTAAGCTAAATTGTCCGTAGTGTATGTGTGTAAATGAGTGTGTATGGGTGTTTCCCAGTGATGGGTTGCGGCTGGAAGGGCATCCGCTGCGTAAAACATATGCTGGATAAGTTGGCGGTTCATTCCGCTGTGGCAACCCCAGATTAATAAATGGATCAATACATGGAAATTCTCATGTCTAGTTGTTAGTGTAAAATAGCTAAATACATTAATTATTTTAAATTAATGATAAAGGGTTTACAAATTATAGTTGATATATCTGATATGTCTACAAAATTAATCCATCCATCCATCCATGTTTGTTTTTGTTCATAAACAACTCTCCTAGTAGGCAGAAAGTTAGTCCTAATATTAGTTCACTGTTTGTGTGTGTATTTATTTATGCAAAACTTATTTTTACTAATTATTTATGCAAAAATTAATTTATGCAAAACTGGCCCAGCCAGCACTCGAACCAGCAACCTTCTTGCTGTGAGGCTACTGTGCCAACCAAATATATGATTATGTTTTATTATTATTCATTGATATTTTCTGAAGTATTGAACTCTGGATCCCAGCAGCACAGTTGCACTATATGTTGGCTCACTGACAGTTTTATTTATGTATTTATTTTTACTATTACACTTGCTATGAACATAACCATGGTTGCTGGCATGACACTAAACAATAATTTAAATAATAATTTTTAAGCCATTTTTTGTGACTCAGCCCATGCCCCCTCTAACTGCTTACCACTGGTTAACGTGAAAAGGCATGAACCGGTGGTCAATTTAGTTGAATAGCTTCAGCATGCTACAGTCCTGAAACTGATGTTATCATACCAGAACCACCACTTCCTCACTCATGTTTCCTCAGTCAAAACAAACAACACACAGCAATTTTCCTGTTTACCGCAACAAAGACCCGAGCGCTGTTAATCTTAGCGATACACACAAACGCTTCTCATTCAGACAAACCACCTTCCTCCAAAACCCGTCGGCAAATATGCATGCTCAAATGTGTATGCATAATGGACAGGCATTCTGGCACTCTGGATTTCTTGACTATTCTCAGAACCTTTCATTTGGAGGGAAAGTAAATAAATAAGCTGAAACAGCAATGCTGGGAAAACAAAATGCCTAAGTACTAAAATTAATGACTAGGTCCCATGGAGGGCTCGACTGAAGTGGTCTACCCCAAAGGCTCTGGTTTTCGATCTGGTTTTCTTCTCCAAAGGGCACATGATGGCCTCTTTATTGCACGTCTAACCATTGCCGGCATTATGTCTTACAGATGCTGCAATTTCATGCCTTCACGATCCAGCACCTCACTTTAGAGTTTGCTCACGGTGCATGTGACCACTGACAGCCATATGGTCAGAGGATATTGATTTAGCTTTTTTAATCTCAAAACAAGTGTTTGCGAGCGGGAAACCGCTCTGGATATTTAGTCCCGAATGATGTCATTGACAGTAATCTATAAGAGTATTTCTAATTATGTGTGTGTAAGAGTAAAACTAGCTGATGTGAAACAGAATTCGAGCTGAATCACTGTTAAAAACTGTGGAATGCTCTTGTGTGGTGGACAGTTTTATTGCGCGAGTTGATTTGTGTGGTATCAGTTCTTCAAATGTAAACACATCCAGATATGTCCAAGAGCAATAAAACAGTCGTTAACTAAAAACAAAGAGCTCTCAGAGCCGGGGAACAGGGGAGAGTCCTGGTATATTAGTTCATTACTTCTAGTGTAAAATGGTTTATGGTTTCTAGCATTGGAACAAAGGGTGTTTATTGTCGCAGTTGCGTATCTGGTGCTGTGTTACAGTTTTTACATTTCACAAACACTTGTTTAAAGATTAACTGAAATCATAAAGTTATTTGTGTGTGTGTGTGTGCGTGCGTGCGTGCGTGCGTGCGTGCGTGCGTGCGTGTGTGTGTATGTTTGTGTATATTACATGTGTCCTGCCTAGAGGAAAAAAAAATGTTTTTAAAAATGTATGAGGAAAAGTGATATAAAATCAGCATTTGTAATCTATATGAGCAATATTACACAGCCATGCTATATGGCTCTAAATCAAGTATGTAGGCTCACATCTACAGCAGAATCACAGCTTGCTGGTATAGAGTCATATCACGTGGGTTCAATATATTGAATTATCGACATTGAAAACATTCAATATTATAGATATTATTAAAGATTTGGAAGGATCAACTTCTTTTGCCATGACCGAATGAAGCCTTCATCTGGACATGCTGTCAGAAGGTTTCAGTCACTTTAGAAAGGATCACCATCTTGCAAAGTCAATGAAAATGGGAAAGCTATGCTGCCACTTATAGGAGTTTTCAGATAATTAAGCAAAATATCACCAGGTGCCAGATCCTTGTTTGTACCTTTATTTTGGTCCTTTCAACATAAAAGTCTTTGTGACACCAGTGATACCTGCACAAGACAATCACAATGAATAAATAAAACTGTTTCTCAAAACCAGATTATTAAATATTGTTATTTATATAAAATGTAGTTTATTGAATGATAATATTAACTTAGCAACAGCCGTTATACAAGTTGCTAAATATTTTAGTGGTGTGTACAAAGGCATAATTTTGATATAGCACAAGATGTTGCCCTGAGTCAATTGTATTTGCTCTAAAATAATATGTTAATGAGACTAAAGACTATTTTAAAGACTATTTATTCAAAAACAAATTACATTCCATGTTTAACCACTATAAAAAATAGTGGTATATTCAAAAATAAGTGTCACTGCTCTCAGCAGCGAACATGAGCTATAAACAACCACTGACGCACTGGAACTCTCATGTCCAAAATTGTTGAAACTGACTGTTTATGGTTTTCAAACAAGCACTGCAATAAACAGCAAATTTGAATTCTAAACAACTACATTTTTACATAGGAATCTAACCAGAAATATATTTATAATTACTCATAAAAAGTTTAATGTCTGAATACATGAATACTTGTGAATATTTCTAAACTAAATAATTATTTGTTCAATGAAACCTGCAACCAAAGCACAGTTTGCTGGACCATTTCCTCCCCCTCAGTTGGTTCTTTTGAAGCAGTCTCAACTTTTGGTGTAATTTGAGCAAACAGTACTTCAGAAGATAGCATAATCTACAGCGCAGCAATGGCTTTAAGCAGCAGTCACTTGAGGACAGAGTTCAGTCAAATGAAACGTCTCCAGGCAGCACAGCACAGTCACCGCTGCAGTTACGCCGGCTCTGTTTGCATGTTTCTAATTGTTTCTTTTATTTAGGAGCCCTTGAGGTCCTCTGGAGAATCATAAATTGTGTAATTAGGGGCAGTGAATGGAAATCCAGAAACATTTCGCCGTCTTGTAGTCTGATCTCTCCCGAGTATCTATAGTCTTTCAACTCACAGCCTTCTGAAGCATTCTGTTCTCCTTTGCGTCAGATGCCTCCACAAACTGAAGCTCACTGAGTAAAAAATGTATTTATTTTTTGTTTTGTTCCAATAATTGCATTGTTCGAGATGTTTTCCCCTTTAACTGGTGTTTTCGCCCACCGTTGTTTGAGTTTGGGTCTGTTTCAGTCAGCGGGGGGTGGATTTTTCATTAACTTAACTACTTTTGGTAAGTGTGAGAGGCTGCTCTGACTGACAGCGTTGTTCGATTGAGATTTCCTCTATTCAGAGTGGGTGTGGCTGAGGGGAATTGATCAAGCCCCCCGCTGCCGCTTCTCATCTTCTGCCTGGTGGCAGGTGGAAATGGGCTGTGGATGAACTCCAGTCTACTGGAAATGGGATTGGATTGGGAGTGAACGGGGGCGGGGATGTTCACATTTCACTGGCAACACACTCATCCCTTCTTTTCAAACTGGAATTGACCTCATTGATCTGAAATGCTGAGGATTTGCAGCTGATTATGGAGAAAGTCAGTTTTCATTTGAATTAAGCTTTATTGGAATAGTTGCTGAACATCTGAACGCTGTGGTCCATCAGTTTCATTACAAAAGTAGTTTTAGCTAAATTTATGGATATAGTAAGGATATACTGTACAGTAATAGCTTTTTTTGTGAGGATGTATATAATACCAGAATGAATGAATGAATATTATTATTATAAAAAAATAATAACCCTCAAAATTATCTGGAAATCTAGAGCATTTCAGTTATTAAGTTTGCTTTATTTTATTATTTTTTCTATGTCAACATGAATATATTCATAATCTTGTATGATATTCATGCAGACTTTATTTATTTATTTATTTATTTATTTATTTATTTATTTATTTATTTATTTATTT
>CAIGQV010014432.1:14786052-14804817 GCA_903798115.1 Danio jaintianensis | reverse complement strand
TTGATTGATTGATTGATTGATTGATTGATTGATTGATTGATTGATTGATTGATTGATTGATTGATTGATTGATTGATTGAATTAACAAAATCTATTTGATAATGTACAATTCACTCCTTTAAAAAAAAATGAAAAATCATACCAAGGCAAAATATAATTGGTTGCAGCTGGAATTGAATTTAGCCAATTTGTCAATCCTGGCTAAGCAGTTATCCTGGTCAGTTTTGCTTTTTTTTTTTATAGAGTTTGCAGTCTGTATCAGCTTGGTCAGGGTAGTGAAACCAGCTTAAATCGCTGAACACAGACAAATCATCTTTTTAAAGTAAAATTTCTGTTCAGGATTATGTAACCCTAATTTTATGTAACCCCCCCCTAATTTTCATGCACTGTGATGTAGATCCAGCTTGGTGCATCTGTCAGAATGGAATACAGAATATATTCTCTATGTTCTATAATGTATCAGATCAAATCATGAGTGCAGAATTGAGTTTAATGTAGCGGTGCAGTTATTTTCTCTGCTGTGAAGTGTTGAAGACAGCCCTCCATCATCATCTATCATCCCTATCTGTGAGTATACTCATCTCTCCAAAGTACCGGATCATCTTTTCCTCCAATCGCTCATCATTACAGGACCACAGTACTAGAAGCGTCTCTTTCTCTGTCTCTCTCCTCTACAGCCGCAGTTTACTTCTCATTCCTTCTCCAGCTGCAATCTCACATCTCTATGACATATCATGACTACAAGACTATTTTTTTTTTCTATTTTCAGCTTTTCATTATTTTTGTTCTTGAACAGGCAGTGATGCAGGAGTGACAGGTGTTTCAGTATCGCTGAGGTACAGTATCAGTCTTATGGTTGTGAGCAGTGTTTGTGGAGAATAGTGTGATTAAACAAGGCTGATCTCTGCTGAGGTAAATGTTGTTGCATTTGGGCATTTTCAATGCTGAAAGTGTTTGCACAGCTAGACACATTTCGTCTTGAATAAACTATTTTTGTGATAAACTCGGTTGTTGTAGTTTAGTACTTCCAGCATGGCATGGTAATGTAAAAAAATAAAAGTCAAGGACTCCAAAATCCATATCAAGGACTCCAAAAAAGTGTATTGTAGGGGTTTTCAAACTTTTACATGTCAAGGACCACAACAATGATTATTTTTGTGCGAAGGACCCCCATGCTAAAATGTAATAGACATCTATAGAGTTGTTTTGTATTAATTAATTTTTTTATCAAAGTAATTATTTTATTTATTACACAAATATCTTACTCAAAATGTGTTATTAGCATTTTTGTTATTGTATAAACATTTTGAGTAATTTATTCATTTGAATATTTAGCATATATTTTGTATTATTTGTTTTAATAATGCTTTTAAAAATAATTATTATTTTGTTATGTATGTATATATATTTGCTGCAAAAGTCATGGTATATGAAACTTATATTTTGTATCCACTTTAGCTGAACAGCTCCTGCCAAATGAACAAATGCAGATGTTAATGCACACAAATGATGAAGAGAATTGTTCATAAATGTGCTGTAGACTCATCTAAATAATCTAATTGCTCACATATGTTGCTAAGAAACAGAAGATATAATAATATTTCACAGACAGGTAGATTCTCTTTATGTAATCACAGTTTCAGTGCACACATTTTCCAAACGGTAAAACTTATGCCAAAGTATTGTTCTGCTTTAAGAATTTATATATTTTTAAGCAATTAAGCATTCATTTGTTCATACGTGACAGTAAACATATAATACATATGTAGTATACAGTCGTGGCCAAAAGTTTTGAGAATGACACAAATATTAGTTTTCACAAAGTTTGCTACTAAACTGCTTTTAGATCTTTGTTTCAGTTGTTTCTGTGATGTACTGAAATATAATTACAAGCACTTCATACGTTTCAAAGGCTTTTATCGACAATTACATGACATTTAGGCAAAGAGTCAGTATTTGCAGTGTTGGCCCTTCTTTTTCAGGACCTCTGCAATTTGACTGGACATGCTCTCAATTAACTTCTGGGCCAAATCCTGACTGATAGCAACCCATTCTTTCATAATCACCTCTTGGAGTTTGTCAGAATTAGTGGGTTTTTGTTTGTCCACCCGCCTCTTGAGGATTGATCACAAGTTCTTAATGAGATTAAGATCTGGGGAGTTTCCAGGCCATGGACCCAAAATTTCAACGTTTTGGTCCCCAAGCCACTTAGATATCACTTTTGCCTTATCGCACGGTGCTCCATCGTGCTGGAAAATGCATTGTTCTTCACCAAACTGTTGTTGGATTGTTGAAAGAAGGTGCTGTTGGAGGGTGTTTTGGTACCATTCTTTATTCAGGGCTGTGTTTTTGGGCAAAATTGTGAGTGAGCCCACTCCCTTGGATGAGAAGCAACCCCACACATGAATGGTCTCAGGATGCTTTACTGTTGGCATGACACAGGACTGATGGTAGCGCTCACCTTTTCTTCTCCGGACAAGCCTTTTTCCAGATGCCCCAAACAATCGGAAAGGGGCTTCATCGGAGAATATGACTTTGCCCCAGTCCTCAGCAGTCCATTCGCCATACTTTTTGCAGAAGATCAATCTGTCCCTGATGTTTTTTTTTGGAGAGAAGTGGCTTCTTTGCTGCCTTTCTTGACACCAGGCCATCTTCCAAAAGTCTTCGCCTCACTGTGCGTGCAGATGCGCTCACACCTCCCTGCTGTCATTCCTGAGCAAGCTCTGCACTGGTGGCACTCTGATCCCGCAGCTGAATCCTCTTTAGGAGACGATCCTGGCGCTTGCTGGACTTTCTTGGACGCCCTGAAGCCTTCTTAACAAGAAGTGAACCTCTTTCCTTGAAGTTCTTGATGATCCTATAAATTGTTGCTTTAGGTGCAATCTTAGTAGCCACAATATCCTTGCCTGTGAAGCCATTTTTATGCAACGCAATGATGGCTGCACGCGTTTCTTTGCAGGTCACCATGGTTAACAAAAGAAGAACACTGATTTCAAGCATCACCCACCTTTTAACATGTCAAGTCTGCCATTCTAACCCAATCAGCCTGACATAATGATCTCCAGCCTTGTGCTCGTCAACATTCTCACCTGAATTAACAAGACGATTACTGAAATGATCTCAGCAGGTCCTTTAACGACAGCAATGAAATGCAGTGGAAAGTTTTTTTCAGGATTAAGTTAATTTTCATGGCAAAGAAGGACTATGCAATTCATCTGATCACTCTTCATAACATTCTGGAGTATATGCAAATTGCTATTATAAAAACTTAAGCAGCAACTTTTCCAATTTTCAATATTTATGTAATTCTCAAAACTTTTGGCCACGACTGTACAGTATATAATACATTTATAATACAAAATATTTCTGTTTCTTTTCCACAAATAAATCTATAATAAGCAGCACAACTTTTACATGTCATGTAACTAACATTATTACTGCCTGGAATATTTGATTCTGATTGATCAATCACTACCTTCCAAGGCAAGTTATTCCCAGATAACAACCGATTAAAGTAATAAAACAGGCTCATCCGGGTACTACAAAGCATCTTGACTTATTGAGTATAATATTCATATACATATTTTGTATGCTTATCCAGCGAATTCGAATGTTATCAGTCGATTGAATGGCCGTTATCAGTGGTTTATCAGCTGATAGATATGGGCCAGTAGGGGCCTACTGCGCCTACTGGTAGGCTCAGAAGGCTGTTGTCAACCATCCACATAATTTATCAGCTATACTAATAGAGAAGAGTTCAGATCCAGATCTGTTTTTACATTACTGTGACGGTTGGGTTTAGGGTTGGGGTAGGGGTAGACGTTAATAAAATACAATTAATGGGAAATATAATTATATATAATAATAATATATAATATATATAAAATATAATTTAATAAATAATCAGCATAGGCATATTCTGCATTTTGTCTTTAAAACGAATGCTGCGTGGCGGTATACACGCTTACCTCCATATGAATGGATTTTGAGCCATTATCAGTTTCTCCAGTGGCTCACCGTGTACGTCGGCAGACTTGTGATGTGGTGTGGAGTTGACAGTGATAACGGGGTTCGAGTCTGGCGAAGAACGGTTTCAGAAAGCAGGTAAGACAAAAGCCGAACAAGTAAATTATTTGTTTTTTATTGCTTTTTTAAAAACTGACGGTTGGGTTTAGGGAAGGAGGAGGGCGGGTTAATCGGAGCAACCTCTGCTGGATTTACACGAGAAGAGCAGATATTTGATATCTCATATAGCTGATTACCCATGTGCATGGTTGATAACAGCCTTCTGAGCCTACCAGTAGGAGCAGAAGGCCCCTACTGGCCCATATCTATCAGCTGATAAACCACTAATAACGCCCATTCAATCGACTGATAACATTCGAAGCGGGTGGCTTATCTGTCATGGCACTATTCTTTACTGTTTGGCGCCATCGTGTGACTGAATAATGCAGGTTAGTGTAGGCTGCATTCAGCTATCTTTCTTTCTGCCAGCTCTACATTTAATCAAAGAGATAGTAAATCATTACAGCTCAGATCAGTGTTTTGTGTCTAATTGTTTGCTTTTGTGGCAAGTAGCCATATAATAAGTGGGATAATGTGCATTAAGGCAGTTGTTTTTGCAGAATAAAGTCCTTGAGTCTCATAACAGTTTTGTGCTTAGCATCGGTCTGCTGACAAAAATGTTGGGTTTTATTTTGCAAGAACAACCTCCTAGATGTACGTACATTATCCCTTATGACAAATATACAATATAAAAATAGTAAATATATACAACAGTGATATGAAGAAATGTTTCTTTAGCACCAAATCAGCATGTACAGTATAAGCTAACATTCTAAAAAAAAGTACAATTGTGTATTTATAAATTGTTATTTTATTTATATTATTTTAGAATGCTTAAATTAAGCTGATTTCCATCCCTTTTTTTTCTTCACCTTTTTTAACACTCTTAAAAAATTCTGGATTGTTTTAACCCATATTTGTACAAACTCAAACCTTATCATTTTAACCCAACGGTTGGCTTTGTCCATATTTGACCCACATTTGGGTTGAATCAAATGAGATTTATTTATTTGTTTATTTACAAACATTATGCACAAAAAAAACTAACATTTTTAAGGTAACAAATTGACCACTCTTGTAAATAGTGATAGAGACGCACAGTATCTTCTGTAAACATTCCAGTTAGCTTCTTCATACGGTCAGATTTATACCTTTTCTATAATTACGTTGTCAGATTTAGCTACCCTAAATGTCAAGTACAAAAGATACTTCACAAGTCACTCCTATGGCCTCTTTCTGGGCGATTTGAAGTCAGACTAAGTTGAAATGAGCACAGACTGCAAGACTATAATAGAGTTGGGTGAGTGCAGTGTCTGTGTGTGGTAGAGTTCATCATAGCCAAAAGCCCATCAGCAAGTAAACCTAGATTTCCCTGAGCTCACACAATGGCATCATCCACCATAATCTTCTCCATAATATCTCTTTTCCAGGGGCATTCAGTGATTTAACATTTGCAAGATGTGGCAGAATGTGTCTGGAACCACGGCAAGAAAAAGACAGAACCGGCGCTCATTTTTCAGCCCACAATCAACTGAAACGGGCAGAAGTAACTCTTCCAGAAAGCAGTGCCAGCTGTGCACCAAAGAACAGCACATCTGCAGAGGGTTAGAGCTAATCCAGACCTCCGCTGAGCTCCAGCTGCAGAGAAAGATCCCGTATGATGCACCGGCTCCCCACAAAACCCCAAAATAATGCTCTTTCTGAAAGAGGAAAGTCAACCAAATGTTATTGAGCGGTTCACAATAACACTCACAATGGGACAGCTGGCGAGCGGCCCAGTGTTGGTGGAAACCAAGGACAGCGGTCAAAACATGGTGACAGCTCTCCTTTTTTCTTCTGCTTTTCTTCTTCTGGCATGGTCTAATCATAGACTGTAAAAATATGGACGTAGTGATGTCACTCATAGATTTCTGAGGAGCGCAAATAAAGCTACAAGTGGGCGTGGCCAATGCCGGCATCTTGTCAGCCCGTCACCACGCCACCATGCATCACTCCCCAGTAACCAAAAATGGTCAAAGAGGCAGGGGTATGGGCGGGCTACAGATGTGTTGCATTTTCCTTAGATATTTTTTTTTCTTTGGGTGAAATGTTCAACACTTTAACTGGTTTTGGCCACATGTGCTTGGTTGTATACCATATTAATAAAGTGTTTACTGGGTTTGAACTTTCAAAAAAGCTGTTTTAATGCATTGAGCCACATTAAGCTTTATTTTCTTATATAATGGCATTTTTTCTACAGGAGGAAAACACTAATTACTTCCAAATGCTTCAAATATAGTCTGTGTTAGTAAATGCTAGGCTATTTATGAAATGCAGGTATAGCTATGTATAATTTTTTTTCAAATGATTCAGCTAATCAGTCTGTCGCCCTATGTAAAACCACATAAAACAAAAGCACAGATGTGATATATATGCCAAGTTCAGTGACTAGATTCACCTGAGGTCATGTGAGGGCATTGTGAGAGCATTCAAGTGAACACGTCCTTAATTCTGCAGAATTTTAAGGCTTAATATAAATTAAACAAACAAGTTTTTAAAAAATCACCCCCCTCAGTTTTCATTAATGGTAATATTAGCTATATGCACCAAAACCATTTTTTGTACCAGGTTGTAAACACCCTGTTTTCACCTGTAAAGCTGTACATTTTAACACGAGAGTCTATAAGTATTTACTCCCTTTTGGAGCCAGCCCCCAGTGGCCAGTTGATGAATTGCATTGTTGTATTGTTTCAGATACTACTGTACTGGCTTCACAAAGGAGAACGTGAGGTTGCCGCTTGGGTAAAATGCATGGAGCGCATTCTTTCCTGCATGCCTGGACAGTACTGAGCAAATCTGAGTGTAGAGCTGATTAAAGCAGGCATGATGCGGCCCATGCATGTAATGCTATTTAAAGCGCCACACTCGCTTCTCAGATTGAATTGATAGCTAATGAAAATCTGAAGGCATGGAGGAAATGCTTTGATAGACAAATTAAAATTCCATGAAAAGTGGAAAAGGTTGGGAGGAAAATAAGCACAGCAAGAGGCAGATGTGATATCTGTTTGATTAAAGTGAGATGCACATGCTTTCGTTGCCAGGGGATTTATTGCACTTCAAGGCAGTCTAAGAAAGTTGATTTAGCATGTTTTATATCATAGCTAATGTGTTTTTAATCATGTTGTTAGCATGAATTAACACACTTCAAATATTTCAATGTTACACTGATATTTTTCAGCATTTGTCCGAGCCAAGAGAGCTCAAGTGCACTGTGTTAAAGAGATAGTTCACCCAAAAATGAAAATTATGTCATCATTTACTCACCCTTGACTTGTTCCAAACCTGTTTGAGTTTTTGTTGAACACAAAGATATATTGACAAATACTGAAAACCAGTAAGCACTGACTTCCATACTATTTGTTTTTCCTACTATGGAAGTCAATGGTAACCACACACTCAAAATATCTCCTTTTGTGTCTTCAGAACACGTCAAATTCTGTAAATTATGACAGAATTGTCTATTTGGGTGAACTATATCCTTAAGAAAACACATGCAAATAGAAAATCACAAAAAAAATAAGTCAAAACATCATTATCAATTTGATAAAACATACACGTGCAAATTCTCACAACACATGCAAATGCAGAAACACGCTGCAAAAAACAAACAAAAATGCAGACCACAACAGAAATGTGTCAGGGGACCCCAAAAAGTGACAAACCCAGCTGCTTGCTGTTTAGAGTCAGCGGTTCAGGACATTAAAATAAAAAAACAATCTCTCCAAATTCGACAACACACACGCCTCTAAATGGAAAGCAGCCAAGTCCGTCACTTTTTGGGGACCTTCGACACATTTCTGAACAAATCTAATCCATCTGTGGGTAAGCTAAAATTGTCCGTATTGTATGTGTGTGAATGAGTGTGTATGAATGTTTCCCAGTGATGGGTTGCAGCTGGAAGGGCATCCGCTGCGTAAAACATATGCTGGATAAGTTGGCGGTTCATTCCGCTGTGGCGACCCCAGATTAATAAAGGGACTAAGCCGAAATGAAAATGAATGAATGAATGAATCCATCTGAGAGAATTATAAATAAGCAAAACACGAACAAAATGGCAACCCTTCTAGTGCAGTCAGTGCTCCAATTCACTCACTCATTTTCATTCACTCCTTTAAGTGGACTGTTGTGAACTAATGTAGGGAAAAGTGAGTGAGGGTATACACTTGTGCAGTGTTTCTCAACCACGTTCCTGGGGGACCACCAGCTCTGGAGCTCTTCTCCATGTCTCCTTAACCAAACACACCTGATTCCGATCACCAGCTCATTAGCAGAGACTGAAAGTACTGTAATGGGCGTGGCAGACAAAGGAGATATCCAAAACATACTGTGTTGGTGGTCCTCTAGGAACGTGGTTGAGAAACACTGCACTAGAGATAAATTTTGGATAAAAACTATATTTTTGGTTATAGTCATGTGACTATAGTGGCCCCATAGTCCAAAATGAATGTGGATGATTTTTTTTTTTTTTTTTAATAATACCCATCTTTTAAGGATTTTCTAGTACAGATTTTGTTTAGAGACAATTGTATTAAGCCATGCAAGTCTTAATGACTGGGGTTTCCTTTTAAAGTCGCCAAGAAACAAAAACTATGATTAAATTTTTTTTCTCTATTGTGACACGTCCACTTTAAATGGTTCTGAAGAAATGTAGGGAAGTACATGATTTTATCCTCTGGGAACCAATTGGATTGTTGGAAGATGGGTGTTGCTAACAAAATGAAAGAAGACTGATGAATGGATGAAAGCGGAGCAGAAATGAGACAACCTGATGGCTCCGCCTTAAAGTCATTCCATGTGACCAGAAGTGAAGAAAAGTCGTTTAAAGGGGGAGGGAAGGTTATGATATTTGATTAAAGATTCTTAGGGCAAAATAATTGTTACAAAATAATTAAGTGCACAGATACATCCTTTTTAACAAGCACTACTATATACCTATAAAAATGTGAAGAGTACATTTTGATTTTATTTACCCACTTTAAAGACTTCCTGACTAAAATAAGTGTGTTTGTAAATCAGGTGCTGATTCATCAGTTTGTGAGTCTGCAGTTTGACTGTTCTGTGACTGATGTTGTTAATATGGTATGGTGGTTTTCTAGCAGGCTGATGGACAGGCATCTGTTCCTACAGACTCTAATTAACGTCTGCCGTCTGTGAAGAAACATCTCTACTGTCAAACTCAACAGCTGATCACACTTGGAAAACTCTGATGGATGAGCACAGTCCTGATGCTGGTACTCCTGAAGTCCTGATAGCAGTGGTAGACATTATCAGAGGTGTAGTTCCAGCTCCTGCATGTTGAATGCAATGAAGCATTCCAGTTGTTTCTGACAATATAACAACTTTTTCCGGTTTACTGAGCAGTTCAGTTATGCTGAATCATTATTTTTGTTGCATAGCAATGTTCTGTTCGGTCAGAGACTATGGTCGCACTTCACAATAAGGTTTCATTAGTTAATGTATTTACTAACATGAACTAATTATGAACAATACTTGTACAGCATTTATTAATCATAGTTCAACAATTACTAATGCATTATTAATATTTAAACTCATGCTTGTTAACATTAGTTGATGCACTGTGAGTTAACTTGAACGAACAGTGGACAACTGTATTTTTATTAACGTTAATAAACACATACTGTAATAAATGTATTGTTGTTCATTGTTTGTTGATGTTAGTAAATGCATTAACATTAACTAATACAACCTTATTGTAAAGTGTTACCGAGACGATGTTCTCTATAGTGAAGAAGTAACATTTTGAATGTAAAATTTTAGATGAACAAACAATTAAAATATTTTATTTTAGATTATTTTATGAGTAAGAGTATATATTGTTCAGATATTAATTAATAAGCATAAATAGTTTTATTAGATTGTATATTTTATTTTAATTTAAGCTTTAATGAATGTGTACAATTATTCTTGGTAAAAAAAAAAAAAAAGTAAATAAAATGCGTTATTCCTAAACAAGTTTTAATTTATTTTATTTCTTCTTTTATTGCTTTATATATCTTATTTTAAATTATATTTTATTAAGAGGTTTTTTTTTGTAAATGATCATTAAAATTATAACTTTTAAATACAGTTAATAAAATAAAAACTATTATTCCTATTTTACTTTTATTCATATTTTTTATTTACAATTTTTTTTTCATTTATTTAAAATAATAAGTATGTATATATATATATATATATATATATATATATATATATATATATGTGTGTGTGTATTTGTTTAAGTAAATATTCATACAAAATTACTTAAGATACATTAATATGTTAATTCCAGAATCACATTTTTCAAATGAGATTTGCTCAAGTGCCTTTTAATAACCTTTTTTTTTTTTTGTACCACTACACAACACTGCCATTCAAGAACCACAAAGCAAGGGCATAATATGATTACAAAAAAAAAAATTATGATTACATTTCAGAAGCTATAGGAAAGCCCCGACTGAAAAATGCAGACACTTGAAGCATCCATTGTCTCCTAGTGTGGCTGATGTTCAGTTTTAATAAAGCTGCTCACAGTGGTCAAACTGTACATCGAGGGCCCTCATTGAACTTGTGTACAGTGCTGTTTGTGAGTAAAGCCCTGTCCCTGTAGATGTGTTTTGCAGAAGTGGATTATGATGACGGCCGGACTAATCTAGTTAAATGTGAAGATCCCCTTTGTGAGCCGAAATTCTCCCACTCTTCCCGTAGCTCATCCTCTACCACAGTCAAACAAAAGCTCAGCGAGAAGCTGGATCATATTAAACACAGAGGAATCTGTCGCTGCACAATCCCACATTCCCAGAGTGTCCCGAAACCACAGCAAAACCAGCTGCGCTTTTCTCTCCCAGCAAACAAACACGATTCAGTTTACAAAGAGGAGAATAAACTGACATGTACTTCACATTTCCATGAAAAAAAACAATATCTGTTCAAACAGTGTTAGTCGTGTAAGTTCAGCTGTCACACTGAAATAAATATAAATCAACCTTTTGTGAAGTACAACAATAAATTTGCTGTCATAATTTCTTAATTGTGATATTAAATGTCAAGGATAACTAGAATTTACTACGAACAATTTTAAATATTTACACATTTACTTCATGTAATAAATGAACTTAGTGAAAAGAGTTAAATATTATAATTAGTTTACTTGTAATATTAGAATTTTTTTAATAATTGTAAATAAACCCAGTATTATTAAGTGTATTTTAATCAAAACGTATTGAGTTGTTTAGCATAGCTGGCAACGCTCACACTAAATTGTATTGTTGAATTTTATTTGTTGTCAAAGATGTAGAATATAGGATTATAGCTTATTTAAAAAAATAAATAAATAAATAAACTAGAAATGCCTAAATAATTATAGGAAGTAGCACAAATTGATAAAACAAAGTACTGTGAAACTATTACAGAAAAAAAAAAAAAAAAAAAAAAAATACTAACTTGTAACTGACAAGATTTACTTAATTTGATAAAAGCAATGTTTCTTTTGCTAGAAAAGAAATTAACTTTACTTAATTCATTTAAATAAATATAGATTCACAATTAAAGGTAATCAATAAATTTTATGAGGGTGACACGGTGGCTCAGTGGTTGGCACTGTCGCCTCACAGAAAGAAGGTCGCTGGTTCAAGTCCCGGCTGGGTCAGTTGACATTTCTGTGTGGAGTTTGCATGTTCTCCCCATGTTGGCGTGGGTTTCCTCCAGGTGCTCCGGTTTCCCCCACAGTCCAAAGACATGCGCTATAGGTGAATTGAATAAACTGAAATGGCCGTAGTGTATGTGTGTGAATGAGTGTGTATGGATGTTTCCCAGTACTGGGTTGCAGCTGTGCATCCGCTGTGTAAAACATATGCTGGATACGTTGGCGGTTCATTCCATGGTGGCGACCCCTGATGAATAAAGGGACTAAGCCGAATGAATGAATAATTTATTTAGGAGTGTTAGGTTAAATATTACGTGAATTTTAAAAGATATTGACAAGTTAATTGTACTTGATATAAGGTTAGTCAAATTTATTAGAATTTTACTCATTTAAATTGTTAATGAGGATTTTATCAAGTAAATCTTAAGTATTTTTACAAATAACAAAACAAAAAAGCACAACAAAACAAAATTCCTATAAAACCAGTGAGAACCCTAACAACAAATGTGAGTTGGTTTACAAAAAGAAAAATAAGCTAAATGTACTTAACATTTTGTCAGAATTTTTTTTTTTAAATGTCGGTTTAGGCTGAAATTCTGTGAGCTAGCATGACGAGGGAACTAGCATGCTAGATTTCCTTGAGGATTTCAGTACTGACCTTTTTGCGAGTCATTGTCATGTGAGGATTACACTTGTTGTGCTCAATATTTTGTTTTCACTTTAATGAAAGTAAAGGTCGAGAGTGTGTGGAGCTAACGCTAAATGTCACCACTAATCAGTCTGGATTACTCGACAAATAAAAAATTAAAAAATAAAACCAATGGACCACAGCTAGAGTAAGAAGGAAGTCCAGAATAACACAATCCAGAGTAATTTACATGTGTTTTTATAATTTTATAAAAAAAATGAAGTGGTTTTAAATTGTATTTTTATTACTTTATTGTTAATTTTATTTACTTCGTAATTTTATACCTTTTTAAAACTTTTTAATGGCATATTGCTAGATTTCACTTATACATTGATAGTAGATTTTTAGAATAAAGCAGTGGCAAGTGGAACATTGAATGTTAAAGGTAAAACGAGTGAAATTGTATTTTCTTTTAGAACATGTTTTAATGACCCTTAGTTACAACTTTTGTAAGAAAGCAGGCAAGAAAATGGTATGTGGTGGAAAATGGTTTATGGTATTTGCAGTATATGTGAAATATGACGTGAAAATGTATCAATTAAATGCAATTGAAAATAGTACTTAATAATAGTACAATAAAATTATACAAATACTATAATAGTAATAATAATAATAATAATAATACTACTAATAATAATAATAATAATAATAATAATAATAATACAGCTTACGGCCATACCACCCTGAGCATGCCCGATCTTGTCTGATCTCGGAAGTTAAACGGGGGCCGCATTGGTTAGCACTGTCGCCTCACAGCAAGAAGGTCGCTGGTTTAACTCCCTGCTGGGTCAGTTAGCATTTCTGTGTGAAGTCTGCATGTTCTCCCCGTGTTCGCGTGGGTTTCCTCGGGGTGCTCCGGTTTCCCCCACAGTCCAAAGACATGCACTAAACAAAACAAAATTGGTCGTAGTGTGTAGTGCGAAAGTGTATGGGTAATTCTTAGTACTGGGTTGCGGCTGGAAGGGCATCCGTTGCGTAAAACATATGCTGGAATAGTTGGCGGTTCATTCCGCTGTGGCGACCCTTGATAATCAGGGACTAAGCCGAAGATAAATAAATGAATAATACAATATTTAGTATATTGATAACTTTGCTAAATTAAAACACATATAACTATAGTACCCTGACCTTTCCTAAATGTTTGTATATTTCATTCTAACAAAACACAATAGAGTTCTGTGTATTTTTACATTGAATGGCCATAACAGTCAAACTGACCGCCTGCATTTCAGTGTCCACTACTTTTTCCTGTGCCTTTGAATATTTGTGCGTCTGTTGCTTAGCAACTTTCTGCTAACACAAACAAAACTTCCTGACAGCAAAAAACATTACTTACTTCAGACTTCAAACCTTACAAAACAACATTTCTACTGTTGTGAAAAAAAAGCTGTGATCTACTTGCCAAAGTGAGGTACATACCTTCACAGCAGGTCTAGGTTACTAGTAACTTGTACACAATTATAGACTATTACAAAAAGGTAATTGTTTTGAGAGTAATAACTTCATAAAATATGATGCTTGACACAATTTTTTGTTTCATGAAGAGAATATTTTTCCAACACATTTCTAAACATTTTTAATAGCATCTTTAACCATTTTAATAACTAATTTCTAATAACTGATTTCTTTTTATCTTTGCCATCATGACAGTACAATATTTTACTAGATATTTTTCAAGATTCTAGTATTCAGCTTAAAGTGCATTTAAAGGCTTAATTAGGTTAACTAGGCAAGTTAGGGCAATTAGGCAAATCATTGTATAACAATGGTTTGTTTTGTAGACAATCCAAAAAATATAATGCTTAAGGGGACTAATAATATTGACCTTAAAATGGTTTAAAAACTGCTCTTATTCTAGCTGAAACAAAACAAATAAGACTTTCTAAGAAAGTTTAAATTAAATACAATTTTAAATGGAAGAAAATAAGAGAACTAGAAACGTACATTATCTGTCCCTGAAATAAAAACATAAACACAGTGAATAAAAGGTATTTTATCCCAAAAATATCTAAATGGACTGATGGTTGATTTCTGTAAAGGAGGATGTCATTCATTTGGTTTTCAGATTTTTGTTCTTTATTAAAAACACTTTCAAAATGTACAAACCCTGTCATTGTCCTTGTCCTCAGCCCGACTTAACCTACAGCTTTAATAATTTTGTTATGCTAAAACTGTTACTTAGAAAAAGAAAAAAAACCTTTAGAAATAGAAAGTTTAAGTTGTTATTATTCACATAAATTGATTAAAACATGAAATTATAAATAAATAAATAACTAAATACTAAGAATATATAATACAAATACATTTACAATTGTCCCCATGTTTCTGTCAGTCCTGTCACATTTGCATTAAATTCAACATAAAATGCGTGCAATACACCTTTAAGCTATGACTCGGAAGTGACCATTTGATGGAGAAGCTGACTGTGATCAAGGATGCATTCTATCATTGAATTGTATGATTTTATGCTTGTTTTTGTATGCTTTTTTTGACGAAGACAAGCTTAAAGGTCAGGCCCTGTCACATTTTTTTTTATAAGTGATTCTGGTAGAATGTCCCATAAACACCTAAATTAAAATACTATCAAAAAGTAAATACTATCATAGTGTAAAATAAATGTCTCCAAATTCTCCTTTCTGCACAACAAAAACAATACACAACACCCTGCCCTGCCTGTCTCTGAACTCATTTCCCAGTTAAACAAAAGTGAACGGCTAGATTTCCGGACAGTCTCTCCATCCTAGTCATGTGACTCAAATCCAATCCTCCTCCATCTTCCTCTGTCATGTTCGCCATATTAAGCAATCATATGACACCAGTGAGCAGGCCAGAAAGAATGAGCTCCTGTCACTTAAGATGCTGTGATGGATCACCGTGTGATAATGTGTCATTTTACCAAGCCACAAATTAGACCTCCATCCATATATTAGCAGATGCGAACAATCGGCCACAGAAGGACATATCGATTCATTCCGAAATACGCATCGACATAATCTGAAAAGGTTATATGGTGTGGCGAAGGAGGCTCGAAAGGCCAAACTATGACGGATGGGCTTGTCGGACGCGTGCGTAAACCCAAACAGCACACCGATTCACTAGCAAAACGCACTAAGAGAACAAAATCACTTTTACTCACTCTCCCAGTAACGCACACACTTACACACACACAACACATGCAGCAGGTCCCGGGGGTGTTTGCTGTAATTACCCCTCTCAGTCATGCTGTCAGATGAGGGTTTAGGTGTCTCTTAATGTGAGTGCAGAAGGCATTAAAAGAACACAGGAGCTCCAGTCTGGATGCAGTCATATAGATCCACTCAGACCTCCGGAGGCTTCAGAGAGCGGTGCTGGAAAACTGACCCCTGGCCCCTTTAAAAATGGCCCTGAATGAACGCCGCACACACACTTTACTATGATGCGCAGAATAAACACTCTTTGCCTGCTGGCGATGCCTTCTTTGCTTAACAAGAACACTTTCCACTAGAGCTGCATGATTAATCTACCTATTTCTGTGTAGCAAACATTCAAATAATAAAAGGAGTATCGGACTGAATGTTTATAGTTGTCTGGAGTAGTGAAAGAGTAAAATCATAGTTTGAAAGCAATTCAATAAAGATTGTATTAGTTATATGTATGGGCAGCATGGTGGCGCAGTGGGTAGCGCTGTCGCCTCACAGCAAGAAGGTCGCTGGTTTGAGCCTCGGCTGGGTCAGTTGGCGTTTCTTTGTGGAGTTTGCATGTTCTCTCCATGTTCGCATGGGTTTCCTCTGGGTGCTCCGGTTTCCCTCACAAGTCCAAAGACATGCGGTATAGGTGAATTGGGTAAGCTAAATTGTCCGTAGTGTATGTGTATGTCCTGGTCCTCCAGGTTGGGGGTTGAGCATTGGGCTAACAACCCACCTCGTAAAAATTAGATGTTACGAAACACCAACATGATGTGGCTAAATATCAACTTCAATATAAACGGGCCTGGGAGTAAGTAAATAGTTATATGTCCAACATGTGATGACAAGCAACGTTTGTATAGTTTTTTTCTTTTATTCTGTAAACTGTTGATGCCATTTGTTCTAAATTTGCAATCAGTCAAAAAAGATGTCATGTTTTCAATTTTTAGACAACACGATAACGATAGTTCAACAAAAAAAAGAAAATTCTGCCATCATTTACTCACCCTTGTTTCAAACCTTTATGAGTTTCTTTTTTTCTGTTGTACTAAAAAAATATATTTTGAAGAAAGCTGGAAACCTGTAACCATTGACTTCCATAGTAGATGGGAGAGAGAGAAAGAGAGAGTAAATAATGAGTACAATTTCATTTTTTGAGTGAATATCCCTTTAAGAAAGCAATACTTGGAGGAATAACTCTGATTTTCAATCACAACAAATGAAAACAATTGTTACTTTGACCAACTGTCTTTTTGTTCTGAAAATAAAAAGCTCTAAATGACAATATTGAAATTTGGAAGAAATGTTAGCAAACCTTTATACGTATAATAACACAAATACTAAGATTTTACTCATACACATACCTAATAAGTTCAGTAATCCAGAGAAACTGACAATTCAGTGGTAAATTTTTTTCCATAGCCATATATTTGGTCAAAATTATTAGCCCTCCTGTGAATTCTTTTTCAAACATTTTCCAAATGATGTTTAACAGAGCAAGGAATTTTTTACAGTATTTCATATAATATTTTTTCTTCTGTAGAAAGTCTTATTTGTTTTATTTCGGCTAGAAGAAAAAAAGTTTTACATTTTTTGAAAAACCTTTTAAAGTCAATATTATTAGCCCCCTTAAGCATTTTTTTTCATTGATTACCTACTAAATAAACCACTGTTATAAAATGATTTGCCTAATTAATCTAGCTTGCCTAATTAACCTAGTTAAGCCTTTAAATGTCACTTTAAGCTGAATACTAGTATCTTGAAAAATATCTAGTAAAATATTATATACTGTCATCATGGCAAAGATAAAAGAATCAGTTATTAGAAATGAGTTATTAAAACTATTATGTTTAGAAATGTGTTGAAAAAAAAAAAAAATTATAATTCAGGGGGATAATTATTCTGACTTCAACTGTATATTGGACGTTATAATATATTGCAGCGAATAAAGTGTCGTCAAAAACTCTACTAATTTACTTATTGTGTTATCTGTTCAGTGATATACTAATCTAAAAAAAACAAAAAATCCTGATTCTCAGTTTATGCAGAGTCACGCTGTTTTTCTGCCCACTCTTGTGATTTGTCTCCTCTATAAACACTTTGTTTATCATTGTGTAATGGGAACACAAAAGCCCATGTAATGCTCATTAAACGGAGAAAGTACCTTCATTTTTCCAGTTCTCAGCATTGCGGCAGAGAGGCTTGTTTTGACACGTAACAAGTCCGCTACGGATACAAAAAAAAAAAATGATTTGTGTACTGCTTAAACTTGCGTAACACAATAAGATTTGTTTGAAATACAGTGGGTAATGTTCATCTGTACTGTCTTGCCTGCTGATTGTATTATTGTGGCCCTACAGGCTGCCCATAAATCTGTCCGCCTGCCATACTAATGATGGCTGAAAAATGACTCTGAGTTCCATATATTGTAGAGAGAGAGAGAGTGTGTATGTGTGTGTGTGCACAGCAAGACAAAGGAGAGAAAGAGAGAGTGGGGATTGGTTGTAATGACCATAACATAGAGTGAGAAGAGAGACAGGAGGGCTTTTAAACACTGACCTTTTCTGACCCTCTTTCTCTCTCTCTCTCTCTCTCTTGAATATGACACAGCGTGCAAGTCAGAATGGCTCTGTTTAGCTCAACATAAATGTATTCATAAAACAAAAACGTAAACTTTTTGCACTTACAGCCTTGCTTCCTTTATTCATTTTCTTTTCGGCGTAGTCCCTTTATTAATCCGGGGTCGCCACAGCGGAATGAACCGCCAACTTATCCAGCATATGTTTTACGCAGCAGATGCCCTTCCAGCTACATCCCATCACTGGGAAACATCCATTCACACTAATACACTACGGACAATTTAGCTTACCCAATTCACCTATACCACATGTCTTTGGATTTGTGGGGGAAACCGGAGCACCCGGAGGAAACCCACGCGAACACAGGAAGAACATGCAAACTTCACACAGAAATGCCAACTGACCCAGCAGAGGCTTGAACCAGTGACCCTCTCGCTGTGAGGCGAACGTGCTACCCACTGCGCCACCGTGCAGCCCACCTTGCTTCCTTATATTTTGTTATTATTTGTGCAACTTAGTAGCACGTGAGATGCAAATAAAATGTAATTTTCTATTTTATATTCACTTTATATATATATATATATA
>CAIGQV010014432.1:14773959-14785652 GCA_903798115.1 Danio jaintianensis | reverse complement strand
ATATATATATATATATTATTTATATATTATTATTATTTTTTTACATTTTATATATTTTTAATTTATGCACACAATATTTATACGCAGTGTGTTTACACACATTTTGCCAATACAAACCTTTTTTTATGCGATTAGTTGCAATTAATAATTTGACAGTGCTAAATTAAATATAATAAATGTTATAAAACATTAAGTGTAGATGCATGGTGCTAGCAATGTTAAGATCAATTTTGACAAAATTAGCACACAAGACATTACTTAGGGGATTAGCATCTGCCAAATGCAAATGCATGGTGCTAGCAATGTTAAGATCAACATTCAATTTTGACAAAATTAGCATTAGCATGACATTAATTAGGGGATTAGGATCTACCAAATGCTAAAAATAAAAATGAAAGCATACATTTTTTTTCAGTCTGTGCAGCTGACCCAAACCACAAAAAAAAGAAAGAAAAGAAAACTGACACATGAATTTTGCTAATGTAATAGAAATTTCCTACAGTATGTCGCAACACATCCGATTGTTGAAAAGTTTCTGTATAAACCTATTTTTGTCCCATAATATATGTGTGTATGATAATGATAAGCATTTAGAGAAGGAAAAGACATGCCACAGCTTCAGGTGAGAAATTAAAAATATTAGCATTTATTACAGCGACATGAAGAACCTCAATGCGTACACCCTTGTTTTTTGGCGAGATCATAGAAACCTGCAGTGTGTGGAGAAATGGGCACAAAGCTTACAAAAGAACAGAGATCATTCACATGTACAGAGCCGGGCCAGAACAAAAAGACAACAACTCCATAGACAATTCATAAGCAAGATTCATCTATCATCTTCTATCATATTAACAACGATCCACATATCCTGCCACTAACACTGTTTAGTCACACAACCACCTGCTTTGAGTCACTCGGTGAGCAGATTTGTAGATTTCTTAGCTGTGTTTTGTAATACTGGAAAAGTTTGTTACAGTAGTAAAAATGGAAGCTTATGTTTTATTAACGGGTATTAATAGTGTCATTATCACTATTTTGTCAGCATAATGCTTCCCTAGATTGGAATAGATTACAGTTTGGATTCAAAGATGAGCATACATATGGATGAGTTGCTGGATTTCTGCAATTATTTTACATATTGAAATCTTGGGTTAAGTGTATAAAGTTCATTGCCAAATCTCAGGGTAGAACAAATGTATTCATCTGAATGTATAAAGCACTGGTTTAAGGAAGTGTTTTTATTTCGGCTGCTGAATATTCATGGGTAAAACTTAAGAAAAGTGCAATAGTTAGTAGCAAACCTTGCATTTATTGGTGTGATTCACTTTTTTTAATGGGTTGTTTTCACCGGTGTAATTAGGAAATGGCACCATTTTAAACATGGTATAGAATGCAAGTTCAAAACCTTCATAACCATTTCTGCAAGTTATCCAGTTATGCATAATCAAATGACAGATGATGATGGATTTTTTTTTTCTTGGAAACTGACAGAAGGAGCTGTGGTTGTGTATGCTTGGTTAAATTGAATCAGCAGACATGGAATTATGATATACTGTATAGGTATATCTGCATCTTTTTATCTCTGAATATACAGACTGGTATTCACAGAAAAGACCAAGTCTTATGAAGTTATAAACTTAACATCTCACAATTGTGACTTCTTTTTCTCAAAACTGTGAGTTTACTGTAAATCTTGATTTTATGAAGTGCAAGTATTGAGAAAAAACTCAATACAACTCAAAGCAAATGTGAGATATAAACTCAGAATTCAGCCAATTTTATGTTTATATCAGAATTCAGCATATCTTGCGTTCCTGAGTCTATATCTCAGAATTTTGACATTTTTTCCCCCTCAAATATTGAAGAATAATATTAGAAGGAGCTGTGGTTGTGTATGCTTGATTAAATGGAATCTGCAGACATCGAATTATAATATACTGTATATGTGCATCTTTTAACCTCTGAATAATCAGACTTGTCTTCACAGATAAGTAATTCTTGAAGTTGAAGATAAAAACAATTTAATGTAAGTTTAATGTAAATCTTGATTCTATTAATTATACGCTGTCAAATTTGAGTTGCAAGTATTGAGAAAAAAACTTGCAAAACACTTTCAAACGTGAGATGTAAACTCAGAATTCAGGCAATATTATGTTTATGTCAGAATTTAGTATACTGTATCTTGCATTTCTGAGTTTATATCTCACAATTCTGACATTTTTCCCCTCGAATTGTAAGAAAAAAAAAACTGTGATATTACCTCAGCAAATTTTGTCACAAATTTGAGTTATAAGCTTACAATTCCCAAAAAAAGTTTCAAGACAAATCTTTGAGAAATTAAATGAGATTTGCAAGAAATCCTAAAAACTTGCAATTAAAATGTAAACTCTTGAGAGTAAATTCTGAGGGATTATGAAGATTTTAAATTATGAGATTAAATGATGAGATTTCAGTATTATCTCACAATTCTAATTTTGATATCTTGTAATTCTCAGAAAAAAAAGTTAGAATACTTGCAAGAAATAAATGTAGTTTGGGCAAAAAAAGCATAAAAACTGAGATGTAAACTAATTATTTAAAAGTATTTTTTTTTTTCATAATTCATGTCTCAAAATTCTGAAATTTTCTCAGAGATAAAAAGTCGCAATTACCTTTTCCTTATGCAGAAATGGGCTTCCACATATTTCCAGCACATTCTAATACTTATAGCAAAACTGATAGCAGATTTCCCTACAAAACCAGTGCAGGAAATGTGAAAAATGAAACCCTACATATTCCAAAGCAGTCTTGCGATTTGTTATTGTTCGACTCTTGAAACGAATCATGACATATAACAAAACTTTGAAATGACATCAGGGAAATTCTGATTTTAAAGTATGATCATCCATTCCTGTATTTATGCCTCCTATATATTTAAATTAAACAGGTAGACTTCTACTTTACAGAACGACCTCACTAGTACAAAAATATACAGTGCAGCAAATTAATCTCAGTAAAGTTAGCATACGGAATTAATTGAGTTCAGCCCAATAAATTCGTGAAAACCCGTTCTGAAAAAACACGTGGATCGAACGCGTCTCCACAAACGGCAGACTAAAACAACGGTAAACATGTCGAGCCTTGCTTTAATATGGAGCTCCAGCTTCTCAGTGACGCAATGATAAATACTATATACATTATACTTCATGATATCGTTTCTAAAGGGGAGGACGAGAAAAAAGAGAAAGAACTGCACAGTTAATAAGGCATCTAAAGTCAAGCAGCTAAGGGCACCACTTGAGTGAAAAAACTGCAGTCACTGTCACCTGTCAATCATAGACGAAGCTTAGTATCCATGCTACATTCCAGAGATGAGTTATTATGGTGAAATCGCCACCACACGACCGCGTCCGCCTCCTCTTCATACTAAAGAAAAGTACATCATTACAAACATTCTAGCTTTTCGCCTGTTTTTGCGCTTTTGTCGTCTTTTTTTTTTTTTTAAATCAACACTGTACATTTTATACACTATAGTACAATAGTATGTCGTCACGCACTATGAGCGTCGACGTAAGCGGTGCACATGAACGTCATAATGAGCTTTCAAAGTGGTTTACATTGCGGCGAACGGACGGAGATGTTTCTGTTTTGATTTAAGGCAAGACACTGAAGGTGAATAGGGTAAAAAAAAAAAAAAAAAAAAAGGTTAACTAATAGTTATCAGCATACTTCCCCGGTGATTTATAATATTAAGAATTGTTTTCATAATTGTTATATTTACAAGGGATTGTTCACTCAAAAATGAAAAATGGACTCACCATTTACACACACATTCAAGTCGTTCTAAACTTTTATGAATTTTTGTGTTCTTCTGTTGAACACAAAATAAGATGTTCTGAATTTTGGGGGGAAAAAATCAGCCATTAGTAGGAACAAAAATACTATGGAAGTCAATGGCTGTTTTTTCCCAACATTCTCCAATATATCTTCCTTTTTCATGTTTGCGTGAACTGTCTCTTTAAATATGCAAATAAGACATAATTTAATTCAAAATGCATTAATTTGCATGTACTTCTATACTATTCACAAAAATCTGAACACTGATGTTTCCGATACTTGATTAATTTTTTTGACACATGAGAGTAAAATGTTTTGTTGTTTTTTTACGCAAGGAATTTTTAAAATCTCTTTTTATCACTCCAAAATTTGGAAATAATAAAATGTATATAATCAGGCAAATTATGTTTGAACATATCCCTTGGTTAAAAACCCCCAAAAAACTCCAGAATATAGATATGAATAAAAATGTGAACTTTGGTGTATGTGAGCTGCTGAAGTGGAGCTTTATAACAAAGAAAATCACAAAATGGCATAGAAAACATGTATTTCACAGTGACTGAAAACAAAAAACCCCCCCAAAAAAACATGTATTTTCCTGCAGTGTCTTGTCTTAAGAGATACCTGGAAGTGTGTTTAAAAAAAATCAAACATTACTTATTCACACACTTCTACTGTTTCAGTGCCTGTTTGCATTAGCAACACCGCGATAAGTGAACAGCAGCCGTTTACAGTATGTCCTCGGCCATCTTTGCTGGTGAAACGCAAACTTCTGTCACCCTTTAGATTCTGCGAGTTGAATACACTTGGCTCTCAAGCATTTATGACAAAATAAATATACTATAAACATCTTCTGTCATTTAACTGTGGCTTATAGTGGATGTAGAAGGACAGACTGATATCCTAAACATGGAAGTGAGAAAACAAAACAACCCTCCTTTTTCTATGAATAACAGTCCGACCTCTGATATGCATGAATGAAACGCAAACTGTGAATTACTGTTCCTTCTTTTGTCAACTTCTTTTCTGATTTTCTCTGTGTTTCCTCTCCTAGGAAGCTCGGATGTGCATGGACAGAAGCTGAAAAAGGGTCTTATGCGGAAACATCCAGGGTTTGAGGTGTGCGGTGAATCTGCTGATAGGGACAGTGGTGGGAGCAGTTGTTAACTCTCAGTCTGTTTGCTCTCAGGCTTGTTATACCTGCACGTGTGTCCCCTGTGCGTGCAAACTTTGGACGGCGGAGATAATCTTCTTTTGATGGCCCACCAGAGTCACGTCCATCTTGTTCAACTCACTGAAGAAGGAGAGAGAGGAAAAGTGTTTTAAGAAATTGTGTAATAATGGATTGCAGATTGATTTGTTATGCAGTTACGGAAGCAACAATCAAGGAGCAATATGTTGTGCCATGAGTCTTTTGTCATGTTTTTAACCCTTTCACGCGTATGATCGCACCGGTGTGGTCAGCCTTGGCTGGTCCCTGAAGCATACAATCACACCAGTGTGATTAGAACGTTCAGAGCGCACATTATCAACTGCTAAAATTCAAATCTGACGCAGTGCGCTGAGGCACAGAAAGAGGTGTGCAGCGCTTGTCTTAAATCACAATTTATCCGTGCTTTCAAACAAAAAACTTTTATTTTAGGTTTCAGACATTCAAATACATATGACTACAAGCAAAACATATCATTTAAGGTTTGTAAAACACACCTGGATGTCTATGGAGACAGCAATAATAATTATTTTTTAATTGAACTGGACGATGTGCTTTGTTCACGTAAGATACACAATGTTTATGTTACTCAAATATTTCTCTATTCCTCTCTCAGATAAACAGTTGCTTACCTTCATGTGTTTCGGAAGAAAATTATGAATAAACATGACATAAAACCAGCAGATCAGATCTCTCCTGCGGTTGTTGCTAGAAGGGATGAAGCTGCGATTGGAAGTTAACGAGAAGTATTTATGTTATTTATTAAATTATGCATTAATTGCATTTTATTAGCGTCTACCCCTACCTCAACCCTAAACCCAACCCTCACGGTAATGTAAAAATATTATTTGTTGTACAGTGTCACAAATATTATGCTATATTGACGTGAGTATCCTCAGCTGTATCCCATCTAGACTTCACCGCACTGCAGGAGAGGGAGATGTCTAGATAGGATACAGCTGAGGATACTCACGTCAATATAGCATAATTTTTGTGACACTATAGAACAAATAATATTTTTACATTACTGTGAGGGTTGGGTTTAGGGTTAAGGTAGCGGTAGACACTAATACATTAATGCGTAATTTAAAAAATAATATAAATACTTCTCGTTAACTTCCGATCGCAGCTGTATCCATTCTAGCACCAATGGTGGCCCCCATTACCCGTCATATAACAAATAATGTTCTATTACATATTTTTGAATTAGAGTATCAGAAATTTCACAATATAATAAGAACATTTGTCAATATTTACAGAAAAGGGCAAAAAGAAACAAAATACGATATATATACATAGATCATTGGAGCTGGTGGGTCACAGGATAAATTTGACGTGTCGCCATGGGAATTTTAGAACGCAATGGATTCTAAGCAACAGTCTCAAAAAACATCATGCAAGAGGGTAAGCTGGAGTATTTAAAACTCACGCATGAAAGGGTTAAGTAATCAACTAATAAAGCTGCGGCCACACTAGAGTTTGAGCATGCGAAATTCTGTCATACGGCACTGCAAAAAGGGACGGGATTAAACAAGATGATTAGATTAGAGTGATTGCTCCATAGTTTATATTTCTGTACAGAGACATGTTTTGATCCTCTATTGGTCTCAGACAATCACGTGATGTGACTTCGCAGGTCAGAGTTCACCAAGCTTGAACTTTGCAACACAGCAACAAGTTTTCGTACAAGCTTCAGTTTCCAGTCTGCCGCATTCGCATGCGTATGAATGGAAGTCTATGGGGCAAAAAGTGCAGTGTGACCGCAGCTTAAATCTCTAATAAGCAACAAACTAATAAGGTCTAACTGAAAAGTAGCCGCTTTTCCATCCTAACGTGAAGCGAATTTTTCCAAAGTTTGAATTTTTTAAAAAAAATAAGTTGTTAGAGTGGCTGACTGTAGTATTGGTAACCTAGTAACCAATAGTAAACAATGAAACCATAATGGAGACAGCTGATTAGTCATGTGAGTGTAAAATTCGCTACATCGGAGTTTATTCAACAAATGCATTTCTATCTCCCATTATTTGCATTAACTCATTTTCCAGCGAGTGTAAAAAAAATGTATTATGGGATTTTTATTCAAAGTTCGGAATTTCAATATAGTTTCTCATGAGCAAAAATGCTTCAAAATGCACATTAGAGTGACGAAAAACCCAGATAGTTAGCGCAGAAATCAGAACCCATTTGAAGTACTGTAACAAGGAGTATGATCATAAATACAAACATATTTATTTGTATTTTTATCACATAGAACTAGATAGCTCAAACAAAGCAAGCGAGCTAAGACAATGAATTCTAATTAATATGGATGAAATGTCATTAACATTTATGTCCTCATTTATTTATGCAAAGCGGTTTGATGAAAATTGAAAAATTTAAATTACAAGTGATTCAAAGAGATCATTAGACGAGAAGTGTTTAAAGTTTCAAACATCATCCATAATAAAAAGGCAATGAAAAGAAGGGGCTGTCTACTAAGTGATTTAAATAAAAGGCATATTAAATGCAAGTATTGTGTCTGCTTTGCAAAATCAACTATCTACGTCCAAATAACTTTAAAAGTAAAATGATAAAATATGCCTAATAAAACAATGCACCATAATCCATTTTTGCTGACAAAATGGTCAAATGTGGTAGTTTGTAAAATGGTGGTATTAAATATTAAGATTTAAAAGTTTTAAGATTTAAAATCTGAGTGAGCGTGTTCTGTAAATATAGTTGAAGTCAGAATTATTAGCCCTCCTTAATTATTAGCCCCTTTGTATATATTTTTCTCCAATTTCTGTTTTATAGGAAAATATATTTTTGTAACACATTTTCAAACACAATAATTTTAATAACTAATTTCTAATAACTGATTTATTTTATCATGGCCATGATGACAGTACATACTATTTTACTAGATAGTTTAATAATTGTGACCACTTGTATGTGGGTAATTATTGTGACTTCAATTGTATGTGGGTAATAATTGTGATTTCAACTGTATGTGAATAAAATTAAACTTAAAATATGGATCATACAAGACACATATTCAATCAGTATAAAGAAAGTGTGCTTATGTTAGGACTCAAACTTACCACATGCTGATGTACAGAATGGAATCTAGGGAAACATAACCCGCATTGGCAAAGTTGTCCTTGTATTGGCCCATATTGATGGCGTCCAGCCATTCATCCACCGTAGTCACACTGAACTCTGGGGTGGTGGGGTCTTCCCTGTGAAGGAAATTGGATTTGTGTCAACTGCGGCTCGGTCCATAGCTAAGCTATCGAGAACAGAGCTGGAAAACTGCTCTTGCATTATAAATCGTCTTTGGAGTTGTTCAGGTTTCAGATTTAAGCCTGCAGTTAACGGAAATGTAATATAATCACTATTTTATAATAGTTTAATGATTCATTTTTCAAAAGCAAAAAAAGTATCAAATTTTTTCTAAATGCCATGATGCTTTGCGCGGATTATAGGAGCTAACATCAATTAAATACTCAGTATGCATTTCAAAAACTGTACAATCAGGTGGATTTATTCTCTCAATTCATCCATCGAATATTAAAAGGCAACTTATTAGAATTAACAAATTACTGTCAGCGAACCATGAATAACACCAAAAATGAGAAACAAGTCTTTCTGCAGCAATATTATGGATTTATTGTTGAATATTACTGTAGGGAATAGAAAGAGAAAATAATCTGGAGGATCAAAATGCAGTGAACTGAAAAGAGCTTTGACTATGGATATGCTTGTGATATTAATATTTCAATAAAATACCAAGCATAACACAATTTTCTTGGTGGATAAAAATAAAGCACAAAACCAAATGTACCTCTCACAATATGTTTTCAAAAAGTATATGTTCTGGGAAAACATCGTCACACAGGTTAGAGGGTGTGACAAACTACCTGTATGAAACACACTCTTTCCTCTCCATATGCACCAGACACTTTCTTATAAACACTCAGTTACAAAATCTCAATGAAAACAAAACATCTGCCTTAGACTAAGTCTTAACTTAACTTAGACTTGTCGTGATGCTTCTTTTATCCTCATTTGTAAGTAGCTTTGGATAAAAGCATCTGCTAAATGAATAAATGTAAATGTATGTGTAAATTATGTAAAATTATTTAAGTGCTTTTGAATGGGAGTTCCATAAACTGATAATTGCGCAACCCATAATTTGAAACACAGTAGTCAATTGCTTGAAAAGATGGATACATCAGCTCCTTCTGAGAGTTGATACCTTAAGCGATTTCATCAGAAGAGGATAAAAGTTTAAGAGTTAAAACCCACCGCCTTGCCTTTCCGTTGTTCATGACAGACGAGTGACAGCAGCGTTTGAGTGAAAACCGGGGGTCAATTCAATCTCAGAGCCGGGACGTGTTTAACGGCCTCGCTCTTCTTTGTCGAGGGATAAAATGACTGGCAGGCTGGGCTGTAATCAGACTGTGATGGGCTTGAGGAAGCGTATATCTCTTGAAGGTCTCGGACTCTCCAGCTTTACGGCTGTAATGTGAACTCTGGCTCTCTGACTCGTGTCAGCTTTTACAATGGGGGTTCAAGCTATCTAGACAATGACATCTTTTTACAAAGCTGCAAGATGGATGTCTGCTGGAAGAGGATCAGTGGCACTAGGTTTGGTTATATTAGACAATGTGGAGTTTATCGGCGTGTTGTTTCGCATTAAATGAAAGATTTGAGAGTTCATGGGGCAGACAAAGAAAAGCTGGATTGGATTTTCCCTGGATTTATTTGAGCTGTTAGGGATTTGTTTTTGTGGCTTGCAAATGTTTTATCTGTACGTCTCTTTGAAAGAGACAGTCTTTTTGGGTTTAAACTGGTGCTGCTCTTTGTGTTTTAATGTTTTCATCACTTTATCTGGTTTTTCAGATACTAGGGTCTTTTGTAACACTGAGTTAACATAATTTTAACATAACATAATTTACAAATCATACTATGTTCACGGGAAAGTCCTTAGCTAGTTTTATTATTTCCATATTTAGCACTAAACAGCTGACCTTGAGTGTTTAAGTGTCTCTTCATCACACAGATTGCCATCAATTTTCTAACCTACTTCAGAAATCAAAATTAATTGAAATAATTACAGTAGTTGTTATCCCAATTGTACTTCTGAGTCTAAATCTTAAGCATATTTACCCTGTTTCACAGACAAGGTTTAGGCCTAGTCCCAGACTAAAATTTAAGCCTGCATGGTTTCAACTTATTGAAACCTGTGCTGACTAATGTTAAAACATAAATGCACATAAGTGTTTTGTCTCAAGATGGACACCAGTAATGTTTTTTTTTTTTTTTTCCTAGGGAACATTTATAAAAAATACTTAAATGTCAAATAACTGAATTATGGCCTAATCCTGGATTAATCTAGGCCTTGTTTGAAAATCTATGCCACAGAGAGACTTAAAATAAGGGAAAACAAGAAAGAAAAATCAAACAATGGTCTGTATTTTTTTACCATCAAAGTTTAAATTAGTCTGACATCTTAATAATTTATTTCATAACAGGAAACTGTTATGCATTCTGGATAGGAAGCATTTATTTTAAACAGAAATCAGTTAAGAAAATTATGTCCAAGCTATCAAACGGATGTTACCAGTAAGATAGATTTTTCACAGATTAACTGTTCACTACAAGAAAAAATTTGACTTCACCCAGACTCCACCTGACCTAACCTAGGGCCAAAAAATGGCCTAAACACAGGGATAAGCATAGTGTCAAATGCCTATAGTTGTGCTCAAACATCAGTTGGATTTGAATAAAATGAAGTTTCTCACCAGACTGAGCTGTTGGCGAGCTCTTTCAGACTGTTGGGGTTGCGGATTAATTTGTCAAGAGTGTTGACAATCTGCCCGAATTTGGGCCGTTCGCTTCTGCTCTTCTCCCAGCAGTCCAGCATGAGCTGATGGAGGACCACAGGGCAGTCCATTGGGGCGGGCAGCCTGTAACCCTCATCTATAGCTTTAATCACCTGGAACAAAGACACAGGAATCAAAATACAACACAAAGTACAAAGAACAAAAGCTTCCTTCATGTTGTTCCAAACCTGTATGAGTTTATTACTTTCTACAATTTTGGTTCCCATTGACTTTCATTGTACTGCCAACAAATTGACAATTGAAACAGTTACCAACAATCTTCAAAATATCTTTTGTGTTCTGCATAAGAAAGCAAGTCATACAGGTTTGGAATATTTTGAGTAAGTAAATGACAACAGGAATGTATTTTTTGACTTTTCCTTTAGTATGAACTTTCCATAAATATTTATTTTCACATATATTTGATGCGTGTTTTAGAGTTAAAGGCAATGTTGAGATTTATTTTGCAATTCTGACTTGCAACGACATTTTAATTATAAATTCAATTAGTAGCACAAGTTGAGGTCAAGAAAAATATGAATGACTTTGGTATAAAATTCTAATTCTAATTAATAATTAAAGATTAACATTTTAAATGACAAATTAAGTTTGTTCAACTGAAAAAAGAAATAAACAAGCTCATGAAACAGTTATGACAATCGTGTTTATTACAGATTTATGAAAAGTTATGTTGTCTTGGTAATATCAAGTTGTCATAACAAAGACATTGACAGGTTATGATGCATTTATGTCAGGTTGCCATAACAAAAACATCTCAAACAACATACTTTATGAACTTA
>CAIGQV010014432.1:14749899-14766696 GCA_903798115.1 Danio jaintianensis | reverse complement strand
TACTTGGCCACACTACACTTCACTTCACTTCACTTCACTTCACTCCTTGGCCCTTGAAACAGTGTGAAGGGGAAGGGCTTAAAAATGTACCCCTAAGAAATGGGACAGCACTACAACACCTGTACATGTCATCATATGTCATCGTGATCTCTTACTTCATTTGAGATCGACTACGGCGACTGCTGTAGTTATTCCAGTTGCATTATGGATTATAGATAGCAAACTTTTGCGGTTTTTAAAAGCATGACCGCAAAAAACAAATTCCGTTATGAATGTATTAAAACATATGCTTGTTTTTTGTAAAAATTCATAATAATGACAAAAAAAATACTAATTTTTGCATCTCCTGACTTGCGTATGCAGCCATGTTGCCGCTGTAGCTGGTGTATTCAGGGAAATTTTTGTACCCCTTGGTTTCTAGTGTGGTCCTGAAAAATCTCCATTTCAGGGGCTATCTAGCTCTTCCCAATAGCCATACGCCTTCAAGCTAAAGAGAATTGGAACACCCCTAACCCTTCACGTGAATGTGCAAAGTGAGGGGTAAGGGGAAGGGCTAAGGGGTAGAATTGGGATTGGGCCTTACTTATATTTTCAGCATTTTTAAAATGGTAACATGCTAAAATGCTAAAATGTTAACAATATTTTGGTCATTGCTAATTCTTGTCAGCTAAAGCAATAGCAAAAATATCCTATCTTAATACTAATGTTGAGCATTTTCACAGCAACGTTTGAGGGTTTTTGTTTTCTGTACTACATGATTCAGGCTTAGTGCATTTTTCAAAGACTACAGTCTTTCACAATTCCAGTAGTTTTGCCCTGACTCATTATGCAAACGACTCTGACCTCTGGTTTTACAGCTCTTTCTGCTGCAATTGTTAAAATGTTGACAGGCCTCTATTAATGTAAAACCATCTGGATTTGGTGCTTCGGTTAGCTAAACAAAAGAGCCCGGACATCCATTTTGCCTCAAAAACAATCTCCGCAATGAGCAATTAGCCCGATGCCTTAATCTCCATATCTGGGCAGTACACTAATCTTGTTAAAACCCCACTTTTGTCCCGACTGAGCAATATCAATCTGAAACATGCGCTCGTATAGTATTTCATGCATCATAATGTGGGTAAGTTAATTACGCTGTGTTTTGTGAAATGTGGCCGCTGATTGATCGTCTGGCCTGATCAACTGGTTGTTATCAATCTAGTGTCAGAAACCACACTACTTACAGGAAGAGCAGAGAGAGAGACAGATACAGAGACACTGAGAAACCATTTGTTTTTCTACTAGTAAGTGATGCTTAACTGATATGTCTTCTAATTAAACACATGTAGCTGGGTGGCCGAACTATGAGCTATTAGCCATAAAATGGACCCCGTAATTATATTAGCTTTTTATGTGGGCTAAGGGGGGTATTTATGGGATTCATTATGTACGTAGCAGAAAGATCGAAAGTCTCAGACAGACCCCTTTTTTTACTGGTGGGGGGTGTTAGATTTCATTTTCATTTTCTCAAAGTGTAGGCAATTAAAAAGAGTCCTGACTTAAAGGAAAACGTATCTGTGCAGCGCGTAATAAAACTTCGTGGCCTGATCCGCTGGGTGACAAAGGCGGTAATAAATTAGAGAGGATTGCAGAGGAAACGTTATGGCAGCTTGGTGGAGCGCGCATAGTCTTATTATAAATCTGCCCAGTTCATTTACTCACTTCCTGTCTTTATACAAGACACATTTACAACAAGCTCACTCAAATACATGCTCACATGATTTTTTCCGTTTACTAAAAGCAAAGACGAAAGTTTTTAGTTTTTTTTAATAAATATTTTTTTTGTAAAACGAGTAGTAAAATGATATAAACAACAACACTGAAACAAAAAATCTTGAAACTAACTGAATCTACAACTGCATGATTCTGGATAAATTAAGTCTGGATAAATTGAGTCTAGATAAATTGAATAATTTTTTTTCTTTCATGATTCATAAACGTTAAAAGTCTCTTGAAACACATGTAATTAATTTAAGTTAATTAAACAATTTATTCATGAGCACTTGACTACATATTTTAATACATTTAAGAATAAAAAAAATCTCACCCTTTCCATATTCTCTTACTACCGAAGCTTTTATTTTTCTAAACAATCTCTGAACAATTATTGTGAGTATTTCCTCTGTTCAAGTCACTTAATGCCTCACTTGTAAGTCACTTTTGACAAAAGCGTTTGCTAAATGATAATGTAAAATTAAAATTTAAATACAATAGTGAGCCCCAGAGTACTTGATTGACACTGTTGTAACTACATCTTGCGTCTTGGTATCTACTATTTTTGATTATTTACAGTTATGCAAACCAACTAAACCAAAGTGTAAAGAAGCATTGTGGTTTGATGACACTTGGAGCGTACTTTTGGGGTTTTGCCATGTTTGACAATTAATTGTGTCGTTATAATTAACCAAAACTGAACATTCAGATAGTACTGATTTTTTTTTTTTAAGTTACACTACAATAATCATGTCATATTTATTGTACAAAAGACAGGATGCGGGAGCCCTAATGGACAGTAAGCAACTGAATCTGTTCTGTCTCCATCAGGCATCCATTCCATGCTTAATTTCCCTCCAGTAATAGACTTTCAGGGAGGTATCCATGGCTTATACCCTTGAGCGATACTCGTTTATTGGCTGTAGGTAATTAAATGTAAGGCAGCATCTTAAATGGCAAGCGAGCATCGGTGTGGATTTGCGCCATGGGGTGTTTTGCCTTCCTCACCTTCAGGAAAGTATCCAACGATCCATTCTCCATGTACTCTGTAATAATCATCACGGGCTTGCCTGTAGACATAGAGAAAAAAAAGTAAAAAAAGACAAAAACACAAGATTTACCATCAGCCTAGATGGGGGGAAAAACATAAAATGTCCTAACAGATTGATGATTCTACACAAATCCACACAGAAATGAATCATAGTAATGGTGTCATTAATCGTTTATAGCTGAGACGCTGAAACACAGGGCTGAAGGAGAGGAGGATAAACCCTGGCCTCAGTCTCAGCCTCTCTCTCGGGCAGCCCCATTATTCAGCATGACAGAGCTTCATCAGAGCCTTCGCCATCAAAGACAGCAGTTAATTAACCCCGGCTAATCCGCTGAGAACCAATTAGAGAGCTTTGTTGTCATGATGGGCGGGCAGGATGGTATGTGGGAGCCGATGGGAGGGCACTGCACCTGTTGTGCTGGGCATGAGCAGTGATGGATGGCAGGTAAGGAGAGGCAGATCTCATGTAATTTAGATACTTTTACAATTAAAATGCACTACATTTGTCTTATAAATGACAAAGGAAAAGATCCCAAATTTGGAAAACATGTTATGAGCGGTACATCACTACAACCAAAAACTACCAATTGACCTGAGAAACAAAATTAGAAAAGAAATTTACATTAGTACCATAGTTTTCTTCATGTATAAGTTCATTAACAGCTGTTATCTACAATCTAGCAAGCATTTATAAGGAAATAAAGTGTACGCAAGAAGTATGTAAGAAAACAATTTTGTCTTTTATAACTATTGTCCAAAAAAAATGAACATACATTTTATGATTACACTTCGCTTCTGTATCGAAGCCTAAAAACTTGCCTAGGACATGCTAGTTATATGGTAAAACATGCTAGCATGTTAGAAATTATAGAAATGTGTTTAAATACATATTAAAACTTTAGAAAACATATGCTAGATCATTAGCAAAGTAGTAAGACATACTAACAACATGTTGAAACATGCTAATAATGTGCCAAAATAGTGTTTTGTTAAAACAAAGTTACACACTTAAGCAGGCTACAATGTTAGCAAAATGCTAAAACATAACTATATATTTAAAAGGGCTACCGACATGCTAAAACATGTTAGCAAAGCACTAAAATGTGGTAGAAATACATAAGCAACTTCACTAAACATAAGCTAAAATGCTTGTGACATGTTAGCAAAATAATGCAACATAGCAGCACGCTATTATTGTGTGCTAAAACATGCTGACCTCAAATTATTTAACCTAAATCTTTTTATTCAAACCTAAACTTTTTTTATTCATCTACATTTGAATACATAAAGACTAGCAAAATTTGTTCATATAAACAACAATATAAGCACACGTTCTGTTAAATTTCATTAAACTGTTTTGAACACATGAATACCCGCATACAATGTAGTTTCTTCTCTAGATATCAGGCAACAGTTCAGAACAAGGAGGAAGAAAATTATAGCCTTGCTATAAGCATAAGTTATACTGCTGCTGCCACCAATCTACCACAGAGCTTCATCTGCACGCCAATATCTGAAATATAGTGACAGAGTGAAATAAACCGAAAAAATGTTCCAGTGCCTTATTGAGTTTCGGTTAACAAGCTCTGTCATATCCCTCTCAAATCCTCTGACCTAAATCCTTCACTCACAGGTCACAGAGAGTTCAACAATTTAGCGACCCTTGTTTCATCTGACAGAAATGTCCATGTACAGATTTGATGGAACAAATCAAAACGTGACCGCTGGGGTAAAATGACCGTGTCAAATGTGCCTGTTGATTAGTCAGGGCATATGATTCTAGTGGTGTACAGCACGTTTGCCCTTGTTAAAAGAGCATATCAGCGCTGTGTATCAACCCACGCCAAGCATAAGTAGGTCTCCAGAGCAGAGGCTTATAGGTACATGTACAGACACTGAATGTTAAGTGCATCCTGTGCTTCAGATAGCAGCGGGTTGAAGTGCTCATTATAAATATTCACTTTTAAGCAGACAAAATGAATTGATGAATGGGATTTTGCAATAAGCAGTGTTAAAAATAGTCTAGGTCTAAATAATCTCTGTTTATATAAATGTACATAAACATCGGGGGCAGCCGTGGCCTATGGTTAGAGCACCTGTGATCGAAAGGTTGCAGGTTCGAGTTCCGTCACCAGCAGTGATTGGATTGTACGTGGGGCAAGTGAATAACCAGCACTCTCTTCCACCACAGTTGAGTAAGGTACTAAACCCCACACTCAAAAAATTATGTTTGCTGTTTGTTCAAACTACTTGTTTAAAATGAGCTGAAACAACACAATTCTTGAGTTTTTTGAGGGGCTAACTTAATTGTTTTTTGTTCAATCCAAGTTTGTTCAAACTAATACATTAACTTAATTATTTCATTTTGTCCCAAGACAAATTAATTGTGTGCAACCCAGCATTTTTTTTTTAACGTTGCAACTACTCTTGGGTGTTTGTTCTTTGTTGCGAGTCGATTAGGATAAATGTTATCCTCTCCACCATTTTACAAAAAAAAAGGTTTTACTCCTTTTCTAATTCAAATCTACGGAGCATCTGCATGTTTGCAATTAAAGGTCAATATACATACGTAACATTAAAATGTAAAACAACACTTTCAAAAATATAATTTATTTATGAAAAAAAGATTTCCAATGCCATAATTTATTCCAGTCCAATTCTATCCACACTAGCTTACATTTGCAATAAGTGATTGCCTTCAGAAACTATTTTTGTTAATGTTGGTTGATATTCTCTTCACATCCTGATAGCAATCATTAAATTAAGTGGTCCAAATGTACTTAAATTGATTTTAACATTCTGGGGAAGGTGTACATAGAACCAAGAAAAGTTCATCTAATCAAAACATTCGGTCTGAACATCACTATAGCTCCTACCTTCCTTTCAAAACATTTATTCATTAATTTTCCTTCGACTTAGTCCCTTTATTCATCAGGGGTCGCCACAGCAGAATGAACGGCCAACTGATCCAGCATATGTTTTACACAGCGGATCCCCCTCCAGCTCTAACCCAGTACTGGGAAACATCCATACACACTCATCCACACACATACACTTTATGTGTATGTGTGTGGATGAGTGCCAATTTAGTTTATTCAATTCACCTGTACCACATCTTTGGACTGTGGGGGAAACCGGAGCACCCGGAGGAAACCCGAACCAGCGACCTTCTTGCTGTGAGGCGACAGTGCTAACCACTGAGCCACTGTGTCACCCCCTATCAAAACATGTAATAGCATATCCTGTTCACACAGAAAAAAATATGTCATCGGCATGTTCAGGAATGCGGTTCAGACAGAGAATGGCAGGCAAACATCAAGCTTCTTATTTAAACTTTGGTATTGAAATTACAAACTGTACTGTTTTTTTTTCTCTCTGGTGAATGTTACGTGATGCATTGTGGTGATGTTGTCTAGCGTGCGTTCATGCGTTCAGAAGGTGTAGGTTTGGATGGCCATTTGCAGGGTGCGACATAGACTTTCAGTGCCATCAGGAGATCTCCAAGATATTGTACCTATTGTACCTCACTCACTCACTGATTTATCAGGGGTTGCCACATCATTTTTCCAGCCGCAACCCAGCACTGAGATTACACTAACGCATGAACCCCCAGTGCACACACACTCATACACTATGGCCAATTTATATGGCCAATCACCTATATAGCATGTCTTTGGACTGTGGGGGAAACTGGACCACCCGGAGGAAAAACAAGGAAGGCATGCAAACTTCACACAGAAAGGTCTTCTGGCCCAGTTGGGAAACCAATGACCTTCTTGCTGTGAGACAACAGTGCTAACCACTGATCCACTGCTATTGCACTTTTTAAACTGAAAATAACACTATAAAATGAAGCAGCAGTAACCAAGGGAAGGAGGGGGAGCCTAGAAAAGGTTCAGTCAATTAAATTTATGCATTTCAATGCTTTTATCCAAAGTGATTAACAAAAGCAATTTCGAAATGAGCCAACAATATTTGTAATATGTCAATTTTAAATACTGTTTTTTCAAATATTCAAATATTTCAAATAGAGAGAGCGCTTTGAACTGAATAAAAAGCTTTTTGATTACTACACCCAAAAATATGAGCACTCGATGTGTGTCAGTGTATCAGTGTTTATTATAAACATGAGCGCTCAGTTGTGGGCTGTTGTCCCTGTCTCTCTCAGGGACGTGTAAACACCAGCCGTGTCAGTGCTGATAAATGACTTACATTCTGCACATCTCCACTCTGGAAACTGAGATATGTGCTCCAGTCATGGGACGTGAGCTTTATGCGTGTGTGCACATACATACGTGTCTCTATGAGTTTGTGAAAAACAGGTTTGATCACCCCCCCTCTGAGCATCACCATGGCAACCGGCTGGCGATACATCACCTAAAATTAAATCACTATCTCACTGAGATAAATGCCTTCCTCGACATCCCCAAACGCACCCCCATGTCTCATCCAAAAAAAGGTGGAAAAAATGCAATTCCTTTTACTTTTTAGAAGCAGACTAATGTAGCTGTCAGCCACGGATGGAGAAAGAGGGGGAAAGGACTGCGGCGAGCTGTGTTCTGGGAATGGCACTACAACGGGTGGCCATCGCTTTATCAGAAAGACAGTTGAAGCGGCGACTGGCATTGATCCTGAAAGAGCGGGTGGCCGAGTCTGCGGATCCGATCAGAAAAGCTTACCCCAGCCTCCCGGAGCCTTGACCTCGGACTAACAGCCGAGCACACAGACAGAAAACATGAGTTTGGTGTGCAGTTAAACACTTACGACCAGATTCACCAAACAGGGCAAATTTGCATGAGACCACAATTCCAAAACAGTGCTGGTTGGTGTGGAAATTTCTGAGGATGATGTACAGACAATGTGCAAATTAGAGAACAAAGTCGTAACATCTTATATACATATCGACCAAATGCAAGAAGCACAGAGCAAATTAGCATAGTGGCAAATAAGCAGAGCCAATGCTCATACAGATGCTGGGGATCTACTAAGATCAGGAATGGTGCAATATATATTTTTTCTCTACCGAGGGCTAGGGCTAGGGTGGGCTAGACAAATATATAATCAATATTCATGTTGTCAGATTTAGCCTATTTCAATTTTTTTCACTAAAAGCAGTTATATTGAACAAAATAATTGTTTTATTTTGTTTTTATTTTTTTCATTCATTTAAACAAAAATATTTATTTATTTATTTATTTATTTATTTTATTTTATTTTAAACAAAATATTTATTTATTTATTTATGCCAAAATATTATTATTATTTTTTATTATTATTTTTTATTTTTTTATTTTTTTATTTTTTTACTAAAATATTTATTTTTTTATTTATTGGCCAAGAATAGACATATTCACAAAAAAAGACAAGCTTAATATAAGTGATCACAAGACAATGACAAAAACCTTTTACATGCAAAGATGAAAGACTTCAGAACTGGAAGCACCTATTTGCTCAGCTCACACACCTTACGTTTACTTACAGCCATATTTTACTGTATGTGAGGCAGTCCACAAGATGTACATTTTGACAACTGTTTGTGTCTTTGACAGTTTATGTGCAAGGAGAACAGACTGAAGGCGGTATGAGGGTACTATAGATTGTGCTGGTAGCCTGCTATGTGGCTCAACTAATTTGTTTGTTCCAAGTTGTCTTTTAATTCCTCAAGCAGATTAAAAATAGCATATTTAGCAAACAATATGTTCGGGCAATGTGTTCCTCTGGCATTCCAAACAAATATGTGTGGAAAAAATCCACCTCATGGAAACTACAACAGCAGCAATTTTAGGCATTTCAAACATTCAAGACAAGCTATTTTAGGCATTAAATAATGCAAAAAATATATAATTTGAAGAGCTCAAACTTCAGTAAATCACAATGTGTGATTCATTTAACCCTCTGAGGTGTTCTGTATTGCAAGCGATACGAGCCGCTTTTTTTAAAGTCAGTGCAAAAGAAACTCAAAATCCATTTTTGGCATACAGATAAGTGTTATACATATTTAAAAACTGTAAAGTGTTTTTATTTTGTGTAACCATAATAAAAATAAAATGTTAAATTAAAACGTTTGGCGCTGTCGCCTCACAGCAAGAAGGTCGCTGGTTCGAGCCTCGGCTGGGTCAGTTGGCACTTCTGTGTGGAGTTTGCATGTTCTCCCCATCTTCGCGTGGGTTTCCCCCACAAGTAAAGACATGCGCTATAGGTGAATTGTGTAATCTAAAATTGTCTGTAGCGTATGTGTGTGAATGGGAGTGTCCCAGTGATGGGTTGCAGCTGGAAGGGCATCCGCTTCGTAAAACATATGCTGGATAAGTTGGCAGTTCATTTCACTGTGGCGACCCCAGATTAATAAAGGGACTAAGCCGAAAAGAAAATGAATGAATGAATGAATGAATGAATAAAACAGTTGAGCATCTGCTGTCACTATTTCTCATTGAAGATCAATCTGAAATGAATCAGAAAATTAACTGTAACTCAGCAAATACTTCTCACACAAACGTGAAACATGAGTTTGCTGAAAGCTTAGAATGTCTGCTTTTAAACGATGTTACCCAATTGTAACACAAATATTCTCAGTTTATTTAATATGTAGGAAAGCAAGGAAATGCACAATTTTCCCTTTAACATTACAAGATTGCTAGTCAAACATTGAAGATTGCTTATTAAATACCCATGATGGCTTGAAGAACAGAAATAATCCAGATACTGCCACAATGAAAGTTTACTGTGTTTATATTTAATCGAAGATTATCCGTCTCTATCATCCTATGCCCTGTAGTAAGGATAGCAGTCACAGATGGCTCTCCTTTACTGGTCTATATGGAGCTTATGTGTGAGGGACCCCTCTAGAGTCCAGTATGAGTGAAACAGAAATAACATTTCTGTGCTTTCAATGTGTTTTCTCATAAACAAAATTGCGTCTGACGAGTAAACTCCTACAAATGCATATTCAGTAAAGTCATGCTCAAAAATGGCTGTGTTTTTTTTACAATTTCACCAAGTCATTCATGTACTCCAAAAGTGTACATGGAAAACAACAATGCATCAAATAAAGCAGAACGTTTTAAAACACTAGCACACACACAAGCGCCTTCACCAAATATCAAATCTCTAATGTGTGCGGAATTGGTTTCAAAAGCTTGGAATTTACATAGAAAACGAATTTCATACTAAATGCTTGACTAAACTTGGTCTTAAATCTCTGGTATTAAAACAGCTCAGCTAAATCATTTTGAAAGGTCATCTTGTGTTGATTTTCTACGTCGGTTTAAGTGCTAAAACAACCGTCAGCAATGATTACAGCAGGCGTTAAACCAATAAAACGTTCCTTATTATGGGCTTTTCAGGAAAACAAATCTGAAGGATCCGCTCTTGACATTAATCTCTGGCAACCTTGAGGGGATTTTTTTAATTTCCCCTCTAATTCACGAGTTATCAAGCGATCATCTAGACATCTGACGTGGCAATTTTTCCTGATAAGATATAAAAGGTTACGGCAGAACCACAAGTGCACACATATAAGCATCTTTATCCGGTAGAAACGGTGTGTTCTCTATCTCAAACGTGCACAATAGAGCTTATTGAGGGCTTCCTGCATTAGCATCACATGTATTATGAACAGAGGGCAGGCATATCCCTGTGATTTCACCCTCAAGACCCATGCTTTTCTTTCTGCGTTGTTTCTACAACGAGACGAATATGTTTAACCCTTTGTGAACCCTCACTGCTGGGATAGCAGTGGTGTGCAATGAGCTCTGTGTGTGCGGGAATGAATTAGCATTGGTGGTTCAGTAAGTGTGGCCTCAGGTACAGATCTTCAGCACTGGTTGAGGTTATACATTTACATGCTGTGAAGATCAAAAAAGCCTAAGGGGGACACTAAATACGGTTTAGGTAGGATTGCAAATTATTGTTCAGCAGACAATGCAGCTGTCTGGTGCACCCACACATATATGGTACCGTGTTTTGTGTAATAGCAAAGGCATTTTCTATATTGATTTTTCAATCCCTGTATTTTGAATCATGGATTTCGTAATGTCATGTTTTATGATTACTCCAGTCACATGATCATTCAGAAATCATAATAATATTCTGATTTGCTGGCACTATTAATGCTGAAAAGTACATGCATATGCATATTTCAAAAAGACAATGCAAAACCACATTCTGCACACATTACAAAGTCCTGGCTGCGGAGGAAGAGGATACAGATATTTAACTGGCCTGCCTGCAGTCCCGACCTGTCACCAATAGAGAATGTGTGGCGCATTTTGAAGCGCAAAATGCAACAACGAAAACCCTGTAGACTTGGAGAATGGGGCAGAATTATATCTGAAACACTTCATCACTTGGTGTCTTCAGTCTCTAAACGTCTATTCTGATTTGCTGCTCAAAAGAATTAAGTTGAAAACAGCTGAGTAGAATTCTCTGAACAGCATTTATCTGAAATAGAAATCTTTTGTGACATTATGAATGTTTTATCACCATTTTGGATCAATTTAAAGCATCTTTCCTAAATAAAAGAATTGATTTCTAAAACGTCTTAACCACAAAAAAAGATACTGACTCTAAGCTTTTGAATAGTATAGTAGATTATTATTACAAAAGATTTTTCATTTCAGATAAATGCTTTTTTTATCAAATAATCCTGAAAAAACCCTAAATGGTTTAATACTAATAATAACAATGATAATAATGACAACGACAATAAATATAATAATAATAATAATAATAATAATAATAATAATAAACAATTTTTCAACAGAGGGCGGCGCGGTGATGCAGTGGGTAGCACTGTCGCCTCACAGCAAGAAGGTCGCTGGTTCGAGCCTCGGCTGGGTCAGTTGGCATTTCTGTATGGAGTTTGCATGTTCTCTCCGTGTTGGCGTGGGTTTCCTCCGGGTGCTCCGGTTTCTCCCACAAGTCCAAAGACATGCGCTATAGGTGAATTGGGTAAGTTAATTGTCCGTAGTGTATGTGTGTGAATGGGAGTGTATGGGTGTTTCCCAGTGATGGGTTGCAGCTGGAAGGGCATGCACTGCGTAAAACATATTCTGGATAAGTTGGCGGTTCATTCTGCTGTGGCGACCCCAGATTAATAAAGGGACTAAGCCGAAAAGAAAATTAATGAATGAATAAATTTTTCAACAGCAATTCAGATCATGTAACTGGAGTAATAATGCTAAAAAGTACAGCTTTGAATCACAGGAATAAATTACATTTTAAAATACATTCATTCATTCATTTTCTTTTCGGCGTAGTCCCTTTATTAATCTGGGGTCGTCACAGCGGAATGAACCGCCAACTTATCCAGCATATGTTTTACGCAGCGGATGCCCTTGCAGCTGCAACCCATCACTGGGAAACATCCATACACACACTACGGACAATTTAGCTTACCCAAATCAGCTATACTGCATGTATTTGGGCTTGTGGGGGAAACCGGAGCACCCGGAGGAAACCCACGCAAACATAGGGAGAACATGCAAACTCCACACAGAAACGTCAACTGACCCAGCCGAGGCTCGAACCAGCGACCTTCTTGCTGTACCAAGCCCTTTAAAATAAATATCATAATAGAATTTAAATCTCAATAATTATTTGACATATCAAGAATCATTTGCTATAATACCATTTTTTTTTTATGTATTTCAGATTAAATACAGCCTTGGAGAACATAGAGACTTACTGACTGCAATATTTTCAAAGAAACATTATTTTTCAAACCTTTAGATATTTTTTTTTTCCCAACTATCCCTCGCTACTTTTGAGAAAGATCTACAGCATGCTCAATTATGTTAGCACAAAAAATTAGAAACCTCTTAAATTGAGGTTGTTGCTTGTTGTCACTTTGGTTAAAAGTGTCCAAAGAAGTAACCCCCCCCCCCCCCCCCCTCCCCCCCTTTAAGTCTGCTTGTGTTATGATATCTAGGACAGAGACTTAAAAGCCACATCCACTTAAACAAAGCTGTCACAGCACGTTTTCTGTCAGATGCATTTTCCACACAATCTCTTGAACTCTATATGTATTTAAAGGGGAAAATCGCTGGATTAATTTATTCCCAGCGGAGTCCCACTGACCTACATGTTTGTATCACATATTTGGGAAAAAAAAAATGAATACCTGCAACAAACTCAAGTAATCAATATCACATAACACCTCATCTGTGTAATGCAATGCCCCTGCGATTTAGCTCTAACCGGTATTGCAGGATAATCATTAAAGGAAACAGACCTTTGTTGCAGGTGATTTGACATCTAAAGTGCATGTACGTGATAAAAATAGTCTATGACATTAGATACGACGTGGACTGTGTAATCGCATATAGGAAGGGAAGCGCAGCAGCTTGAGGACGAGTGTTTTTGTGGAAAGCGAAACACCAGAGGCTTTAGATTTCGCCTGTATTTGTCTCATCAGGGCCTGAGCAGTGACACCCCTTAACAAGCTCAAATCAGGCAAGCAGATTGGCCCATTCTCAATGCTGGATCACCCACTGAGTGAGGAGCCCTATTGCAAATAGAGTATTGATTTTACACCCTGTGTTAAAGCGGTTTTATTATGGCAGCAGTTATGGTGGCAACAGCAGAAGTCAAATCTCCATATAGTCACCGTCGGGTGGAAACCTTGTATTTCAATATTTGAACTTTTCTTTTTTTCATAAAGCATTACTATTAGTTCTTAATTAGAGTGGATTGGTGCCCGTCCACTTTTTTTCAGAGATGCTGGTTCTTAGTACTGTCGGAACCAGATAGCTCTACATTGAACCAATAAAAACTATTAAAAAAAGCTTGTGAAAAAATACTTGCTTGATTAGGTCTAGTACACTTTCTAAATAATAATAATAATAATGATGATGATGATGATGATGATGATGATTGTTATTATTATTATTCAATTATTATTATTATTATTGAATAAATGAATGAATGAATGAATGAATTAATTAATTAATTAATTAATGCATGAATCAAATAAATAAATATAATTTATTTTCAGTATATTGACATCATTTATTTATTTATTTATTTGGAAAATTATTTCCAAATTCCTGTATTGGTGGGTATCCTTATAAACACAACTGGTTAAGTCTTAATATAAGTAGCTCAGAAAGAAGATGTGTGTATCATTGTATTGGGTCCGTGATTTTGGTCTTAAAGTAAAAACAGCTGTTAAACATACGACAACAGTAACTTTTGTAGAGTTAATAACTACTTATCTATGTTTGTTTATACAGTTAAACTCATGCAAAATCAATGCTATTTCATTCATACAGCATTATCTACACTGGTCTAGCATGGGTCAAGTTTCAAACATTTTTTATTTATTTTCCAAACATCTTACTTCCAGGTGGTTACTATGTTACATAACAGAGAGCAAAATTCTTTTATGGGCATTTCTCCTGGAAAAATGTGTATCTCACTCCAGATGCTCACTTTCTTTCAGAGAGAATCGAAAAGCTGTAATTTTGTTTTAAAAGTAATAAAAAAAGCGAAAGACTTTTCGGAGAAAAGATGGATGCAGTACTACTCTATAGGCACTCAAGATTAATTGTGAGATTGGGAAAAGTGAGATTGTTACATGCCATTTAAATGATTTGACTCATGACTAAAATATCATAACACGTGACCTGATCCAGCAAAATGAGTCACAGTGACACAAATTTCGGAATTTTGGTATCAATGGAAAGAGGAGACTCCATGCTTTAACATGACATCCTATCAATTTAAAACAAATTTGATATCCTATCCAATTCATACCTTGAATTGTTTTGAATATGCCCAATTTATTTACGGTTGTCTGCCCTCTTTTTCCAATTGAAAACCTGAGAAAATCGTAAGGTTGAACAGAAGTGCTACTTGTTAACAGTGTTAAAGAATTCATAACAAAGATGCCAACAGTTAAAATAAATCTCGTGTTCGGTGAGAGAGGCCATAGACTGATGTATCTCGTAATCTAAATCTTCATCAAATGCAAAAGGCAGGTGTTTTGGCTAACTCGTCATCTCTACCCATGTTTCCACACACACTGCTTCACAACTACACAAGACCCTTTTAAATTCATAAACATCAGTCACAGGTTGTTCAACATTTTTATCATCCACATTATCAGCTTTGAAGACTCTATGTTTAATTATTTAAAAATATAAATGGTCCTTCTTATCTTGGTGAAGATATACAAGGTTTCTGCTCAGCAGTGTCAATAGTGTATATACTCCTGCCAGGCAGGGCTTTAATATACAAGGAGCTAACTTATAGGATTAAAGAGATATTGAGCAGGTTGATGCCCCGACGGCCCACTTTGTGCGATTATGAACAAAAGAACAAAAGCTGCTGTTCTTCAGCTTTACAGTCTTATTGATTTTCCAAATGGTGTTTTAACTAAATGACACATGATGTACTTAGCACAGAGTTGCTTTCCCCTCATTGCTGGCAAGAACAGCAGAGACCCGGAGGTACATAACAGCCCTAAATCTGCAACATTGAGTTCACGTAATTCACCACAAGAGTCTCGGCAAGACTTTAAACTTTCATTGTCCTCTAAACAAAAGAGCGGCGGTTTTAATGAACGCTTTCTCAAAATAGCAGCCTCTTCGTTAGGAGGAAAATGCTTGAGAGCGCGATGAGAGGAGATGATAGCCTCCTCTAAATTGAATGCTTCCAGATTAGACGATTGTTGGCACATAAAGGAGGAAATGAGAGATAGGGAGAGATCAGAACTTTTCCGACAAATAACCAGATAGCAATTAAAAGGGCTATTTCCAAAAACGTTCTTTTCTTCGCACCATATCCAGCATCTACATAACAATGGAGGCAATCACAGTGAGAGGGGGGTTTGGAACATTATTCTGATAAAGAAATGTTGATTGGGCCTCTGTTTTGGATTTGTTGATCACAAGTAGAATGAAAAAACAAAAAACAAAAAAAAAACACAATAAAAAACTACATTTACAAAGGATTCTTTGTGCACTTTACTAAAATGAGCTCTGAAGGATAATATTGGGAGGTCGGAATCATTTTGGTGATTTGGTTACCTCAATAAACGAATAAACTGTTTCAATAAACTCGTTTGATTCAATAACTAATTTCAGACATCATTCAAAAGCCTCAATTTCATTGTTGCTGTTTTTTGTAGTGATGTTTTCAATTAGGTTACAAAAAAAACTGTGGCAGGGTTTTCAAACTAAGCTTTTTCCTTTATTACGTCTGTTTTTGTTTTCTATTTTACTTTGATGGATATTTTGACAGAATTTTAAGCTGATTTAATAGAACTTGCTTTGTTTGTTTTTTTTGTTCTTTCAGTTTTTTTGGCATAAAGACAGAGGTAAGAACACAGTCCAACACTAATTATAACATATTTTGTAAAGAAGAAGAATGTATATTCACTATAAAGATTTTAGCTTTTATTTGAACACTTTCCACTTGTGTCTGCAAATCACTTTCAAAAGCCTAAGACTTGTTTTGTTTCCAGGTTTTTCATAACCGATGGATGCACACATGAATGATTAAAAAATAATTATGATTCTGAGTTAATAATTTAACTCTATTAAAGTTCTTGTTGTTGTTGTTTTTTACTATTAGAGGAGAAACGTTAATATTTCAAGGTTTTAAAGAATCTCTGTTGTTTATTTTGTTTTGTTTTTGGTGTTACAGTGGATCTCATTCGCAGTAGAAGTATGTTAAAGGCGAGAGCTGTAAGGAATGGATGTTTTGAGTAAGTGTATAGAGTTAAAGGTTAGTCTCCGCAGTTCTCTTGGCTTCTCCTCGGCCCTGCAGCCACTGACCTGCAGAGCAGTGATCTGTGAAATTGCTTCTCTTCGCTGTCATACGTGTGACTGTTCACAAACCCCAAATCCAGAGAACATGAGGCCATATGGTCAGTGACATGACCATCACTTTACCCTCTCTGCATCTGGACAATGTTTAGTTACTGAAAACAAAATCTAAATAAAATAATAATAATAATAATAATAATAATAATAATAATAATAATAATAATA
>CAIGQV010014432.1:14734265-14749889 GCA_903798115.1 Danio jaintianensis | reverse complement strand
TAATAATAATAATAATAATAATAATAATAATAATAATAATAATAATAGCATTAATATTATTATTATTATTATTATTATTATAGTTGTTCTTGTTGTTAAATACCGTTTTTTTTATATTATTTTGCAATTTGTATCAATGCAGTAAATTAGGTTTTATTGTTTTTATGTTTCCCCTTTTCTGTTCCATTTGAGATTTGAGTTTTTGTCAGTTTGTTATGTATTTCTCTCATGCATATTAGTTTTTAGGTTTATACAGTTTCAGTGATTTTTTTTATTTAGTTTTAGTTATTTTAGTGCGTAAAGTTAAACTAAATGAAAGTGAGTGACACAATTTTGGCAGCTAGCTTAAATAAATGTAACACATTATATGTTGTATATGTTGTTTATGTCAGCTGCCATATATTTTATCTAACAAAATAATGTTACAAATATTTTGTAAATTCAGCTGTAAATATATTTAGATGCAAATATCTTTACCAGAGAAGATGTAAAAAAAATGTTTATCTTTCTTCTTTTTTTTTTTTTGTAAAATACTTTTATGAGATTTAATAAAATAATATTTATATATTTTTTTCCCAAACCTGAACTTATCTCAACACTTTATACATATAATATGCATTTATCACCTGTAATTTTAAAGTGTATATTTCAGAATGTGAGAGTGACAAACATCTTGCATCTAAATGTCTAAAAAGAGTAAACACACAAGCAGAGTTGTACATTTCTATCCCCTCAATTTTTTCTTTTCTATAAATTCAGTCATTTTCCTCAATAAACCTTCTGCTAAACTTCCTTTTACCCTGTCAAAAACTGTCTATTTTTAGTCTCCATAAGCACACTGGTCTATTCCACGGACACAGAGGTCAAAGTGCAGCCCAATGTTGAATGCATTACTCTCACTTAAACCGCTACTCTGTTCTACCAAGGAGATACTGAACCAGGCTTTAACCCCCGAGCCCCTGATATTTGCTCAGAACATAAATACGCCACTTATAACTGGAAGACAGGCAATTAGGCAGCGTCTGCCTTTTGGAAATGAAAAGCAAACTCGATTTACGGAGAAAAGAGTTCTGTAAACTGCACAAACCAATGCTAACAAAAGGTCAAAATTAGCATGGCACATTAGAAAGACCAGAATGAAAAATGAATAAGAAATGTTGAGACTTCGCTCTTCGTATGTGCGCTGTTGAATATTTATGACACTTAAAACACATCCAATTAACTATTTAAATGATTAATATTCATGCGGTCATAAATATGCATACTGTCATTGTTGCGCTCTATAGGAAGTGCACAGGGCCGTGGATGTGTGTTCAGTCATAATGACACTCTAAAGAAAGGCTTTTTGTTTGGAGTCTGCTGAAAGCTGAAGTTGGACGATAAGCTTTCCCCATTACTGATGAGATAATGAGATTCGAACATACATAACATTGTGTAAGTCTATCTCTGCCTGCGATTAAGATCCAATTTAGACAACGGCGACAGGTCACAAAACATACAAGTTCAACACAGCAGTCAACGATTGGAGAAATAGGCGATAAAAGGACTATAAACACAAAGAATATTCTACGATCACAAAGTCGTTCTAACATTATAAATTTTTTAGTTGTGACGATGTTAAAATGTAGCATTTTTTAAAGGTTAGCATAACAATCTTAAAGAGATATTTCACCCCAAACTGAAAATAATGTCATAATTTACTCAACCTTTACTTGTCACAAATCTGTTTGAGTTTTCTGTTGAACACAAAAGAAGTTACTTTGAAAAATGTTGGAAACCGTTAACAATACCGTTAACAATAGTGTTTGTGTTTTCTACTACGGAAGTCAGTGATTACAGGTTCAACAGAATAAATAAACTCATAAAACTTTAGAACCACATGAGTCTGAGTAAATAGTGAGTCAGTTTTCATTTTTAGGGTGAACTACCCCTTAAAATGTTCTTTTGCATTAGCTACTGAAAAACGTTCATTTGTAATATCCTTCATGTTGCTGATATTGTTGCTATAATAATTTCAACACTTTACAGTATATAATTTGCTAATAAAAATAAAAATAAACAGTTTTTCAGACACTTCAAGGGTGTTTACTCTTTGCAAGGTTTGATTTGATTTAAGTCTTCAGTTAACTCTGTATCTCATTTAAAACTGCATGCATCCTTTTCTTTTATGAACCAAACAGAGACAGTACAGTATAGGTTTAGTCATGTTTAAACTGCTCTACAATCCATCAGCAGAAGCGAGTCTTTGTCCTCCAGTGGTTTTGTTGGAGGATTGAGCTCAACAGAGGCATTCAGGTGGAACAGGCGAGCACACCTCCATCTGCCTCTTCATCACCACACCATCCAAACACCAGCGTGACCAGCGTGACGGAAGAGTGTTGCTGGTGCAGTCACAATAATCAGATAATGTCAGCATTGTGCTATTCAACCACGATGAAAAAAAAAAAAACATCCCCCCCCCCCCCCCCCATGTTAAAAAGAAAAAGGCATTTTCACAGCATTCCCTATAATATTTTTTATTCTTCTGGAGAAAGTCTTATTTTATTTAGTTTGGTTGGAATAAAGGCAGTTTTTACATTTTTTAAAACTATTTTAAGGTTAAAATTATTAGCCCCTTTAGGATTGTTTTTTTTTTATTGGCTACAGAACAAACCACTTTTGTCTTGTTAATTAACCTAACTTGCCTATTTAACCTAATAACCTTGTTAGGCCTTTAAATTGCACTTTAAGCAGAATACTAGTATCTTGCAAAATAAGTAGAAAAACGTAACGGTTACTAAAGTAACCCTCGTTCCCCGAGGGGGGGAACGGAAATGCTATGTGGAAACTTCCACTATGGGGATTTCGTCAGAAAGCCAATCATTCTGAAGAGTAATTAAACGGGCCAATGAAATGCCAATGAGTTGGCGGTGTCAGCGTGCACAGCTGGCCGCAATCATAATCAGCTTGTGAATAAGAATGCCCGCTGTGCCACACAACCACACCTTTTCTAGCTGATGAAGCCGAACTACAGCTGTCAGCTAAGGCGCAATCCCTGTGGCGAAGGAACATAGCATTTCCGTTCCCCCCCTCGGGGAACGAGGGTTACTTTAGTAACCGTTACGTTCCCCAGCGGGAGGGGAACTACAATGCTATGTGGAAACTTCCACTATGGGGAAATCTATGGAAAACGCCACAGTGATTGAACCTTACCACGTCGCTGGTGAGAGGTTTGCCAGGCTCCGGCGTGAGCGCACCATCATCACCAGAGACGCAGCCCACCAACGTGTCCCCTGGCCCTAACTTACCTTACTTACCTGTGAAGCACGTAAAGGCTTATTTATATTTTTTGGGGAGTCGTAAAAAATACACCTAGTTAAGATACTAGGAATTTTAAATTACGACAGTACGTTGGGAAGCGTGCAGTCCCGATAGGGAGGACGCTGCGGAGGCCACCTGCTGCCCAATGGGGAGACCTGGTGGCAGGAAGACATATGGACTAACCCTGAAAAGGGGGAGAACACATATGAAGGATGGTTAGCGGGGAGGGAAGACACGGGCCCGCCTAAGAGGAGGAACTACACCGTGGCTGAATGAAGCATATGGGATCGCCAGCGGGGATCGCGCATAGCAGGCACCTATACCCAGAACGCGGGCTGACCAAGTGGGCATGCCAACTACGTAATGGGCCAGGCACCTGACTCCTCCGCTGAGTCAGATGCTGGGGGCCTCGGAGGAACTCTGCAGGGTTCGCCAAATGGGGAACTCAACTGAACAGAGTGAATAAGCGCACGAATCTCTGTGTTTAAAGAGAAAGGCGCAGCAAGCGTGTTTCAACACCGTACTGAATTTCCTCATTCACTGGCGTATCCAGCACACGTGAGGAAAATCAGCCCACTCAAAGATTATAGAATCTTTACGAATGTATTAGGTGTCGCCCAGCCCGCAGCTCTACAGATGTCTGTTAGAGAGGCGCCGCGTGCTTACGCTCAAGAGAAGGCGATACTCTTAGTCGAGTGCGCTCTCACTCCCGGGGTACGCGGCTCACCCTGGCATAGAGAAGCGAGGGAGATGGCATCCACTATCCAGTGGGCCAACCTCAGAATGGATATGGCACTTCCCGTCTGCCGATCATAACAGAAAAGGAGCTGCTTAGAGTCGTAAGCTCTAATGCGGTCACAAGCGCCGAGCGCGAACAGGACACAGCAAGAAAGGGGCTGGGTCTGCCTCCTCCGTGGGCAGCGCTTGCAGGTTCACTACATAGTCTAAAGAAGCGCTGTAGGAACCTCGGGCACATAGGTGGGCCGGGGTCTCAGGAAAACGTGAGAGTGGACCGGCCCGAATTGCTGGCACACTTCGCTGACCGAAAATGCCTCCAGATACCCGACCCTCTTGACCGATGCCAACGCGACCAGCAGAGCTGTCTACCTGGACAGAAAACTTAAAGATACTGAGTCGAGTGGATCGAGCAGACCTCTCCTAAGAGAGATCTCCAAGTGGGTATGAGAGGGGGACAGGATTGATTTAATTAACCAGCGTCTCGCCCCTCTGAGAACTGGATGATGAGGCGATGCTTTCCCAGCGCGCCGCCATCCCCGCGTCCTCAGAGCGGGGATGATCGTAACGCCAACCCCTCAGTGCGAAGGGGACAGCCTTAGCTCAGCCAGCTGAAGGAGGAAAGCATCACACTGATCTGGCATGTCCGGGGTCTTTCTCGGAGAGAAGTACACCACACAGCGAATAGACTCCACTTCAGGGCGTAGGCATGCCTCGTAGAGGGTGCTCTAGCCTGAGTGACGGTGTTAACCACCGAACCGGTAAGTCACCTAAGTCCTCCACGCTCCATCTATGGACCTTACACGTGATTCCAGAGATCTGGGCGCGGGTGCCAGATGGTGCCTGTTCCAAAGAAGAAGGAGCTTCTTCAAAGGGATATGCCTGGGAGGGGCCGTCACGAGGAGAGAGCTGAAAACAGATCAGATTGAGCCAGAGGCGCAATAACAGACCTGGTCCTCGTCCTCCCTGACGTAACACAGTATCTGCGAGAAGGCTCACTGGAGAGAAATGCGTATTTACGCACGCCCAGGGGCCAGCTGTGTTAGCCAGCGCGCAGAGCGCACCTATAACAGCTGGACAGCCGGGGGTGGAGTCTCAGTTTTCCCGGGCGTGAACTGCCGTGAGAGCGCATCGGCTGCACAGTTGAGTTCGCCGGGGGAAAAAAATGGCACGCAGCGATTCCGCCGCGAATGACTCCGGAGGAGCAGACGGCGAGCGAGCTGAGACATGCGGCGAGAGCGGATACCCCCTGTGCGGTTGATATACGCCATCGTCGCCGTGCTGTCCGTCCTGACCAGCACGTGTTTCCCCTCTAGCACCGGTAAAAACAGTGCAGCGTGAGATACACTGCCAACAGCTCCAGGCAATTAATATGCCAATGCAACCAGGTTCCTTCCACGGACCCCCAGCTGCATGCCCGCAACACACGGCCCCCCAGCGCGTACTGGAAGCATCCGTCGAAACGACGACATGCCTGGACACTTGTTCTAGAGGCACACAGGCCTGTAGAAACCCAGGGTCCGTCCAGAGGCTGAGGGCACGGCGACACAGCGGAGTGACAGTCACCCGGTGCGTGCCCGCGTGCCATGCGCGTCTAGGGACCTGATCGGGAAGCCAATGCTGAAGCGGTCTCATATGGAACAGCCCGAGCGGCGTGAAGCGGCCACGGATGCCATATGCCCCAGGAGCCTCTGAAATGATATCAGTGGGACCACAGTTTTCCTGTCGAACTCTCTCAGACAGGTCAGCATCAGCCCAGCGCGCTCTCGAGGGAGGCGCGCCGTCATGGTGATCAAGTCCAGCTCCAACCCGAGAAAAAAGATGCTCTGCACGGGGGCGAGCCTACTCCTTTCTCGGTTGACCCGAAACCCCAACAGGTCGAGGTGCCGGAGCACCCAGTCCCTGTACATAATCAATTGATCCCGCGAGTGAGCTAAAAAGCCAGTCATCGAGATAATGGAGTATGCAGATGCCCGCGAGCCGAAGGGGCATTAGGGCATCCTCCGCGAGCTTCGTGAAACCCGCGGAGACAGGGAGAGCCAGAAAGGGAGGACTTTGTACTATCATGCTCGACCCTCGCACGCAAACCGCAGCCGGTGGCGTGGGAAAATGTAGAATGAATGTACGTGTCCTTCAGGTCTATCGCTGCAGACCAATCCTGAGGACGGACGCACCGGGGGATGTGCTTCTGCATGAGCATTCTGAGCGGCTGCTTGTAAGGCAGCGGGTCAAAATGCGCAGAACTAGGATTGGTCATAACCCACTGCTCTTTTAGGGTACGATGAAGTACAGACTAAAAAGCCCATACCTCATCTCGGCTGGAGGGACCGGCTTGATTGCATCCTTCGCCAGGAGGACAGCAATCTCCTCGCACAAGAGAGGGGCGGACACAGGGCTGACACCTGGTGTAATACACGCCCGTGAACTTGGGGGACCGTTTAGCGAACTGAATCGCATAGCCGAGTCTGATTGTCCGAATGAGCCATCGCGACGGGCTGGGCAGCGCTAACCAGGCTGGCAGAGCCCACGCGAGTGACATCATCGGTGCAATCACTGACGCACCAGCGGTGGGGCAGCACGGGATGGGAGAGCTCACCCCGGGAGGCATGCGTCCCAAGGAAGAGCGGAAGTTTAAGAGGTTTAATCTTAACTTCGTCCCAAGAGCCCGCAGGGCGGCTAGGAGTGCGAGAGAAAGGAGCCCGTCCTCTGGCACTCACAGAGCCTGTGGCGAAGAGCACCGATCCTGCGAGCTGGAAGGCATAGCGTCCCATACTGGCAGTGTTCGGGCTATCACACCCAGAGAGAGGAAAAAATTGCTCTTAAAAAATTTAGTAGCCATACGGCCTTTTTGTTAATGATATGGGTGTCCCTGGCCCTCCGCCAGGGAAAGAGCAAACATCCTTTTCTCCGAGTGGCCCGTCTCAGGGACGCTTCGCGGTCCGTACTGGACTTAGCGGCGCCCTGAGGCGGGGGGCGGGGATCGTCTGTGAGGTGCTCAACGCTGCCGCTTAACCAGTTGAACGGACAGGGCGGCGGAGCAGATTTTGGAGCCACAGACGAGCGCCCTCGGCGAGAAGCAGCCAAAGTGGACGAATCGACGGGGAGAGCGGTTTTTGAGCCCGCCGATCGCACTTGACTACTCTTTCACCGAAGTGAATTCCTGGGTGAACTCACCCCGGTGTCGCCGAACAGGCCAGCCTGGGATATGAGTGTGTTAAGAAAGCGAACTTTGTCAACGACACGCATATCTGCCAGGTTTAGCCAGAGGTGGCGTTCCTGGACCACTAGTGTGGTCATCGTCCTTCCCAGGGCACTCGCAGCCGACCTGGTGTTTTTAGAGCAAAGTCGGTTGCAGTGCGTAGTGCATGAAGCCTGGGTCGGAACCTTCCTCGTGCCGCTGCGCCAGCGCTTGGACTAGCCGTAGCAAGCAAAACGGAAGCAGCCTGGCCCGCAGCAGTGTAGGCTCTGGCCCTGAGGGACGCAGACAACCTACACGCTTTGGACGGGAGCCGAGGCTAACCACGCCAGGAAGGGGCACCACGCGGGCAAGATTGACCGCGCTAGCACACTCGACCTGGGGTTTTGCCTCGTACCCCCTGGCTGCTCCGTCATCGAGGAAGGTGAGGGCGGAGCGCACGCAGACCGGGCAGAAAAAAGGTGCCCTCAGCGCTGCGTGAACTTACTGTGCACCTCCGGGAAGAAGGGGACGGGAGGCTTAGAGGGTTTCCCCTTCTTATCCTCCACGTAACACCCGTCTAATCGGTCCGGCGACGAAGCTGGGGGACAAGCCATCTCCAGCCTCGTCGCCGAAGCAGCCCGGGTTAGCACGGCCATCATATCAGATGCCATATCCGGAGCCTCGCTTACCACCCCTGAGGGAGGAAGCGGGTCCGAATTGTCATCGGAAAATGACAGCCCACCCTCCGATGCAGCGATGGACATCTGGTCCTCGGTGTCATCGAGTGAGAGGGCGACCCTCCCGAAGGATGGTGCGCTTCTCTCACTCGAAGCTTGGATGGAGCGCGCTGAGGAATGGGAGGTCCGCAAGCCCGAGGGCGGCGGATTGACCCCCACTGTGACCCTCAGATCTGCCCGAGTGCCAACCGCTATTTGCGGGGGACAACAGGGGTGGTTCGCCCTTTTGCAAGAGCGAACCGCGATCTTAGCTGCGCAACAGACATGCCATCGCAGTGATGGCATGCGCTGCCCGCGAGCACCGCATTAACATGCTGGTCCCCCAGACATGCAATACAGTGCTCGTGCCCATCATCCGTGGACAGGAAACCACCGCATCCAGAAACGCACGGTCGGAGCGACGTCTTTAAAAAGACGCGCTGCCCGACCGTGTTGCTCTTTTAGGAAATTTGCTTAAATTTATACGCACCGCTCTTGAAGTACCGGTCCAGCGAAACGCCCAGGGACAGGAGAAACCCAGCTCGACCACCGCTGCTCGCGTTGTTGCTCGCGCTGGAACCGGGAGAAATCAGCCTCTCAGAAGACGGCAGCTTTCTCTCACTCTCTCTCTCTCGAACAAAGTCGGAGGATGACAGCAAAACGTCTCTTTCAGACTGCACATGAGGCTTCTGAAGCGAAAAAGGTGTGGTTGTGTGGCACAGCGGGCATTCTTATTCACAAGCTGATTATGATTGCGGCCAGCTGTGCACGCTGACACCGCCAACTCATTGGCATTTCATTGGCCCGTTTAATTACTCTTCAGAATGATTGGCTTTCTGACGAAATCCCCATAGTGGAAGTTTCCACATAGCATTGTAGTTCCCCTCCCGCTGGGGAACATTAGGTACTGTCATCATGGTAAAGACAAAATAAATTAGTAATTAGAAATCAGTTAATAAAATGTTTAAAAAAAACATTGAAAAAAAATATCTCTACAAAACGTTGGGAAACGTTTTTAAAGGAATTAAAATTTCACAGAAGGGCTAATAATTTTGCCGTCAACTGTATATATCTTTTATCTTTTTTGTGTGTATCAACAATAAGTTAGTCATAAGGTCATCTATGAGCTAGTTTGTGCTCCAAAACAAACACAAGATTCACGTTCAGAAAATATAAGCATTCAAAACATGCAGCAACCCAATTATCAAAATATGGATTAACAATTATTTAAAACATGAACTGGAAGCTGCGAAGGTTTTTTTGTTTTGTTTTTTTTCGTATTCTGACACAGAAACGGAATATTAAATGAGAAAACAGTGGGAGTGGCTGTTTTTTTTTCTACTACGAGTTAATTCGATGTAGTAAAGTAGGCATTCAGAAAGATCTAAGGGTTTTGGTAGAGTTATTACAACCTAACAGACACCTCCTCCTCGCCATTTCTGGTTGTTGTCATAGCGCTGTCAAAACTGACAGTTAGAGGGGCGGGTTAAGTATGTTAACCATGCCCAATACCTCAGACAGAGATACTCTGAGAATTTACTTGAAAAAACAAAACAAAACAGGAAGTCTATTTTCAGATTTCAAATAAAGATTGAGGGCAAACAACATTTTTTTTTCTTAATGGCATGCACAGATGAATTGTTCACCACAAAACTAGCAATGTGAGCTAACAAAATCAATATGGTTAGTTTTGATTTCATGTGTACTTGAAAGCATCTCATCAGATCTTCTGACCAATCAAATGCCCTCTAAAATTTAAAGCACCACACCATCTGCCCCAGCACACACATACTGTCCATTTCAGCCCAGCGCAATAGCGTATTAGCGTGTTGACATAGGCTGTAAAAACGTTTGAAACTCACATGAAATCCACTGAATGCTGTATTTTAAAGTAGTTTAAACAGTTAAGACAGACTCTAAACAGTTAGACTCATCATTGCTATTATAGACTATGGCTGCCATGAGTCAGATGTGGCTAAATGGCTAAGCTAATTAGCTAAACTACTCTGGTACAGCAAAATACAAAATGCTACTGGCCATTTTTAATAAATGGGAGGAGCTCCTCAATATGGCCCACCCTATAATAATGATGAATAATAAATAATAATAATAACAATTAATAATAATGAAAAAGCGTCCCACATTGAACAAAGCTGAGCATTTCAATTCACTTCAGGGCACCTATAAAAAAAAATCAGTTTCTTGTTTTACAAGCTGTTGGTGAACACTTACATCTGGTGACGACTCCCTCCAGTCGGATGATGTTGGGATGGTCGAACTGGCCCATGATGCTGGCCTCGCTCAGGAAGTCCCGCCTCTGCTTCTCTGAATATCCTGCTTTCAGACTCTTGATGGCCACGTAGATTTCCCTCTTGCTGGGGAGCTTCAGACGGCCACTGCACACCTCACCAAACTCACCTGAGGAGTGAAACACAGCCACCGTCAGCACAGATTTAAGCTTAAGACTTTTTAGGATATATATACACTGAATGCTTTTCTTCGCGATGCATTGTAAGAAACATTGTTTTGTTTTCTGAAATAAGAAGTCAAAATTAAGTGGGTTTTTCCTTAAAAAAAGCTAAATAGCTAATGGGGTAAGTAAATAATCTTGTTTAGATTTTAAAAAATATATAATTTTACCCCATTTGCATATTATTTTACTTATTTATGGAAAAACCCATATTGTTACTGAAAATAAATGATTATATATGTTATTACTGAAAATAAAACAATTTTTTTTATTTTTCTTGTAGAAAATGTTTATTTAAATGAGATAAAAACTCTAAGAAAAGCAATTTTTCCAGTATATGTATGGTGTTTGTTTGTGTTTACATATTTTTACAAGTTATATTTGAGATTTAATGCCTTTTTTTGACAGTATAGATTTACAATGACAGCAGTGACAGTGAGGAGAAAATAATGAGCTCTAAAAGAACAACTATATAGACACTTTCACACTAAGATTATAGAAAATACATGGCTAATGTGTTCTGGGAAATGTCCTTGAATTCATTCACACTGTAAAAAGTATTATTTACTTTACTTTAAAAAAGTGAGTAAACCTGCTGCCTTAAAAGCGACAAGTTGACTTTACTTAAAAAAGTGAGTAAATCCATTGTAACTTGGAACTGTTCACTTGCTTTAACTTTTATAAATATTCACAGTTAATTTGCTTAAAATTGTTAAGGCAACAGGTTTACTCACTATTTTAAGTAAAGTCAATGAATCGTTTTAAAAGCAACAGATTTACTCACTTATTTTAAGTAAAGTCAACTAATATTTATTTAGAGTGCACACTCTAAATACTTTCAGTATTTTTTTGGGAATCTGTGTGTGCATTCACACAACCTGTAAAGATCCCATAAAGACACGTGACATTGGGATGCAGCTACTTTAGTTTACTTACCACTCAATAAATCAAGATTATTTTTTATTTATTTTTATTTGTTCATGCAGAAAGTGAGAAACGGAAGTCGACAAGTTCATTCATTCATTCATTTTCCTTCGGCTTAGTCCCTTATTTATTAGGGGTTTCCACAGCGGAATGAACCACCAACTACTGCAGCATATGTTTTACACAGAGGATGCCCTTCCAACCGCAACCCAGTACTGGGAAAAAGTCAAGTTATACTTATGAAAGTACTTATGAGAAAAGTATTTTTACATTTTTATTTTATTGTTTTAATTTCTGCTAACCCAATGAAAAGCAGTCATCCTAATATTTACTGCAGAACTGCACTTCTGGCCAATGAAAATCAAATAATCCAGAAAGCTATATATCAGAGTTGTTGAATTGGGAATGAGATTGGGTAAAACTCTATTGTGTGATATATCAGTCAAACATGTCTTGGTTAAACATGTGTCCACTTCTCTTTCTCACACACACGCACAAAAAAAGAAAAAAAATCCAACATTATTTTTCCATGGTGTTGTCTAATTCAGAGCTTCTAAAGCCCTAAAGAACTCTATTGCACACTATTGCAAGCAGATGAAGAAAAAGAGGAAATGAGACATCGAGAGAAAGAAAGAAGCAGGATAAAAGACAAAATAAAAATGGAGAAACAGACACTTGCTCATAGAAAAAGCATATGCTGAGGAAAATGAGATTTCAAAGCCCAGTTCAGACGCAGAGATATACGGCATTAACAGCTTAGTATTTTAAACAGCAGCTTTGTGTGTGAGGATTACAGTCGGCAGACTCTCTATAATTAGGGCAAATAGAAACCTCTGTTATTTTGAAATATATTAGCATACAACTGCACTTTCACTCACTCGAAAAACAAAGAGTTTTATTCACTGAACAAATATATTCAATGAAAAAATACATGATTTGTATAATGTATAAATCTATCGGAAAAAAGTGACCAATTGAAAACTCTCCTTAGATTTGTTTATTTGTATTCACTGGATTTGTTAAGTTTGAGTAAAACAGTAATATTTATTTTATTCTACAAATTTCCAACAAAATTTCCTCCAAATTTCAAATAAAAATATTTATTTATTTATTTATTTGAAAGTGTAATTTCTTTAGGAAATTGGTAAGAATAATAATTAAAAATAAATTAATTTGTTGTTTTTCAAAAGCTTGGTTACTTCAGCAGGTAGTGATTTCTTAACTCTGAAGTCAAAACATTGGTATTGTTTAATAATATTATTATTTTTGCTACTTTATGCAAAAAAAAAAAAAATCTCTAAATAACAACATCTGTATGTAAAATTCAGAAAAATCTCAATTCTTAATCTTAATTCATACAAAACTCAAAAATATATAAAATATAAAACTCATTTAAAACTCAAACACATATGTATGAATTGTAAATCCAGATAAAATATGAATTTTCAAGTGGTCTCTATTTTTCAGGCTTTATTTCCACAATCTGATCTACAGAAGAGTCTCACCTGCCCCTATAACTCTCTCTATACGTATAGTGGAGGCATCAATTTCCTTGGCAAAATCCCGGACGGCTTGATTTGGGTCCTCGTAAGTGTGCGGGTGAATGTACGTCCTGCTTCCTGGCAGTTTCACTGCAATAAGTAAAAAAAGAGATCACACATGAGGGATTTTGAGTCCAAATGAATGCCAAGACAAGACAGAGTCATAAACCAAAACAGTCTTCTAAAAAATTTATAAAAAAGATAAACTTCATGTTGATGTAGAACAGGTTTGTGATTTATTTCACAGCTGAGGCTGGAAAAGAAACCTTTTACATTTATGTTACCGATAAAAACAGTCGTTTGTTTTGACAATCTAATAATGTTTTGTGTATGTGGGTCATGTTGGCCATCATACCTCTGCCGTTCTGAAACTGCATTTTTTCTTCATCTGGATCCTGCTTTGCTTTAATGTAGCCACAATGTCTGAAACACATAAAAAAGACAAAAGAATCTCCTATAAAAAGGTATATTTTATAAACAAGCCATAAACTTGCCATTCTGGACTCTATGAGAATGAGGAAAAGATTATGATTTTTTCCATGCTTCTGAATGACATGACATTTCCTTCATATATTCAACTCAGCTGAAACATCAATCACTGTTTTCCAGTCCGAATACACAGCTGTAAAGGGATAGTTTACACAAAAACAATACATTTTGTCATTATTTACTAATGACACAAGTCACCAACCTGTTTGGGTTTCTATCTTCTGTTGAACACAAAATTAAGATATATTGAAGACAGTTGGAAAGCAGCAGCCATTGAATTCCATAGTATTTTTTTTGTTCCTACTATGAATGTTAATGGCCGCTGCTCCAACATTCTTCAGAATATATTGTTTTGTGGAGAATAAATGATAAAGAAATTGCTGTTTTTGCTTAAACTAAATCAATCGTGCAAAATCAAAATGTACAATGTTTATTTTTTTAGCACACTGTTAATATTTAGGTGAACAATTATTCTCTTTATGTTAATCCACTCAAAAAACAAAACAAAAAACAATTCAATTCAACAGTGGCAGTCCATCTGTTAAAGTCAGTTTCACAACTTCAGCCACAATATTCAGATTGATTTGGAATTACATAAACACACTGAAAAAGTGTATCAGCAGCTTTAATAGTTTTTTCGATATTCTGAAGATTTTTTTCTGATGGCTTTGTGTTCATACATAATTTTTCAAATTACATACAATATTTTATTCACAAAAAAGGTGAAAATGTATTTTTTCTTCTGTCTCTTTGCAGTATTTTGCTGATTTATGGAGTGATAAAAAGAGTTTCCCAAAATTTTAATATATAGAAAAATAGGGAAATGTCATATTTGCTAGAAACATCTAAATTACCACATATATTTAATTAAATAATACCTCATTTGCATGTTTAAACGACGAATTAATCCGCTGCGATGACCAATGATAAATAAGGGGACTAAGCCGAAGGAAAATGAATGAATGAATGCATGTTTAAACATAACATTTTAATGACTTGAAATATGAATACACAAATCTATTATTATTTTACTGAAACTCCTGACATAGTAATTTATAAAATTGGAATTGGAATCTACAGACACAAATTGACAAAATAATATAAGAGAATCACCTTAATGTGAATTTTACATGTTAAATTTCTATTGGACTAACAAAACAACAACAACAACACTATATGAAAATCCAAAAAGCCCAAAATTGACAGGTGCATGAAAAAATTCAGTTTTTGCCAGTAGTGTCTCGCCTTAATTGGGTCTGAATGAGTATGCAACCTAAAACAAGAATAAAAGTGTTCAAATGGGAGTCTGAATAAGTGTATGCCCTGATAAAACTTTGTCTCTCTCTCTGTCTGTGTGTGTGTGTGTGTGTGTGTGTGTGTGTGCGTGCGTGCGTGCGTGCGTGCGTGTGTGCGTGTGTGCATGTGTTATGCGCAGTAGCACATCTGTGAGTATAGTCTCTGAGGGCACGTTGGAATGTCTAAAAATACCCACTGGTGTTCTGGGTCTCCGTGGGTACGATTTGGAAACCGTCTGCCTTTGCCTGCAGCAATATAGTGCAACACACCCAGTATAAAAACTCCTAAAGGCACAGCAACATTTTAAACATCACGGCAAAACAACAGCCCCCCTCACAGTCATTTGTTAACTAATTGCAGTCGCAGTTTGCGCATAAAAGCCCCCTGAAGCTTGTCTTCTGATGGAACATGGTAATTGCAATTAAAAAATAACAGCAGTTTCACATCTGAACAAGTTCACCTTTTCATAAAATCATTGGGTGAGACACATAAACATAAATGTAAGCCACTAAATGATCAACGTGAAGTTAAATGAATAGTTCACCCCAAAAATGAACATTTACTCACTATTTACTCTCCCTCAAGCGCTTCCAAACCTTTATGAGTTTCCTTTTTTCTGTTAGACACAAAATAAGCTATTTTGAAGAATGCTAGAAAACCGGTATTCATTGACTTCCATAGTAGGAAAAACAAATTGCCTACTATAGAAAAAAAATCAATGGTTACCGGTTTCCAACATCTTTCAAAATAATTTATTTTGTTCAACTGAAGAAAGAAACTCAAACAGGTTTGTGACAAGTAAGGGGTGAGTAAATGATGGTGGAATTTTCAGTTTGGGGGGAACTATCCCTTTAAGGAAATGAATGAACGAATGATTGATTGATTGATTGATTGATTGATTGATTGATTGATTGATTGATTGATTGATTGATTGATTGATTGATTGATTGATTGATTGATTGATTGATTGATTGA
>CAIGQV010014432.1:14680547-14733505 GCA_903798115.1 Danio jaintianensis | reverse complement strand
ATCTATCTATCTATCTATCTATCTATCTATCTATCTATCTATCTATCTATCTATCTATCTATCTATCTATCTATCTATCTATCTATCCATCTATCCATCTATCCATCCATCCATCCAAATATCATTGTACTTTTACACTATGCTCTGTAAATGAATTAACGATTAAGTCCTAACAGCACGCACGCACGCACGCACGCACGCACTGTCAAACCGCGTCCACGAAACACGAAAAGAAAGTTACGATTTTAATGAGAGACCTGTTTTCTACTTTTGATGACCTTCAGCCATCCTTCCTGTTAAATGCCACATTTGTCCCATTTATTTCGACACCCTCCTTGACATCAGCAAGGAGATGAGTCGAGGATTCCACATACAGACACACGCACGCACACGCACACATACGCACACACATATACACACACACACACATGTAGGGGGATCCATCAGTCCAGCCAATTAGTGTAATTTACACTATGACAAGCTTGTGTTTGATTCAGCCAAATAAAATCAGCATCAAACTGAAGTGATGGAGGATGATCAAGACTGGCATCCTGTAGCACATGAGTCTGTGCGGTATCTCAGTGCGCCTGCCAAAGACACATTCGCTCTCACTCTCTCTGCTGCCACGCAATCACAGCTCCAGCCTGCCAACTCGCCATGACTGGGCTCCGGTGACCCTGGCATGGGCGGCCTGTCTCCTCATCATTACTGCCAAATTAAAAGGCAGAAGCCTCCAGCTCATCTGTCGACTCTTATCCCAAACTCAACTGCTTACGGGCGGCCTTGGATCTCACCCCGAACCAATTATAATCAAAAGATGATTTTAAAATATACTAGTGCTTGATTGTAATGAGAGACTTCTACGTTTTCCTTCTCGGATTAGCTGTCGAGGGCGATTCTTACTTTGAGACAAATTGCAGAGGGGAGTTTCGACGTGGGAAGGAACCTGAAGAAGGGAAACGTAATTCCCTCATAGCGACTCTCATTAAAGCGTAATGCTGTTTGCGAGGGAGCATAAAAGATTAGGCGGTTACACGTGGGAAGTTGCCGAGGCTGATTCGGTTCAAGGAGATCTTCAGTCAAGCATCTTCATCATGACCTGCTTTAAGGTGAAGGGGGAAAAAAAAGGTTTCTAAACACACTCGAATCAAGTCAGTTCACGAAGCGTTCATCTTTGTAGCACAGCCGACAAAACTTTTTTAGTTCAGTAAATATTGCTCCTGTCTAATTGAATGGGGAAAGTTGTTTATAATGTCTCTAATACAAGATGCAATTAGACTGAAAAAAAATTATTCCATGGATTTACTACATTTTTTTACAATCATACAATTGATATGAGCTGAATTTAAACAAACAAATGAAATGTAGCAATGATCAACTTAATTTGTTTGCTTAAATTCAGCAAATATAAATTTTTTGGAATTTTATTGGACGTTCATTCATCAATTCATTCATACACTGTAAAAAGAAATCAAATTTTGAAAATAAATACATTTTGGGGTAAAAAAAATAAAAAATAAAAATAAAATTGCGGTTAAAAAAATGCAGCTGTGGTTGCCAGAATTTTACAGTCAAAAACATTTATAAATTAACAGTAAACTACAGTATTTCCTTCATTTACACAACATTAATACACACATGTTTTGTATTATCATCTACATTGTGCTTTTGTAACACACAGACAAAAACAGCACCAAAAGCATGTGAGAAAATCATGTGATTATTTCACAAGCATAATAATTTGAATAAAAACCATCATGGTAAATACATATGGCAGTGAAGTAATGCAGTAAGCACAATTTATCACCATTAGATGTATAAGATATAACTCATAGCATACATAACTGATGAGAAAGAAAATGTAAAGAATCATACTAATGTCAAACAAAAAAGGCATAAAGCGTTGTGACCTGTAGGGAAATTCCGAGAAAGCCATTTAAGGGTTATTCACCGTATTTATTAAGGAAACTTACTGATAACCAGGTTACAGTTTTTTTATTTTTGTTCTTTTCTATATTTTATTTATTATTTCATTAATGACAGTGTGTTATAAATTAAATAATTACATTATTCATTCATTATTGGATTTACTGACACATTTTTGTTGTTTATTATTTAATTGTTACGTTACTTATATAATTAATGGCACCTTGTTATTTACTAATTTATTGTAATTTACATTTAAATGTATTTATTATTAATTAATAAAATGTATTTATTATTAAACAGATGAACTTATTAATTCAGAGTGTCCTTCAACAGTTCATATTAAACTGAACTGAATTGGTTTATTTTAACTAAAACTACAGCAGCATTCTACCTCTACTCTTTATTCTGTCTGATATGTTGAATATATTCCACAATCTGAAATACTGTTATGGCTTCTTTTTTTTGCATCTATGTAAAGCTGCTACTTTGATAAACTCTACATTGTAAGTGCTATGTAAAAAGGTTGAAGACTTGACTTTGGTTATAAATGTACCTGTTTTGAAATGTAGTGTGCACATTCTATGCCGCATATACGGATACCTAACATAAATTTATCTTAACATAAAATGTGTACACGGATATTGAATACCACAAATCTTATGAAGCTATTCTCACTGTACGTCTATATGGTTGACAGGTCATCCAGAAATCTAATGGGGGAAACAAAAAACCATCTTTTATTGACAAAACATCTCTCCTTGAAGAACAAAGCAGAGAGCATCATCCTGATGAACGACTCCAATCTTCCAGAGTTCCTCCAGTAAATGAGCGAACGCTGCTTGCTTTTGTTCAGCAAGGCCTGTGCTCTCTCGGTACGGCCTGAACACTATGAGGACAAATCACTTTGTGCTGCCTAATGCACTCTCTGGAACATTGTGCCACACACACACACTGGAGACAGATATGAGACTTTCCCTTTGCATGGGCCGGCTATTGTACTTTGCTGACGGATGAAAAAAGCTGTGAAGGTCTAGTGCATTTCAGGTTCATATTTCCTCGTTCTCTTGAGTCGCTCACTCAATTTACATATCAATTTACCTTCCTGGTCTAATATGCTGTCACACGAGCATCATTCTTCAAGACTCGCTGTCCTACAGACCGTACAATAAAAAATAGTCCGTCTAAAAATGCTAATTCCGTTCCAAACCTGTAGGACTTTCTTCCTTCCATGAGGCGCAGAAGATGAATTTCTGACAACATTCTGGCTACCCCTTTGCCAAAATGTGTCATGGAAGTATAACAATAGCCAATCAGTCTTCTAATGTTATTTAGTAAATTTGTTTGATGAATAAATCTTGACATCCATCCTAGCTTGAAGCGGCCATGTTTATGAGTTTATATTGGAAGTAAGGAGATCTAAATCATCACAAATCAATCTTTTGAGTCAGATATTTTAAATAGATTGACTGACTTAGTTCACTGCAACAACTGAATGGTGGGTTTAGTTATTTTTAAATTAGGAAATAATATTTGTTTAATGTTAATAATATGTGTTTTATGTTGGCTTAAGAAAGCCTTGCCTCATTGTTTGAAACAGCTTTGTAGGACACAAGTTAGGCAAGAAAGAAAGAAAGAAAGAAAGAAAGAAAGAAAGAAAGAAAGAAAGAAAAATAATCATGTTGCTAGCTCAACTCACTAATACATTTTATTACACGGCTACCATGCTGTTAACATTATAATATTGTTATTCTGTTTCACCACTACGCTAGGTTTGGCAAGTTGCTAACATGAATAAGTATGTTATTATTTTTAACATCCTGCTAGTAGGAACTAACATGCAGTTTTTTTCCATCCAAACTAAAAAAAGAGAATCAGAAGTTCTTGGGGAAATAAGTATGTGCTTGGAACAACCTAAAAATAATGGGTAAATAACAAAAATACTGAAATAATTTTTTCTTTGTATTACTTCAGTATCATCGTATTCTTTCATTTTTAAAGTCTGGTATTCAAATTCAGACTCAAAAAAACTTGTTGAAAGTTTTTCTATGGATTAAGTGTTTAGAATAATTATATTAGATAATTATTTTCAGCAAGAATTTTTATTTCATTTAAAATTTTCATTTTATTGATTAAAAGTGTAACAAAAATGCGTATTAAAACTTTCTATTCATCACAGATCCTAGAAAAACTCACTTTTTATGCACTTAAACATATTAAAAAGTGACTACGTTTACATGGACATCAGTAATCAAATTATTTGCCTTAATCTGTATAAGACAATAATATGAAAAAGGTGTTTACATGAGTTGCGTTTTGAACGTTAATTTCATGATCCCATTTTATATGTTATAGCACATAGTTCGATTAACGTCATTGCGTCACCACGCTTTCCACGTTTCCTCTGCAGGTTCATGTAATTTCAGGTGTTTCATTTTTAATTTGTTAACTGCAGTTTGGCAAATTCACTTTCATTCAGGAACATTTCATTTGACAAACAAAATATTGTATGCGAGTAACTGCTGGAAGTTTTAATGGAATTTTATACTGCACGCCGTATGGGGAAAAAAACCCTCCGCATTTCGCAATGCAGGTGTCTGTGGTCCTTCACTGACTGTGAAGGTGCAGAGAATAGTGTCAAACAGCAGTGTGTGTATGGAATATCCTGTCGCAAAATGCAGCAAAAATCATACATGACGGTAATAGTTTGATTAAGGTGTTTACATGTCTGTACTGCACTTCAATAATGCGACTAAAATCGGCATACTCCACATGTCTTAAATCGGATTAAATTAATAAAAAATCGGTGTTTACATGGTAGACTCTTAATCAAAGTATTGTCTTAATCGCATTAAAATCGTATTATTAGTGTCCATGTAAATGTGCTGATAACCTAATAATAATATGAAAAGATCGAGTGGCAAAACAGTACATTAAAATGATTTCTGGATCAAAAGTTGTCATGTAACACTAAAGACTGGAGTCATTATGATGAAAATGTGTTAAATTAGAAGAAAAAAAAAACTGCAACACTCACAAAATAGCTGGCACTTTTGAAATACTAATAAAAATGTAGAGAGAGAAACAGCTTGGTGTTTGCCATTCTAAGCATGTCAAATGTCAACTTTTCATTTGTTTTTATTTATCCCTTCTCTTTTATTTGACCTTATCAAGTCTTCAAACTTCAGTCACCATCTTTTCTCCTCTCCCTTCATCTCTGCCTCTCTCTACACTTCCACAACTGTGTCCTGAATATCTCTGAGAGTCTGAATGGAGCAGGCCTGACGATTGTGCTGACAGTGTGCTTTCTGCTCGGAGGCTCTGTTGGGTTGCAGCATACTAACACTATTGAAATGAGACTTGGGGAGAAAGTGATCTGCTGTAACAGAAACCCTAGAGCTGTAGAGCCCGTTCCCATCAGCCCCTGCGCTGACTAAGCCACTTTTTGATTCCGTATCTCTGCAAGGTGCCCGTGTGAAAAACAGCTCTCCCCAAAACACAAGCTCTTCAGATCAAGAACACAAAGACAGCGGCACGATCAAACACAAGGGAACTTTCTCCTCAGTGTCAGCTTGGATGGATTGGTTTTTGCAAGGAGACGGCTTTAGAAGAAAGTTTGATACTTTTAAACTGAGTAAATATGGATGTAAAGAGAAGACTCTAAAAGCAAAAAACAAACTCAAATTGAAATGTGTATCAAATGGAAGTTCAAAGGCTGGACGGACACAAAGAAGCTTCTCAATTTCAATGAAATCTGCTCTACATTTAAACTCGAACAAACAAGGTATACGAGAAACATTAGACGATGTACACTGTAAAAAATATCTATTATTTTGTGATTTCTGTTTATTTCGGTTGTGCATTGCATTATGAGATGTTGGTCTCTGCTCTGTCGACTTTTGAGTTTATAAATAAATACTATATAGATAAATAATATATAGAGAATTCAGTTTGTCAAATAACAGAAAATGTACTGGCAGCTTATTACCAGGTTTTTGCAGCATACTACACAACACCAACCCAAACAATATATCACTTTAAACTATTAAAAATGTTAATAAAAGTCACTTTTTCCAACTTTTCAAGGTTAAAAGTTGTTGGAAGAAAGATCAAAGTCTCATAATACAATTCAAAAGCCTAAATAAGTGACAAAAAAACATGAATCACAAAATACTGTCAATTTACAGATATTTTTTACAGTGTATAAAGAGAAATATTTCAAGCAGGGATTTTAATAAAAGCTTTTCCGTCAAACATTCTGTTCAATAATGAATACTGAACAGTTTGTGTAAAAACGAAATAAACAGTCAACCATTTCAAATGTTTTGTGCACAACAAATCACTTTAGTAGAATGATTTCTGGAGGATCATGGGACACTAAAGACCAGAGTAATAAAGGTGAAAATTTAGTCTTACCTTTATAAGAAATATAAATATTTAAAATATATTAAAACCCAAAACTTTGAATTTGGCTGCTTGTCAACATTTTTTTTTTTAAAGTGAAAAATGTTCATGTTTTTAGAAAATATGGGATAAATAGATATATTTTAAAGTAAAAACAGTTACATTAAATTGTAAATATATTTCAGAATTGTTTTTGCTGCATTTCTATTTTTAATGATTATAATTTATTTTTTTTTACTATAAAGCCTTGTTAGCATTGCTGGAGCCTTGTTAAGATACAAAAAAACGTTAAAAATCATTCAAAAAAAAAAATTTCATTGCCTTACTTTGAAGGGTATCCTGCATGTATAACTACAAACAAAAAAAAAGTTAATAAAACCGCTACTATAATTGTAAGTACGAAAGTATGTTTTACACTTTTACAATTTTAAAATGAGTAAATATGGATGCAAATGCAAGGGTTAAAAAACATAACCTTGACAAAGCTCTATCTTTGGATAAACAGCAACAAACAAGCTGCATGATAAGACAACTTTCTTGATACTCAGAAGCGAAGATGGAGACAATTTGGTGCAAGCGGACTACAGAAATAGGCGGACGGGTCAGGGTTCTCCTCGTTCCTCCTGGCATTACATTCATCTCCATTAAAGCCTCCCCAGACACACGTCCTTGCCAACTGTTTCTAACTGACTCGCAATTAGGTGAAAAAAATGGTTCAGATATTCCCATGACTGCCACTGCCCTTACCCTGGCGCTTCAGCAGTGTGTTGAATTACGATCACCTCATCTGCTTTTATTCATCCGGCGTCTCGTTTTACAAACACAAAGTGGACCAGTTTAGAAATGGGAACAGGAGAGCCGGGATCAAGAAAGCCGTTCGCTAAAGAGTAATCAGTGACTGTTTGGTCAGACTTACGACCTTTTGAAACATCAGTCAGTTTATCATGAACTTGAGATTAAAACTTCCTTTTTAACCTCGATTTGTATTCAAAAGAATGTGCTTGTTTATCGTAGGTTTCAGCAAAATACACACGTTTGACCTCCACGCTGACCTTTTCCTACTGTTTCTAAAACACTCCTCATTTCAGAGTGATGAATGGCAGACGGTCTTAAATGTCGACTTCCTATTTGGCACACGTCTGGGCCGGGGAAGAGCCATAAAAACCTGAAAGGAGCCTACAAAAAGGGCACAGCATAAAGTTATTTCCCCCCATAATGCTTAATTGCTTGTTTGATTACCTTGTGTTTTCCACAGCATTAAAACGAAGGGTTACCATCCTTAGCTTTTCATCTGACAATAAGTATGTGACCTTGAGATAACCGGCCAATGCTGACGGCACACAAAACAAGCTACGGTCAAGCTGATATGTGGATTTGAAATCTTTTTATTAATGTGAGAACTGAAGAAGTAGTGAAGTCAAAGTGAACTTTCCGTGGTCTAAAACTGGTCAACAGTTAATTTGTGCATGCAGCTGATTCAGTTGCCAGTAGGTTTCAGCATTTTTTTGGCATCATTTTATTTTAAAATAGTCATTGAATGCTCATAAAAGGTGTTTGATTGAACTTTCACAAAACTTGATTGACATTTTTGGAGAAATTGTTTTTCTACATGTGAACTTCTGTGGAATAGAAAGGTTCAGTGAAATTTTGAAAGCTCCTAATGCATCTAGAGATGCCATTTTTTGTGTTTAGAAATCATGTTCTTGGAGCTTAAAGTGAGGTTACAGTTATATGATGTGCATACAATTTTTTATGTATCTTGGCTGTTCTTTTGCACCGCAACAAGATGTATGTAGGCATCGCTAGTGCTGTTGCTGTAATGCTATTAGTAGACTTAACATCTGTAGAAAATACAATGAGAGAATAAAGTTGTTAAGAAAGCACTTGTACCCGGGCTCACCATCACCCCAGTGGCTTTGGGATAATAGAGAAGAGTGTATATAAGAATATAACAAGACGACAAAGTCACTGATATGTGCCAAATGTCCTTGTGCCAGCAGGTGGCGCTATAACTGGAACTTAATATTGACATGCAGATACCTTCAAGAGAGGGCTGTTTTCAAATGTGTATTTTGGAGCAGAATTGATATTGTTTGCCTGTTTAACTAGCATAACTAGTCTCAGCTGTCAAGCCAAGCACTGCACACAGATCTGTGGCTAAACATCTGATGCATATGGCACACTTTTCTGGAAACACTTTAGCAGATCGTCAGTCGTCCTCTGATTGGTGTAAATATACAAGGTTTCAGGGAATCAAGTGTGCAGCAATCTTAATCAGTACGCCTGGAAACAAATCTGAGTGGATTAAAAAGCTGCGATGTTTATATTGATGACAGTGCTCATTAATATACGTGTAACTTTCTGAGACATTCATGAATCAGTGATTTACTGCCTGCACACCCATCTGTTATTGTGAGGATCACTTTGTGACGATGAGCATTTGTCAATTTGACTTAAACGTCATCTGTCATCTCAGTCTGCCTGATCTTATGAATGAATAAAGGTAATGAATGAATCTCAGAACAAAGTCTACATACTGATTTCCTATATGTTTTGCTGACGGATCATTTTGAATATTGATGGGTCGTTGTTGTAAACTTTTAAAGATGTTTGCGAATTAATGATGCGCGGTTGCGTGACGGGCTGTTTTTCTGAGGACATTTCCACTCCCACAAACCTGTCAGTCAAACAACATAGTAGGTGGTCCTAAACCATTCAAAGCGGCCAAAGTTTCCAGACCTTACAAAGTCTAAGTATAACAAATATCTCTTCAAAGCCGAGACAGATAACACGAAAACTCATGAACAAGAACACTGCCATCCCTTTCTTTTCCATGCATCATTTTAATATTTACATGTTTGCGATTACAGCCAAATCATATATGGGTGATTCTATGATTGTGGGTTCGTTTGTTGTCCAAAGTCATTATTTATTTCAGCTTATTTCAAACAGTTATATTTTTAAATCATTTGTCGGTCACTGTCATAATCACAAGATATCATAACAAAAAATATTTTTTAAGCAAAAACATGTGTTATATAGCTGGAAATCATGATTTCTTGTTGAAGGAATGGGTTGTTAGTATTTTTAAACATGTATTATTGTGCAATCAAGACATACATAGTTATACATTACATTTCTTTGGGTAATATTTCATTTTTATTTACACTGCATATAAATAATGTTCATCTTATAAAAATGCGTGTCTATAAATATTGCATCAAATCTGTTACTGTACCATACTTTACCTTTAAGCATTGAAAGACTTGTGTGATCTGAGAAGATCTTACATCAAACATTATTTTATAAAATTTGAGCCAGTGAATGTCTGAGTGATAACAACATCCTGTTTCTGGATGAAATAAAAAAAAATTGTAATGCCAATATGGACACATTCTTCAACGAAAATTACCTAAACTGCCCAAATTTGGTGTTGACCTGATAAAACCTCTAGGAGGAGCTCATTAAAACACAAGGCCTGAAAATGCAAAAAATATATATATAATAAATAATAAATTCCTGTTGAGTTTCAGATTTGCTTCAAGATACTTTATGTAAAATGTATAGCTCGGGGGCCACTTTGTTGAAAGATTATAGGTGGTGCTATAAAGTCATTTTGCCACACCAAGCCCTAAAACCCATATCAGACATACATTTTCACTAGTTCTGGTGTGTGTGCAAAGTTTTGTGAGTTTCCAAGCATGTTCAGACCTTCAAAAATGCTATTTTCTTTGGACTATGTTTCTCCAGATGTACTGGTTTTACAGGAAAATATTTTATTACATTTGTTTTATAAAGATCTTTGTTTTTGTTTAGTTTTTTTGAGAAAATAAAAATTGGTCAAATTACCAAATGTTTTCATGTGCTGTGATTGAAAAAAACGTTTATTCAAACTAATATTTCTTTCTTAACTACACATACTGTATAGCTCAAAGTACAAAACGCAAAATAATGCTCGGGAAAAAGAGTTCAACCTTAGATATTTCAAAGAACCCTGAAGAACTTTTATTTTTGAAAATTGCTGTATAATACGCTGCATTCATCCATTGTTAACATCTGACGGGGTCCAAAACACTTTCAGCATAATTCAGATTAGACGGCCGTGTCCGTGTTTGAGGCTAGAATCAAAGTAAATGCTTTCGAGAGGCCTCTATTACCGAAGAACAAAAAAAGAAAATTATGCCAATGATCTCTACAACACTCAGTAATGAAGAAATCCAACAAATGACAGCACTTTGTTCTCAATGCTTTGTTCGCCATTGTCACACCGAGAAAGAGGGATCGGATTTGTTTCTGAGCTTCAGAATGTCTACGCCGCACACAATAATGAACAAAAGACGAGTTACAACAATTCAACCCAGCGTCTGTACAAAATTAGTCTCATGAAATTGACAATAAAGGCAGAAGAGATGCACAGGAAGGCTCTTTAGTGCTCCACATTGCTAAAAGTGTTATAAAAATCATTCATTTCTTTGGGCTCAAAAGTGAGGATACAGTTATATGGCAGGAATAAGACTTTTTAATGCATCTTGGCTTATTTTTTTACACAATAACTGAAGACGTTTGTAGGCAGTCCTAGTGCGTGACACCATTGCATGACAAAATTAAGATATTTTTCATCTTTTTTAAAGTTTTAAAACGTTCAACCTACAAATTAACTCATATTGCCAATAATTACCAACACATTATTCAAATTGGACAAATAATCAATGGTTGTGTCTCTAATTATGAACATTATGCAGGGGAAACGGTAACACGAACTGAAGTATCATTAAACTGCTTATTGCATCATATAATTGACAACAGGAGGTATCAATGTATGAATCACTATGACTGCCATCACTTTCTTTTCCATACATCATTTTAATATTTACATGTTTGCGGTTACAGCCAAATCATATGTGGGTGATTCTATGATTGCGGGATCATTTGTTGTCCAAAGTCATTATTTATTTCAGCTTATAAACAGTTGTATTTTTAAATCATTTGTCAGTCACTGTCATGATCACCAAAAAAAACCTTGTTTTTTTTTAAGTAAAAACATGTCTTATATAGCTTAAAATCATGATTTATTGCTTGAGTTATCATTATTTATTATTATTATTATTATTATTATTATTATTACATATTCTTGAATGAGTTATTAGTATTTTTCCAACATGTATTATTGTGCAATCAAGACACAGTTATATATTACATTTATTGGGGTAATATAATTTTTTTTATAAATAGTAATTTTCCAAATTATACAACATAAACACTGCTTATAAATAAAGGTTCTTCTTATAAAAATGTGTCTATAAATACTGCATCAAATCTGTTACTGTAGCATACTTTCTTTACCTTTAAGCATTGAAAGGTTTGTGTGATCTGAGAAGATCTTACACCAAAAGTTATTTTGTAAAATGTCAAACTGTTTTTAACTGTTTTTTTTTTATGATTACATTAGCATGCTAATGTACATGGTAGCAATTTGAGATTTTATTAAAAAAAAAAGAATAAACCCGTAAACATTGTAACCGTTAAATTCTTTGTCAAAACATCATTGACAGAAAATATTTTAACTTTTTTTTTTTACGTTTACTTCACTTGTCCACCAAAGCACAGCTGAAAATGCCAGTTGTGAGCACTAATCCAACTGTCATGGGCGTAAAACACAATGCTGCTGGCATTTTAAAAAACAAGGCACTTCTATTGACAACAACAGAAAAAAAAAATGCTGACCTCTGGGAGAAAAAACATTACAGCTGAAAATGACTGTATTCTTACAAAAACCACTCTTCAGCGCAACTTTTAACTCATTCTCCAACTGTGATTTAAAAAACATAAACTGCTAAGCACGTCATGTGAAACATACACTCTAAAAAAATGTGGTGCTCACATTTAAAACAACTGAAAAAAATCTGCTTGCCTTGGGAAACAATGCTTTGGTTGAAATGCAGCCTAAAAGTAAAAAATAAATAAATAAATAAATAAAAATGGAAGTGACTTGTGTTTGGGAATCCCTGACTTAGGTTTCCAATAAGATACTGGAAATAATTTATTTTAGTTTCCCGTAACATTTTGAAATACAGACAGTATCTCCATGTAATCCCCCAATAAACAGTGAAATCACTCCAGAATTTCTCTGTCTTGTGAAATTGACACTAAAGCTGAAAAAGATGAACACAAAAGCTCTCCACATTTTTGGTAAGGGAGCATTTTGGCCCACAGTGTCCGTCAGAAGGCATGATTAGCATAAACGACAGCCTTTTTTTTCTCCTAGATCAGACAATTTCTAATCAGTCAGTGTGTTTGCCACAGCACTAATAGGATGGAGACGGACGGAGAAATGCCTCGCTAATGCTTTCATCATGCCGAGTGGCTCTTCAGATTAATGGCAATCAGAGACACCCTCGGCTCCTGCTCACCGGAGCCGTCGACGCTTGCACCATGGTCATTACATTATCACGCAATAACAGATAGCCTGAACGAATGTGAAACAAAAACGCTCGTTCCTCATTTCTTTCAGCTACTCGCTCTTGGCTCCTTTCTCTGTCGGAGGAGACCTGGCTGAGCTCCAAAGGCCCGTGCTTGCTGTTTTAAAAAAAGATTTACTCCAGCCAGAGTCATTATTAGTGAAGCGAAGAGATTAAATGGAGAGATATGGTGCTACATTCCAGGATGCTTTCTTTTCTTCTGATAGGTGTGGAGAAACATCTCATTTGTTAACGATTCATTACGGTAATTGAGGACGCAGGAGAGAAAATTGTGCCGCTAATGATGCTATTTTTGAGAGCCGCTTTTTATTAGTTTGATTCAGTACAGCAGTCGGAATCCAATTAATTAAGGAGTCTGACCTCTGACACGATGACTAGCGTCGGCCCTAATCTATGCAGGGGCCACGAACGCAAATAAAACGCTCATTTGCTAATCGGCCAAAAAAGAAAATGAAAGGACGTAAAGTGCATGCCTTTGTTTTGGTGAAAAACGAAGGTAGAAATTATAGACGTGAGAGCGTGTTCATTTAGGACGACTTTTAATTACAAATTCGAAATACCAGAGATACAAATCATTAAAGGTTTGTTAAGTAATTATGTTAAGTTATCAATGCAAATTATGTTAGGTTTTACAAAAACAATAACAATATATATATTATGATTATTACTGTTATTGTTAATGCTGATTCTGTTGCTGTTGTTCTGCCATAATTTACATTTCTACATAAAGCAGCTTATTTAAATATTAATAAATTAATAAAATAAATAAATACACTAATTAAATAAATAATAATTAAATAATAATAATGATGATAATAATAATAATAATAATAATAATAGTAATAATAGTAATAATAATTATTATTATTAGTAATAGTATTAGCAGTAGTAGTAGTAGTATTACTATTACTATCATCATCATCATTATTATTATTATTATTATTATTATTATTATTATTATTATTATTGTTATTATTATTATATTAGTAGTAGTAGTATTAACAACCTATTTTTTATTTTATAATGAAACAACCTACCTTACTGTATTTTGTAGATCTCAGCATCTAATGAAAGTACAGTACACAGAAATTTAAATCACTTAAATCTCCATCCACACAAACTGGTCTGTCACCTTTTCCAAGCGCGAACGCTGAGATTCCCATCCTGTATAATTGTGCCTGACAGGCGGCAACTTGCTTTGCTTTCATTATCTCAGTGTTTACTTCTCCTTCATGCTGACTGTGCGTTATTTCAGTCGCTGCTCAAATCACAGAGCTCAAAATGAACGGAGCTATAGTGCCGTCCATTCTATAGAAACAATTATAGCGCCGGCGCCGTTGCCAAAGAGTGCTTTTACACACAGAGAGTATATTGCGGTGAGAGGCCGGTCCATCACATTAAGAGGATGAGAAAACCATTACACCTCTGGACCAGCGTGAGAAGTATTCGCGCTTGCACATGTGTGTTAATGAAAATGCATTGAGAAAACAGACCTGGAACCCAAAGCTCATATGAAAGCCAGTGTTCACCATTCCAGCTTTTATAATGGGAAAGTTCCTCAGTTTATACGCAGTTTTGGCTCTAAAATGTCATTATGTTTGTTGTGTTACAATTGCAGGCACAGGGAGTCTACAAGCGGCACAGATGCATTTGTATTGGGGCAGAAAACAAAGTGGCAAACATTTATTAAATTGGTGCCATTTGGCCAATCAAAAGATGTCACTTTGGAGTTACCATACACAAGCACACTAGAGGTACAAAACAGACCATTTTATGCAGAAGGCTATTATGAACAACTTGTTTGGGAGATGATGAAAAATATCAAAACCATATTTGAAGTGCTCTCAGATTTGGTTCTAGGAGAATTGTTTTACTCATATGAGAGTGGGTGATTGTTTAGGAAAGGAATCGTTTTTGGCACTGTTTTGTACAGTTCTGACAAATTTTTGAGCTTTCTTCTTAGAACTGTAAATCTCTCTCTCACAAAATGTGAGTGTATTTTGTATGCAAATTCACAACACAAATTCAGACTATTTGCCATCATAACTGTGACTCTGCGTCTCAAATTTATAACTGCAATTTAGAGTTACAGAGTTATGTACAGTCTGATCTGCAAGGAAATTGAAGCCAGTTACAACATTCATTCATTCATTTTCTTTTCGGCTTAGTCCCTTTGTTAATCTGGGGTCGCCACAGCGGAATGAACCGCCAACTTATCCAGCATATGTTTTACGCAGCGGATGCCCTTCCAGTCACAACCCATCACTGGGAAACACCCATACACTCCCATTCACACACATACACTACGGACAATTTAGCTTACCCAATTCACCTATACCGCATGTCTTTGTACTTGTTGGGGAAACCAGAGCACCCGGAGGAAACCCACGCCAACACGGGGAGAACCAGTTACAACATTCATTCATTCATTTTCCTTTCGGCTTAGTCCCTTTATCAATCAGGGGTCGCCACAGTGGCATGAACCGCCAACTTATCCAGCATATGTTTTACGCAGCGGATGCAACCCATCACTGGGAAACTTCCATACAGACTCATTCACACTCATACACTACGGACAATTTAGCCTACCCAATTCACCTATACTGCATGTCTTTGGACTGTGGGGGAAACCGGAGCACCCGGTGGAAACCCACGCGAACACGGGGAGAACATGCAAACTCCACACAGAAACGCCAACTGACCCAGCCGAGGCTCGAACCAGCGATCTTCTTGCTGTGAGGCAAACGTGCTACCCATTGCGCCACCGTGACGCCCCCAGTTACAACAGTATTTGCAAATAAAAAACTGAAAGATAAAAAGTCAAAACTGATGTAAACAGAATCTGATAAAATAAAACTCAGAATTCTCAGAAGTTTATGTCTAGCAATTTTCCCCCTCAGAACTAAGACAATGTAGAGTTATAAACTCATGAGAATTTGAGTAATAAAGCTAAAACTGTACGAAACTCAGAATTCTGACTTTTCACACAATTTTCTTTCAGTTTTCTGCAATTTTCTTGCAGACTTTTCTCAATGAACTGCAAAGATGCAGGGTTTAAGAAAGGTCAGGGATAAATCTCCGTCACTTAAAGGTTGGTACAAGATAATTTTTGATTTACAGCAATTCCCCTTAAGCATCCTACCTATGCATTACACACACACACACACACACACACAACAAAACAACAGAACATATTTTCAAAGTTTGGACTCCATATTTGGATTATTTGGAACCTAGTCTTTGCCTTATTATATTAAAAAGAATATTGTAACTGTATTACTATCTGGAAAATTAGCAATGTTTTTACCCCTTTTTCTGATCTGTTTTATTTTAGATACATTTTATTTGTCCAGATTTATATATAATCTGAGCTTCTTTTTCCATCCACCCATCCATGTATCTATTGAAAATGTCTTGCTAGGTGTATTATTGTGACAATTCAAAAAACATCATTCTAAAAAACGTCAAAATTGCAGAAAATAAAGTCAGAATTGCAAGACAGATATAAATCGCAACAGCGAGAAAAAAGCGCATCACTCCTAAATGTGATATTAGTAGTAACTTGCAATTGCGACCTCTTTGTGAATTGTCTGAAAAAAAGTCACAATTGTCAAATTAAAAAGTCTCAATTACCTTCGTTATTTAGTTTTTATGCTGTGGCAGAGGCATGTTTTCATAATATAGAGCTCGCTTTTCTGTCATCATTAAGATTTAAGAATAACCCAAGGCCCGTAACAGATGCTTTCAAGATAACATCTCATTGACAAAGAGCTCCTTCTTCTCTCTGATTAGATCGGCTTCCTGCGCACTTCATCTTCTATTACACAGACAAATTCATCTGCGCCACACTCGCATCATCAAGGATTTAAGTCAATGATCTCTTGTAGAATCTCAAATTTCCCCTGTCATGATATAAGCAGACTGACAAAGGGATTTAAGCACACTATATAGACTAAAAGTGCACTAGAGATACTATAAACGAGAGCAATCTATATGCTTAAATATAAATTGGGGAAAAAAGATGCTTAATATGGCAGGTCTAGAAATTAAAATACCAATGTTTTCTCTAAACAAGTAGGTGACACAGTGGCTCAGTGGTTAGCACGTTGCCTCACAGCAAGAAGGTCGCTGTTTCGAGTCTCGGCTGGGTCAGTTGGCATTTCTGTGTGGAATTTGCATGTTCTCCCCCTGTTTGCGTGGGTTTCCTCCGGGTGTTCCGGTTTCCCCCACAGTCCAAAGACATCCGCTATAGGTGAATTGAATAAACAAAACTGGCCGTAGTGTATGTGTGTGAATGTGTATGGATGTTTCCCAGCACTGGGTTGCAGCTGGAAGGGCATCCGCTGTGTAAAACATATGCTGGATAAACTGGCGGTTCATTTCGCTGTGGTGACCCCTGATGAATAAAGGGACTAAGCTGAAGGAAAATGAATGAATGAATGTTTTCTCTAAAGCAGGCATGCATTTAAAGGAATAGTTCACCCCTCAAAAAATTAATACTTAGAATTTAATCACCCTTAAGTGGTTCTGAACACAAAAGAGGATATTTAGAAGAATGTTGGAAACTTGTAGCATTTGACATCCATAATAGGAAGAAAAAAAAAAACATTCTTCAAAATATCTTATTTTGTGCTCAACAGAAGAAGACAAATAAGTAGAAAACAAAAGTTATTATTTTTTTTTTTTTTGCATGCTCAATATATATATATATTGTAGGCCACTAACTATTTGATTAGAAATATCTCATACCATTCAGATCATATTCATTTAAATGAGGAGAAAATCACAGAGCACACCTTTAAGATGCATGATTTATTTATTCACATTCAGTTTGATAATTATTCAAATATAATGCCTGTGCTTGATATGTGCACAGCAGAAAATATTTTTTAAAAAATGTAATTAAAAGACAAATATTGGCATGTGCAGTGTGCACACCAAATAATTAGGCACTCCACTGAGGATAAGGCTTAAATGAGATAATCCGTGAGGATAGAGCAAGTTAGACGTGGGAGTGAAATAGATTGTTCAACTTTCTCATAACTTGAAAACAAAAATAATTGTCTGGCAATGATGTGAGCAGCAGCGATGTTCGATAAATACAACAGTTAAGCGTGAGTTTTCAAGCCTTTAACACCATTCTGCTGTGATTTAATTGCTTTTTAGGGAAAGGAACTTTAAAAAATAAATTAATTAATTAAAATAAAAATTTTGATGACTGAACACCATCTGCCTGCCGCAACACATGCCAGTTTTTCCAGTTGTCCTTATACAAAACACAAAGAAATTCTCTATTCTGTCAGCCAATGTAAGTCCCCGGTGCAATGAACAAGCAAATTAAAATAGAATTATTTATTTATTTACCTATTTTCATCCCAGCTGCTATTTTACTTGCACACCAAAAAGAAAAGAGATTACAGGGAATGGAGAGAGAACTAATGGCTTCAACTTTATTTCTATTAACCAGCACGCTGATAGTTTTATTATTGAGAATGTGAATGTAACATGCATTTTTAGTATGCTAATCATGCTTGCCTATTTTCAGGAAGGGGAATGATGCTAATTAGCTGTATTTCCAATGGTTATAATAACGCATAAATCCCGGTCTTTCTTGTAGACCGTGCTTATATTACGGTGCTGGAGCAGGCCATGCTGATGTTAAAATCTCTCAAATATGCATTATCTCTGTGAGCCAGGTGAAGTCTTCAATGGTGCAAAATATGCTAGCGGTGCTCTGCTGTAGTTTTAGCAAAATATTGCTCATGTTTTTAAAGACAGAAATTGGAGAAAGAGGGAAATGGAGAGACAGAGAAAGAAGGGGAGTGTGGGCAATAGAGATAGAAAACGCTATTGTTGAAAAGGCAGCTAAACGCTGAAGGTCTAAGCAACTGCTCTGCTATTGGTTGTTTGTTGTGTAATGTTCATTTATGAGTTCACTCATTCATTCATTCATTCATTTACATACTTCTTCATTCAGACAGACCAAAGAAAAACAGAGAAAGAGAAGTATGAGAAATAACGAAAACTAAATAGTAACAATAATAATAATAATAACTAATTTCTTTATTCACTTGTTCACTAATATATTCGCTTATTCAATCAGACATTCAATCAATTGTTCACTCGTTCATAATGAGGGTAAACCAAGGAGAGGGGTCTGGATGCAGACCTGGTGCAGTACAATCTGAGCTGCATCCAATGCTTTTTACTGCGCTCACCTAACCCCACCCCTAAGCCTTCCCCTCACAGTGACGTCACTAGCTCCATTGAGTGCATTGTGTCTGACATTGCATCACTGAGATATGCAGTCTCAGCTTGCATCATCAAGGCTGCATCCAGATACTATTGAAACCAATAGCTCTGTTCTAGTTTTTTCATGCTCAGTTGTTCACTCATTCAATCAGATGTTTGCCCATTTGTTCACTCATTCATAATAATGAGGGTTAGCCAACCGCTCTGCTCTTGTTTGTCAATGTTTTAATCTAGTTCACTCATATGTTACCCCGTTTAATCAGATATTTTCTCATTCATTCATTCATAATAATTAGGGTAAATTAACCACTCTGATTGTTTGTTCCTTCATTTGTTTGTTTGGTCATTTCTTGTTCACTTGTTTACTCGTTTGTGTGCTCGTTTAATCAGACATTTGCTGACTTATTCACTCGTTTTTTTTACTCGTTTGTTCGCTAATTTGTTCTCTCATTCAATCAGACATTCATTCATTTGTTTACTCATTCATAATAAACAGAGTAAACCAACAACTCTGCTCTTGTTTGTTCACCCTTTGGTTTGTTGGTTTGTTTGTTAATCTTTGCTCATCTCTTGTTCACTCATCTTTTCACTCATTTAATAAGACACATGCTCATTTGAACGCTGAGGGTTAACTGACCACCCTGCTTCTGTTTGTTCAACTGTTTATTTGTTCATTTAAGTCAATTATTGACTCATTCAATAATTAGATTACGCATTCGCTTATTTGTTCACTGGTTCACAACTTCATTCATTTCTTTATTAGTTTGCTTGTTTACTCGTTCACTCATTCATTTGATTGTTCACCCTAAATGACAATGTAAATGAAATGCTTATTTGTTTGCTTACTCATTCATGAGTTAGCGCCTTCAATCAATAGCCTGCTTGCAACATCATTCATTCACTTATTAGGTTGATTATTCATTCATTCATTCATTCATTCAGTCAGTGAGTCAGTCAGTGAGTCATTCATTCATTGCCTTTTTCATATATTAGTTTGCTCATTCACCCATTGGTTTGCTCTTTGTTTTTCTTTGTGGTGTGCTGCTACTCACATAAATGATAGATATACATGGCCTAATGGTAAGAGGAAACAGAACAGACTCAATAGGTCAAGTGGGATTTGCATAGACCAACACAGGAGGAGCAGGAAGGTGATTATGTTGTTCGATCTCTCACCCTGAAATCCTGAGCTGCATGAAATGAAACTATTCTTAATGTCTGAAAGTAAGCCAAGGGTTCTCCTCAAGGACATACATCTGACCGGCAGGGGTTATTGAGGTCTGACTGGTCTCTGAAGAATGGTGGAGTTTGCATAATCTTTCTATAGTACTGTATATCAGACAGCTGTGCTAGAGTGTAGACTTATGCCTGAGGCTCAAAGCCAAAGGAATAATCGTCTGGAAATCCTGCGCACAGCGAAATAAGTAGAAGAAAAGAAAAAAAAGGTCTCAATCTGCAATATTTTATAAAGTCTGTTAAAAGAGGCAGTTTACTGTACTGTAGCTGAACAAGTTGACGAATAATTTTTGTTTTATGTAAGGCCTATTTAGGTCTAATTACACAAGTCTACCACTCAAGTTGAGCTCTTGACATGCCAATTTTAAACTGCATGCTAGAAAATACTACTAATAATAAATAAGGTTACTTACTAAATAAATAAACTGAAATTATACAAAACAACTAAATGTCTGCACTTTGCTCATTCATTGCACAATTTTGCAGTATTGACAAGACAACCACAGAGGCCTTTTGCGAAATCTGTCAAATACAGCTGTAAAAGTGACAGGTATAAGTGCTTTTCGGCTGTTGTTACACAGATAATAAAAAAATAAAACAAAACACAGGCTAATTATATCTTAACGGCTACACTGCCCGTGTAGTTTAAAGAATAGCCTATGCAATTTTTAATGTATGCTGGGATATATATATATATATATATATATATATATATATATATATATATATATATTTATAGATAGATAGATAGATAGATAGATAGATAGATAGATAGATAGACAGACAGACAGACAGACAGACAGACAGACAGACAGACAGACAGACAGACAGACAGACAGACAGACAGACAGACAGACAGATAGATAGATAGATAGATAGATAGATGGATAGATAGATAGATAGATAGATAGATAAGCCACTTTATTAGGTACACCTTACTTGTACCGGGTTGGATCTCCTTTTGCCTACAGAACAGCCTTAATCCTTAAACCAGACATTTTGGTCCATATTGACATGATAGCATCACGCAGTTGCTGCAGATTTGTCGGCCATAACTGTTGATACAAGGCAGGATGGATCCATGCTTTCATGGTGTTGACGCCAAATTCTGAACCTACCATCCGAATGTCGAAGCAGAAATCAAGACTCATCAGACCAGGCAACGTTTTTCCAATTTTGGTGAGCCTGTGCGAATTGTAGCCTCAGTTTCCTGTTCTTAGCAGACAGGAGTGGCACCCGGTGTGGTCTTCTGCTGCTGCAGCCTATCCGCATCAAGGTTTGACGTGTTGTGCGTTCAGAGATGCTCTTCTGCATACCTCGGTTGTAACGAGTGGTTATTTGAGTTTTTGTTGCCTTTCAGCTTGAACCAGCCTGGCCATTCTCCTCTGACCTCTGGCATCAACAAGGCATTTGCGCCCACAGAACTGCTGCTCACTGGATATTTTCTCTTTTTCGGACCATTCTTTGTAAACCCTAGAGATGGTTGTGCATGAAAATCCCAGTAGATCAGCAGTTTCTGAAATACTCAGACCAGCCTGTCTGACACCAACAACCATGCCATGTTCAAAGTCACTTAAATCATCTTTCTTCCCCATTCTGATGCTCGGTTTGAACTGCAGCATACTGTCTTAACCATGTCTACATGCCTAAATGTATTGAGTTGCTGCCATGTGATTGGCTGATTAGAAATTTGCGTTAACGAGCAGTTGGACAGGTGTACCTAATAAAGTGGCCGGTGAGTGTTTAGTGGTAATATCGAATACCACAATTTTGAACCATCCAGATTTCAGTCATTTAGACAATCATACTCTATCATCCACTCATTTGCTTACTGGTTCACAAATATGTTCACTCATTCACTTGTTTACACATTCTCTCAATTGTTCAATCCTTCATTTACTTGTTCAATAGTTCACTCATTTGTTTGCTCATTTATTATCGTCTTCATTCAATTCTTTGTTCGTTCATATCTTCATTTGTTCATCCAATTGCTTGCTTGTTAGCTCAACCTTTCGCTCATTCGTTCTCTCATTTATTCATTAATTTGTAACATTTTTCACTCATTTAGCCTCCCGTTCACTCACTCAAATGACTGTTCACTCATCATTTCACTCGTTCAACAAATTTATTGGCTTGCTCACTCAAATGTTTGCTCACAGTAACTGACAGATTACTATCATAGTTCACACAGAAACAAAAACAGAAGAAGGCCTGAGAATGAGCATTTAAAAAAAACATTGCTCAAGGCAAACAATCTGGTATCTGACAGAATTTTTTGAGGCACAGAATTTCTACTGAGCATCAAAGAAGAGGAATTTAGAGACATTAACAGACAAACATCTCTGAAACAACCTGTCAAAATGCTAAAATCTTCTCAGAGGAGTTGCTAAAATACCAGCACTAAATACCGTTCACTAATCCTTTACCATCCTCTTCTCTCCATCACAATCCTCCCATTGCTCTTCTATAATATGTTTTTATATACAAATATATATAAATCAAAACATCACCAATCAATCAACACTCCCGTTCTCCCAACAAAGTCTGTTTCTCCAGCTATCACTCCGGACAGAGGAATGCCAGAGCTCTATTGGGTAATGCATGAAGCTGCACTGGCTTGTGGGTAAAACTTGGGAGAGATCTCACCACTCCTCCTGCCCTCCGATGAGGACTCACATGTTCCAATCCTACATATTTATTGTTTTGTTTTATAGCTGAGTGGTCCGAGATTAATTATTTTTTGCACATGAATCCATTATGCGCATTTCTACATGCTCTCAGCAGGCAAACATGGGTCGTTTCTAGTCAATAGTGAATAGGGCACTCATCGTGATAGGCAATCACCTCAGATCAATACTAATGTTTTTAGAGACTTCGGGCGAGCTTTGTTCGAGAAAGAAAACCGCTATTTAATTCAGTCAGAGTATATTTATTATCAGCATTAATTTATAGGCTGGGTGAGTCTCATCCAAGCGACTGCGCTTCATCTTTTCTGCTTCAGCTATTGTTTGAATAGAAGAGACGCTGCGCAAAATGTGTCCTCCGACTTCAATTTCAAACGCTTTCTTCTTGGTTTTTAGGAGCCTATAAGTCACACCTCAGCGAAAGCCTGTTTTTTTTATTTCTTTTAAATGCTTCAGCGTGGAAAAATCCACACTTCGTTTTCTAATTCAAGGTTCAATTTCTTGTAAAATCGCCATTTGACAGCGGCTCTCAGATGTAACGAACAGAAGCGTTTTATTTTTGCTCTGTGATTTCTGCCTGAGGGACCGGTACACTTTTCTCCAAGACGGTTCGGAAGGACAGAACAGCCGAAGCAAAGGTCAGGGGATGTTCAAAAGAAGTCTGTTCTTACCGTCCGCTCACTACAAAACACGCCACCAGGAAGATAAGCAGCACAATGCCTCCAGCTATGGACACTGCTAGGATTGTGGACTGGTTCGGGTCCCCAATGGCCAGCATATCTAGAGAGGGAGAAAGAGAAAAAGAGACACGTGTGAGAGAGAGTGTTAACCCTTAACTTTTGTTGAGGTCAAATACTTTTCAGTTTGGTCTTAGAGATTCCAATTAGTTTTTCAGAGTCAAAATATAGATTTTTCTTTTATACCAAAAACATTATAATATTAAGTAAAAATCATGTTTCATGAAGAAATTTAGTAAATTTAAAGCATTAATTCCAATTTTCAAAAAACACTTACAACTGTTTTATGCTCCAGGTCAAATATAATAATAACAATTAATATTAATAATTCAAACTCCCTTTTTTAAAAAGGGATAGTTCACCCAAAACTGAAAATTACATCATCATCATAGTTAATGGATTTTAACATTTATTAAAACATATTCTTCTGTGTTTAACAGAAGAAAGAAGCTCATAAAGGTTTGGAACCACTTCAAGGAGAGTAAAAAGTGAGTAAATGTTCGTTTTAGGGTGAACTATCACTTTAACCATGGCTTTCCTGTTTCTGTTTTGTTATAAAAAAATGAGTTGGGTTTCTTAATATTTTATAAATTGCATTTCTTTATATTTCATATATTTAACACCATTACTGAACATCTGAACATGTTATCAACAAAGTATGTTTTCACAGTAAGTGGTCTCTTAGACCTTGACCTCTTAGGTTGATCATTTGGCTTCAATGTTAAACTCTGCTTCGTTCCTGCTAAAAAAAAAAAAAACAGAAGCAGCTGCATGTAGCCACTAAATATGAAGGCGAAGACTGAGTCAATGTTCTAATTTACGCATGCCATCCAAATAGGGATGTTAACAGAGGGAATAACAGGCTCGGTTTGAAAGTTTCACGGCGAGTCTATGGATTTTATGCTGCTGCAATCCACTCATTACTCAAAACAAATACATCATTTATCAAGGCCGGCAACGCATGAGTAACCGCCTCTTTCAGGAAAATGAATATCTCCAGCAACAGGAATTGATTTAGAAATCCACTCAACTTCATTCAACAATCTCAGTTATGAGAGATCGCAGCTCGCAGAGACAGGAACATATGGCAAAAATCTGATGAGCAATACGTCACATATAAATTTCTCACAGTTATATAGCTGTACCAAGATTGTTGTTTTACATCACAAATGTACTTTTTGCCCTTTTTGGACAGAAACAGTGATAGTAAAAGACAGGGATAATACACTCAACAATTATTTTTGCTGCTTGTTCAAACTACGTATTTAAAATTAGCTGAATCAACACAAATCTGAAGGTTTTGTTTTTTCAGGATAACTTAATTGTTTTATGCTTGATCCACTTAAAATTTTAACTTCATTGATTTGTGTTGGGACAACATAAAGGAATTGTGTGTAACCTAGCATTTTTTTACAGTGTAGAAAGATCTGGAGAATGAACTAAATCAAATTAAAATGTTACATGCACTTACAGTTGCAATACGACTATACGAATAAGTGCATGCAATAACCCTAAACCAAAACCCTAATCCAAAAAATCCAACATAATGAGTCGAAAAAAATCCCAAAAAAATCCAAAAAAGAACAAAGCGATTCATCAAAGAGCCAACAATAGTCATAATACATATGACTATTGCACCAGGTTTATTAAACACGAAGAAAGCAAGTTTAGAGAGGATAAAAAGAATAATCTTTAACCAACAGTGTAAAAATGAGTCTAAATGTCCAGGCACTACTACAAAAAATGGCTCATAATGCAATTCTGTACCTGTAAATGCAAGTGTCTTTCTATGTAAAGTATTTGAATGTTCATCTTCACATTGTTGAGTAGATGTTTGGAGTTCCAGGGCTCTTTTTTAGATTTAATATAATGAACCAGTTTGTGACTTATTAACCAAACTTCCTGCTTATGCTCTCTGGGAGTCAAGAATAGCGTGTGTCGCCGTGTTTTGTGAGGACAAACGAGTCAGTGTTGAGTCTATGTTTCTTTGATGGGGATCAAAGCACATTTTTGAAAAAGCTTTGGGGCACACGGTAAACACAGAGACCTTGTGGTATATGCATCTAATTTAAAGCCGGTTACGGCCCAGCGAGCATCTCTGGAAGCAAATAATAGAGCTCAGCCGACCTCGTCCACCGAGCTCAAAGTTAACCGAGTCCAGTGGTGTAATTGCTCTTTTAATTATATGAAAAATGCTTCAGGCTTTGGCTCACAGTGACATTCATAAACCACTTACATTGTGTGTATTTGTTCATACCACACACTTCAAGACAGAGCACACAGAACTGTAAATTGCATACAGTACATGTTCAGTCTGATAATGTAGGGGAAAAAAAATTAAAACCCGTTCCAAACCAAAAAGAAAAGGAAAAGCAATTCAAACTAGTCAACATATGAAGTGGATCAAAACTTTTCATCAAAGTTGTCCTACAACTATTCAACAACACTCATTCTTTTATTAGGACAATTTTGAAAATAGATATTTTACACAGTTAATATTATACACAGTTGAAAAATTATTAGCACTGCTGTGAAAAGTTTATTCTTTTTCAAATATTTCCCAAGTAATGTTTATATATATTTACATATATTATTATTATTATTATTATTATTTTATTTTTATTTTTTTTGTCTACACAATTTTCTGCACCCACTACTAAAAACAAACATCAAAAATTACATCGAAAGTCTCAATAACTTTTGGCTTTACTGTATATTCACTAAACTATCAGATTGAAGGATAATACTATAAAAACTTTGATTGAATTGTATTATTGAAAGCAAAGTGGTAAAGAGGTTTATAGTAACCTAGTTACTTCTTTAAAGTCCATCCAGTTTTTAAATTAAGAGTCTCACATTTTACATAGTAAGTATAATACAAGCTTAGATAAACTTAAACATTAGGGGAAGAAATTATTGTTGTAATCTCATCAGGTAACTTTGTGGCCAATCAAACACTGCCTGCATTTGAAGGATTCCATGTGAATGGTCACAGTGTGCGTTTTGTTCCAATTAGCCTATTTTTCACTGAGATTTCACACTTACAAGATTGACCTGAGAACAAGGAAACAATGGTCTCTGAGGCTCACATTATATAATTTCCATGTACTGAACACTTAATATTCAGCTATGCCCAGGTATTTCCAGATTTTCATTCTATAGCACCCTTTAAAAAGTCATCACTACCTCTCAGTGATGGAGCAGTAAGATTTGTGCTATACTTCTGATGAACACTTCATAGAGAGAGAGAAAAAAAGAAAAGGATGGAGACAAAGGGAATTGTTGAGAAGAGTAAAGAAACCTGACCCTCGTGACTGGTCTCCAGCTCGATCTCTCCACCATAGTTCCCGTATCCTCCATCAGTGCGAGCCCTCACTCTGAACACGTATGTGGTTCCTGGTTTCAGGCCCTCCACAGTCATCATGTGCCCTTTGGTCTTCAGAACTGTGTAGTTCTGGTCTCTTTGGTTCTGTAATGGAAAACAACAACAACAAGAACATTCATATTTGCTTTTATTTGAAATTTAGGTTATATATTAATGATGTAAAAATGGTAAGATGAGTTCCTTTGTAATTTTGAAAAGTTTGGTGTACAGATGACAATTTTCTCATAATGATCCCTATTCATATAAATGCATGAAAATGGCTAAAACAACACAGATAGCTAAAAACACCCAAATATGATTACCCATAAAGACCACTATAGTAGTAAAACATTACCGGCAGCTAGCTCTCTGGAACTCTCACATGGTCGCCCACTGAAGCTAAGCAGGGCTGCGCCTGGTCAGTACCTGGGATGGGAGACCACATGGGAAAGCTAGGTTGCTGTCGGAAGTGGTGTTAGTGAGACCAGCAGGGGGCACTCAACCTGCGGTCTGTGTGGGTCCTAATGCCCCAGTATATTTAAGGGGACTCTATACTGCTCAGTGAGTGTCATCTTTTGGATGAGACGTTAACCCGAGGTCCTGACTCTCTGTGGTCATTAAAAATCTCAGGATGTCCTTCGAACAAAAGTAGGGGGTTTAACCACGGCATCCTGGCCAAATTTGCCCACTGGCCTATGTCCATCATGGCTTCCTTACCATCCCCATATCATAATTGGCTTCATCACTCAGTCTCCTCTCCACCAATCAGCTGGTGTGCGGTTTGCGTTCTAGCACAATATGGCGGCCGTCACGTTATCCAGGCGGATGCTGCACACTGGTGGTGGATGAGGAGATTCCCCCCAATGTGTAAAGCGCTTTGATTGATTGATTGATTGACTGATTTTGTCAGTCAGTCAGTTAGTTAGTAATAATTAAATTCATTGTGCACTATTTATTTATTTCAATATTACTTAATCATATTTTTTGCATAAATTATTTTATAAATAGGGCAGCACGGTGGCAGAGTGGGTAGCACGATCGCCTCACAGCAGAAAGGTCGCTGGTTTGAGCCTCGGCTGGGTCAGTTGGCATTTCTGTGTGGAGTTTGCATGTTTTCCACGTGTTCGTGTGGGTTTCCTCCGGGTGCTCCGGTTTCCACTACAAGTCCAAAGACATGCGCTATAGGGGAATTGGGTAAGCTAAATTGTCCGTAGTGTATGTGTGTGAATGAGTGTGTATGGATGTTTCCCAGTGATGGGTTGCAGCTGGAAGGGCATCCGCTGTGTAAAACATATGCTGGATAAGTTGGTGGTTCATTCCGCTGTGGCGACCCCAGATTAATAAAGGGACTAAGCCGAAAAGAAAATGAATGAATGAATATTTTATAATTATTAATGCCCTGGTGTTAAAAATAAATGGGTGAATTTTAATATTGTGAAATATTATTACACTGGGATAAACATTATTTCAATTTATTAAATTTTTATACATTTAAATGTAATTTATTGATGGCAGAGCTGAATTTTCAACATCATTACTCCAGTCTTAAATGACAATATTCTTTGGAAATTATTATAATATGATCATTTTGATCAAGAAACGTTTCTTATTATAATCAAAAGTTAAAAAAAACTTTTTTTGAAAACCATGATATATTTGATTGCTTAGAGTAATAGAAACTATACAAAACAGCATTAATTAGAATTTGTTTTAATCTATATGATTATGCCAAATTAATGGATCTTTGCAAATAAATAAAAATAATAGTAGTTTAATAATAATAATGAAATATATTTTAAAAATCATCTTTAATAATCAATAGAAAATTCAGAAAATTAAAAATTAATTCAATCTGAAATACACTTGTTGAATCTCTTTTAAAGCAAACGGCAGGGTGGCAGTGTTGAATTTGGAGTGCACAGAACAGGACATAAGAGGATTAATGAAGGATATTATTTCAGCAGCATGCAAACACTGTAGCCAGCAGGCATCATATTTTCAGTCATTTTAGAGAGGCAGATGCTGGGGTGCTAAAAGACCAGGCCAGGGCTTTAATTTACACTGTTTGACATGATCATTGGTGTGATTATAGTTACATGAGTCAGACATCTGCAATGGTGTGTAAATGTAAGTCTATGAATACAGTGTGTTGATTAATTTGATAGTAATCACTCAGACTGCCAGCTAACACTTCGCATGGCAGATTTACTTATTCTCTCATGCATAACTGTGCACAAAAATGGCAAGAGCTGAGTGAAAGCGCTAGTTTGGAAAACTAGCTTCCAACTTCATGATTATGAATTATACAAACCCAATTCCAAAAAAATATGTGGATGTTTTTGTAAAATGAGAAGAGATATACGAGAATATATGATTTGTTAATGCCCTTAAGCTTTTATTTCATTGGCAAAAGTGCAAAGAAAAGATTCCCAATGCTTTCACTAAGCAAATAAATTGCACAATTCTGTAAACATGAACTCATTTAGATTTCAATGGCTGCAAGTCACTCAAAAACATTTAGAGAGAGGCATGTTTAAAACATGATGGCATCAACTTTTAAATACAATGATTAATAGTTGGAACTGGGGATACTAATTGTTAATTTTACTTTAACAATTACTCATTCTATAACCTGTTACATCTGATAGCATTTTGAGTTTTACTTGGCTTCTGTTACAAATTTGTTGTAGTGTGTTGCAGCTATAGGGATGCATGATATATCTGTGCCCATCCATATCAATATTGGACAATAAATGCTATTTTTAAGTATATCGTTATCGGTCTCATAACAAAATTAGGCCAATATCTTTAAGCTGATAAATTATGTATTTATTCTGCTGGTTGATCCACTTCGCGTGCTTGCTTGTCTGACACTTTTTTATTATATAACTGGTATTTTGATTTTAGTTAATGATCAGTGACTTGGTTGCTTTAAGGTTTTTGTTTTTGTTTTGTTTTTTGATCAGGCAGTAGGTAATTTATATAAAAGAAAGTTGGCCATAGAAAAGAATAGTTAATTATTCAAGCTTTCCTGAAGTCAAGGTTTTAAAATAAAATCAGTTGCTCACTGTACGTGTTTGCCTTTACATTCCTTCATTCATTCTTGTCCTTCGGCTTAGTCTCTATTTTAGAGGTCACCACAGCGGAATTAACCGCCAACTATTCCAGCATATGTTTTACACAGCGGATGCCCTTCCACTCAATCACACGCACTCATGCACTAGGGCCAATTTAGTTTATTCAATTCACCTATAGTGCATGTCTTTGGACTGTGGGGGAAACCGGAGCACCCACAGGAAACCCACACGAACACGGGGAAAACATGCAAACTCCACACGGAAATGCCAACTGGCCCAGCGAGGACTCGACCCAGCGACCTTCTTGCTGTGAGGTGACAGTGCTAACCACTGAGCCACCATGCCGCCCGTGTTTGCATTTTGTTTGTGCAATAATAAAAATAATAAAAAAGAATATCTAATACATCCGATATCAGCCACTAAATCTAAAAAATTATCTGTTATCGTATCAGTCAAAAATTCCATATACATATCCAGCCATCAAAATCAAAATGTGTTTATATTTACAAAACACTAAGGAAAAAAAAATGCACTTGTGTCAAGTAAAATAAAAGTTAAAGAGAATTAACAAGTCATAGATTCATGCTTTCACTGCTTTTTATTTATTTTTATTTAATTTTTTCCAAAATTTACCAAATTTCACAATTTGGAATGTACAGTATTTACATTTGCCTTGGCTGAAACCTTTATCCGAATCAACTTGAATTCAAAGTCGTGCATACATTAAGGGTTCTTTCACATTTGATTCAATTGCAAACATCTGAAGTGAACCGTCTTGGAGGTTTTTCAGACTCAAGTACAATTCATGGGTGTGTAATTGAATTAAAAAAGCAGCATTCACCACACTCTAACATTAAATGAAAACACTTGTGCACCAAAAGTAGTAGTGTGAAAGCATCCTAACACTTCATAAATAGTTTCTGGGATTAAAAATAAAAAGAACTGATATTATAAACCAAGAATAGACAAAATAAGAGATGAAAGTAATCAGCTATGAGCTATCAAGCTTTGAATCAGTCCAGCATTGCATCCAAAAACAGCCTTTCAAAACTAAGAAATATTTTCCAAATATTAAAGAGCATCCTGTGACCAAATGGGTTCTGGGAAAGACTTGGTCTCTGTCCACCACACCCAGAAAGATCGAGGGTAGAGGCAGGCTTGTGTGTGAGAACGTGGGATCATTCCAGCTCCAACAAACCCAGCGTGAACCACACGTTATTCAATGCCAGACACCCATCTGGGCATTGAGTCTGAGCTGACATCCCATAATCACACAGCAACCAGTATGTGTGCCAGACTAGACTGGGTCAAACGACTGCATCTGTGCAGGTCTGATTTAAATAAACCTTCTGTCTGTGAACAGCCAGGATGCTCCGAATGGTTGAGAATAGATCTTGCAAAAGCGATATTTTAAATTTGATGGGAATGAAAATAAGGCTGTTAGGTATTTAAGTGTAATATGTGTAAATAAGTAAAAATAAATAAATAAATAAATAAATAAATAAATAAACAAATAAAGCATAGATACTTTACACACATATACATGTGTGTAAAAAATATATAAATATTTTTAAATACAATTTAGTTAGATTAAATTAAGTTAAATTTCAAAAATGTGTCTTTAGTCTTGATGTGTGTTTCATATCCAGATAAATAAATCAATCAAAAACTAAAAAATAAATATATAATAAATGTTTAATAATCTATAATAAATATAATAATCTGTCACAGGCTTGGAATGTGAATGTTCTCCTTTAGTCTTGATGTGTGCTTCGTATGCAAATAAATAAATAAATAAATAAATAAATAAATAAATAAATAAATAAATAAATAAAATAAAAAAAACTAACTCATTAACAAATAAATATATAATACATGTTTTAAGCAGTTTCAATAAAATCAAGTAAAGCAAAATAAAATAAAAAAAGAACACATTTCCCTCTCTGGATTTCATTATTCAATTTTAAGCACTTGCATTGTTTGATTAATTGATTCAAAACATCTTGATTTGCTCTTTTTTTGTTTGTTTGTTTGTTTGTTTGTTTGTTTTTAGTATTTATTTCATCAGTAGTACACAGCAATTGGTTAGTTGTATAAAATTAAATTCAATAAAAATACAAAATAAAAACAAAACAAAACAAAATAATAAAATAAAATAAAATGTCACAGGATTGGAATGTGCATGTTCCCTTTTAGTCTAGTAGTGTGTCCTTGTCCAAATAAATAAATAAATAAATAACCTAAATAAACTAACAAATAATATATATAATACATGTTTAAAGCAGTTTCAATAAAATGAAATAAAATAAATTTAAATAAAATAAAAAAACAATTTCCATTCCATCGCCTTTTCTATATTTCAAGAGTTCACACTTAGCTGATGATTGGTAATAAAGCTTGTTTGGCATGCTGTCCCGGGAGAGAGCCCTGACCTCATGAGATCCTCGAGCCCTGGGCTCCCTCCCGTTTGCAGGGCGAGAGGGGAGTCAGGTAGATCTCAATGAACTCCCCCGACTTATTTCTGGGTAACAGAATGGCTAAGAAGAGATGTACACTTGCTAAAGAGCTTGGCTATGGTATCGATTTGGTATGTTCAATTTACTTAGGATGCGTGTTTTTGGACTGTGGGAAGAAACCGGAGAACCAATGGAAAACCCACGTGAGCATGGGGAGAACGAGCAAACTCCGCACAAAAATGTCAATTGGTTTAGTAGGGACTTTAACCAGAGACACTGCTAATCACTGGGCCGCCGTGTCACCCATCTGGAAAGGAGGGGAAGTGGGGTTGGGGGGGGGTTCTTCAAGACGAAGGAACTGAGATAAGAAAACTTTGGTTATTTATAGTGAGTTAGGAATCATCTGATTGGTGGATCAATCATGAGCTGATGCGATCCTCACGTGATCCTCTCGAAATTAGTTTATAAATAAACTTCACTGATCATATTACTTATTAAAAACAGCATGTGTCTCTTTTAAATCTTGATATACATGTCTATCTACAGTATGTATGCACAGGTGTGTGTTTCAGTGACGGTATTCTCTCTGCTCGGTGACGTCAACGTCAGCCCTGGTATCATTCTCCTGTTATAATTAAAGAGCTATGCGTGTATAAATGTGTGAGCAGTCGACTGTGGCTTATAGGGTCCACTGATTGCTTTCATTCCCAAAGGCACGATGATGCTTCAGCCCTCAATTACACATGCCAGGGCTGCCTGGACAACTGCAATCATTACAGCTTTTAATGGAGGTCAGAGAAGCATGCCTGTGCGTGTATGAAGATGAGAAACCAGCAAATGTACCTTCTCATAGTAGATAACTTCATATTCCACTATAACTCCGTTTGGTCTGTCGGGCCCCTGCCATGCCAGGGTAATACTGTCTTTACTCTTTCTTTCCTTCAGGATCACATTCACTGAAAAAGAGAGACAGACATTGAGAGACAGAATAATCAAAATGTGATGCATGCAACATGTGGAAATTTTTAAGTAAGTACTCAATCACCTCAGTTCAGTTGAAGCTACATGATATACATGGTTTTATTCCACTTTCTCACATCTTGTTGATTCATTCATTTACATTCATTATAATAATCATATTAAATTCATTACATTCATCACATTCAAAACAGCAATATATAGATGCCATGACAAGTAGAACTTGTCAGTAAAGCAGTTTCTTTTATTGTCGAGTCCTTGTAACTGAGTGATTGTAGGAAAGTGTCTGGTGCATATGGAGAGGAAAGAGTGTGTGTGCCACAGGTGGCTTGTCATGCCCATGTTTTTGCATTAAACAAAACGTGAGAAACAAGCAGTGGACTTGGGAATGAAAAATACAAGGTTATGAGACGCAAGTTGAATATTTTTACCTCCTTATTTTTAGAAATTTAGACACTGAAAAAATCCGTCAAGTTTCATTCAAGTTACATATAAAAAACACAAGTAGTGCAGTGCTCTAAACAGCAACCTTTAGAGAAGTACTTTAATATTTTCACTGCGTTATAAGAATGATTTAGAATTAAATTATTATCAATAGCTATTATTTAGTAACTAGTTCCACAGACTGGATTATGTTCACTCAATTCCTCTCTTAAAGGGGAGCTATTATCTATATCTATTATCGGCTTCTAATGGTAAAAAAAGAGTTCATTTTATTTTTTTTATAATCACACTTCATAAAAACACTTTGATTGACATTCTCCCTTTGTAATGGGGGAAAGTCCCGCCCATTAGTGACAATCTCTCCCTCATTAGCATAGGGCACTGCCACTATGCTGACACATAGGCATTTGTAGCTCCACCCTCTTTTGAAAAGAACACAATCTCATTTGAATTTAAAGCAACAGTCAGCAAAACAGCACAATTTGGATCAAAACCTAAAAGGGGCAGTTACAAAGAGTTATAACACATTATTTACAGGGTATTTTGAACTGAAACTTTACATACACACTCTAGGGACATCAGAGATTTATTTTACAGCTTGTACAATGGGGCACAATATGTCCTCTTTAAAAACATTACTTAAGATTTTATTTTTATTGGTTGGTCTAAGGGCTGCACGGTGGCGCAGTGGGTAGCACGTTTGCCTCACAGCAAGAAGGTCGCTGGTTCGAGCCTCGGCTGGGTCAGTTGGCGTTTCTGTGTGAAGTTTGCATGTTCTCCCCGTGTTCGCGTGGGTTTCCTCCGGGTGCTCCGGTTTCCCCCACAAGTCCAAAGGCATGTGGTATAGGTGAATTGGGTAAGCTAAATTGTCCGTAGTGTATGTGTGTAAATGAGTGTGTATGGATGTTTCCCAGTGATGGGTTGCAGCTGGAAGGGCATCCGCTGTGTAAAACATATGCTGGATAATTTGGGACTAAGCCGAAAAGAAAATAAATAAATGAATGGTTGGTCCAAATTCGACTAAAAAGATTTTCATATTGTCTGGATTTGTGTTTTTTTTTTTTTTTTTTATGTCAGCATTAGCCATTCTGGACATGGGTTTGAAAACAACACTTAATTTTAAGTAAATTTGTGCATAATATTGTGCATAACTGTTATTATTGTGCAGACATAATATGTCAACTTAACAACGTCTAAGCAAATAAATGATAAATTTAACTTATAAGTTTATGCTAAACAAACAAACAAACAAATAAATGAACAAACGAGTGGATGATCGAACAAGCAAATAACTATATTTTACACTCTAAAAAAATACTAAAATAAAAAATATATATTTTTGCTTTTCCAACATTTTGCATGTTAGAGTTTTTATAGTGTTTCCACTTACTTGGTCACAGGTTGAAAAAAGAAAATCCAAATTTTGTATTTTTTTATAAAATGTATTAAAAATATATATATATTTTGTTCAATTTATTATTTAATACTTATTAGTATTTCATTCATTTTCCTTCGGCTTAGTCCTTTTATTCATCAGGGCTCGCCACAGCGGAATGAACCGCCAACTTATCCAGCATATGATTTACACAGTGGATGCCCTTCCAGCTGTAACCCAATACTGGGAAATATCCATACACACTCATCCACACACATACACTACGGCTATTAATTTTATTAAATTCACCTATAGTGCATGTCTTTGGACTGTGGGGTAAACCGAAGCACCCGGAGGAAAATTACGTCAACATAGGGAGAACATGCAAACTCCACACAGAAATGCCAACTGACCCAGCCGGGACTTGAACCAGCGACCTTCTTGCTGTGAGGTGACAGTGCTAACCACTGAGCCACTATGTCGCCCTTATTAGTATTTATTACTTATGATTTATTTGTATGTATTATTATTATTATTATTATTATTATTATTATTATTTAATGTATGATTATTTATTATAATCTATGTATCAAAAAAGTATTATTATTTTATGTAAAAAAATAAATAAATAAATTAAAAACGAAACCACTGAGAGCTCTTGATCCCCTCACACTATCAAAAGTGCTTTACACACACAAACAAGCACAAACACACGCACACACACGCGCACACACACACACACACGCACACACACACACACACACCCACACACACACCCACACACACACGCACACGCACCCGCACCCACACACACGCACACACACACACACACAAGTGCTTTGAGACCTTTGTCTAAAGAGAGACAAAGGAGGCCACACAACAGCAGGTAATTTCACTCCTGAAACAGTCTAACACCTTCTGTCTCTGTCGGCTGCTCCTTCATCTCTCTCACTACAGCAGGACGGAGAGAGAAGAGAATGAGAGCGGAAGGAGGGATGACAGCAGGCCTGATATTTGGTCAGATGGTTGGAGGTAAATTCACCTTGTGTCCTTCACCTCTTCTGAGATCTGTGAACAGCCTTCAAATCACTAGATGTACACACACATACACACACGCACACATGCGTACACATGGACACACACACACACACCCGCACACGTACACACACCTATCATTCTTTCATGATAGTACATTGTTTATTGCCATTTTTTTTTCTTTTTTTCCTTTGACCTTTTTGTTTTGACAATCTACTTTTGTGCTTAATTTTTTTGTTGATATAAAATCAAAATAAAATAAAAAAATAACTATGATTCAAAAAGATATTTATTATTGATACTAAGATTGAGAAGGGATGCATTAAATTGATTCCAAATTTAGTTTCCACATAAAAATGTTCATTAGACTAGAGCTTGTGTACATATATTTAGACTGTTGAATCGTAATACTTATTCTGTTTTATTCCACAAATAATTTGTCAATTTAATTTTGAATATATGATATATATATATATATACTTTACATAATAATTAATGCAATTAATTACTCATTAATTGATTATTTTAATAAATAAAATATCATTTACATTTTGACATAATTCACAATTTTGTTCTATATAGTAATCACACACACACACACACAAACACACACAAAAAAAAAATCACTGTGGTTTTTGATTACTAATCTTATATTTAACACACTTAATCAGTAAATAAAACAAAATATTTTGATTTATTTTATTATTTATATACTGTAGGATTGTAGAAAAAAAAACATTAAAAGAAAACGTTATTAACGTTATTAAAAGAAAAACAAGTAAAGAAATGTATATATTATAAATGTATATAATAAAAGGAAAAAAGTACTTGTGGTACTTCAGACTGAAAAAAAAAAAACCTTTCTGTGGAAGTTTTAAATGTGAATTTTAATGAGTACCATTAATTCCAAAAACTGTACAGCATTCAGATTTGTGCTGGTTCGCTGTCTGATGTGGCTGAATGTATAACTGATCATGATCTTTGACCCTGTTCTGACACTAAGCTCTTCAGTCTCAGCATGTGCCTGTTCTGCTCAAGAGCCTCCGACGTCCACAGCCTGAACAGCTTCATACATATTTAATCTGAAGCCTAATACCAGCATACACACATTCACAAACACACATTTAATGAGAACACGCCTGCACTGATGACCCTCATCGGCCTGTCAGGGGTGTGTTTTCAGCACATTTTAGCACCACAGACGAGTCCCAACTGTAGATAATGCATTTGATGTCATGTATTATTTAAAGTATTCGGATTTCTATGAATTTGCAGCGCCCTCCACTAATAGTGTTGTAAAGATGAGCAAAGAAAGCTGTGGGAAAAAAAAATACTTTAATGTTTAACCTTTTGCTAAAACAAATAAATAAATCTGCTTTAACTGAGAACAAAAGGTTACAAATCACAGCACAGTTTTATCACAAAACAAAAATATGTTTGTTAAATATATGTGTGCTAGAATTATTGGCAACTTTATGAATTCATTTGAGCAAAACGTTTTTAAAGCATATTTCTTTTATCTATTTATTTTTTAACACTAGAACTATACAGAGTCATTTTGACTATTTTAAAATTTTTAATTTAATAACCTTTTAAAATAAACCCATAAAAACCCTGACTTTTCATAAGTATGTGTATATTTCATTCTAACATTGTTATTTTATTAAAATTACAAAACACAAAAGAGTTCTGTGTATTTATACCTTGAATGGGCATAACGGTCAAATTGATCACATGCATTTAAGTGACTTTTTCCTATGCCTTTGAATATGTATACTGAACCTCAGTTGCCTAGCAACTTTCTGCTGACAGAAACATAACTTTACTTCAGACATGTCTTTCAAACTTTCAAAAAGAACATTTTCACTCCAGTGAAAAATCTTTGCTCTCTCACTTGCCAGGCAAAGTACACCTTCGGGGGTGGTCTAGTAACTTGTACACATTTATAGGCTATTTTAACAAAAAAGTATGGTATTTTTAGGGCAATGACGAATATATGACGACAAAAATTCTAAGCTTAATTCTAAATAGAAACTTTGTAAATATGACATCATATAAATTCAATTCAGTGTAGTCTTAAATGAATGGTCAGAATGACAGCTGTGGCCATTCTAGCAGTTACAGAATTCTTTACAAGCATCCATCCTTTGTGGTCCACCCTGGACCACAAAGCCAGTCATAAGTGTTGAAAGTGAGATCTACTGAAATCTGAATAAATGAGCTTTTATATATATATCGTTTGTCATATTTAGCAGAGATACTGTACAACTATTTGAAAAACTGGAATCTGAGGGTTAAAAATAATTAAAATACTGAGAAAATCATCTTAAAAGTTGTCCACATTATGTTCTTAGCAATGTATGTTACTAATCAAATATTGAGTTTTAAAAATATTTACAATGTGAAACAGTAAAAAATCAGGACTTTCACTTAATATTCTAAGGATTTTTGGCATAAATAATATAAAAATATATATACAAAAATACACTTGTGTAACAAAAGACTGGTTTTGTAATCCAGGATCACAAATAAACTTTAACATCTTCAGATTTGTGTTAATATCTTAAGTAAATTATGAAAAATTGCTAAACAATAAAGATATTTTTCACATAGCTTTTTTTGCTCATATACGTACACACACCACAGAGCATGTGAATATGAGAAAGACTCTGCAAATGTGAATCTGGTAGAACAACAGCAAGTCTTTGGCTCTACCAAAAATCTGCTTTGTCTGTTATTCAACTTTGAGACCTTAAGGAGCAACACTGAAGGAGGAAGATTCACAACATGCTGAATCACAAACACAAACCAGACGCAAGAGCTGTCAAATACTGCAGAGTTTTGAGAGATCTCGCTGAATAAAAAAAAAAAAAAAGAAAAAGATAACCTTCACTGTCAGAGTAAAGGTTCTGGATGTATAACATTTAGAGAAAGAAAAACTGACATTGTTTACCCTTCTTGAAAAACAGACGTGCACACGTTGACTACAAAGATGCCTTCAAATCATATTTGGATCGCATTTAGCCTTTGAAAATCTAATGAGAACTTCTTCACAGAAAAAAAGATGGCCTCGGGCGTGGTGCTTTTTCTGTTTATCAACATGTAATGTTGTGTAAGTTCTGGCGTTCAAAGTGAAACATAGCAGCCAAACCTGGTCCAACACAACGCTACATTTGAGTATTAAATAATTTATAAGTCATCACTGGAAGCCAAATGCTAAAAGATATGGATGCACGATATTTATAAAACCTGCAATATCAGAGTCAAATTAATATAACATCATATTTGCTTTGCAGCGCAAGTCACATGAATGTTTATTTTTTAAATGTCTATAGGGTTTGGTCTTTTTGTAAATAAATATGGTGATATATACAGTTGAAATCAGAATTATTAGCCCTCCTGAATTATTAGCCCCCTGTATATTTCTCCGCAATTTCTGTTTAAGGAAAATAACTTCTAAACATACTAGTTTTAATACCTAATTTCTAATAACTGATTTCTTTTATTTTGTCATGCCGCACATAATATTTTACTATATATTTTTCAAGCTACTAGTATTCAGCTTAAAGTGCAATTTAAAGGCTTAACTAGGTTAATTGGATTAAATAGGCAAGTAAAAGAAATTATGCAAATCATTGTATAACGATTGTTTGCTCTGTAGACAATTTTAAAAAGGGGGCTGATAATATTGACCTTAAAGGGTTTTTAAAAAATAATAAAAAAACTGCTTTTATTCTAGCCGACTTTCTCCAGATAACACAATATTATAGTAAATACTGTGAAGCATTTCTCTGTTAAACATCATTTGGGAATGATGAGAGCTAATAATTTTGACTTCAACTGTATATATACACATTTTTGACATAAACTAGTTAACTGCAATATATTTCAATTCCTGGAAAATTCAATCATGTAGACCTTCTAAACAAATTGACCAAATTGTAGCCAATAGCAACATAATTGTTGCTTGTTAAACCAATCAGCTTCCAAAGTGGGCAGGACTTACCTTACTCAATGCTACAATAATATATTACAATATTTAAAAAATCTTTTTGTGGTGGTATAAATTACTTATTTTTTAATATAACCTAGTGAAGTGCAATACATTTCAGTACTTCTATAATTCCATCATGCCTCCCTAATGAACAAATTGACAAAACTGTAGCCAATTGCAGCATATTTGCTAAACCAATCAGCATCCAAAGTGGGCAGGGCTCACCTTACTCAACGCAACAAAAATATATATTCCAAGATTTTAAAAATGACCAAGAAAAATGACCAGCCTACCTGTCTGACTGGTGGTAATGTTGACTGTGACTAGTTGTTTAGGGGTGGGGCTCAGATCAGACACACCGTTCACTGCCTCCACGCTGAAGGTGTAGTTGGTGTTGGACAGCAGATCTGTGATCAGCACTTTGGGGATCGACAAACCGAACTCTCTCGGGACAAAGTGGACACTGTTGCTGCAGGGGCTGCATGTCCTGCCATCGCCAGCACACTTTCTGCAGTGGATGCTGTAGGTCACGTCTCCTCGACCGCCGCTGTCTCGAGGAGGACTCCATTCTAAAGTCACTGAGGTGTCGTTCAGGGTGGAGATCGGGTTCTCTGGTGCTGATGGAGGTCCTGGGGACAAATCAATAGAGAAAACACAGAGAAAATGAGAAAAATGTTGTTACTTTTTGTTATCCGGGTACTCAAAGCACTTTACAGATGTTGGGGGAGCATCTCTGCATCCATCAACGTTATCATAATTTAATTTCTTCACAGAAACTAACAATACAATTTTATTTGTACATACATTTATGTTTGATTATTATATATTCATATTCTATATACAAAGGTTTATTTTTAAGGATTATTACCTCAGGGTGAATATACATAATATTCCAAGCACTGCTCATAACCTTATGTAAAATCCAGCAAGCAACGTTCAATATGTTTGCAACTTCAGCTAACTTCAACCAACCTCCCCTGCATTTATGCCCACCAGAAATCGGCAAACCCATACTGCGCAGCACTCTCACTAATGCAAGCTCACCAACTGAGACAGCGAGCAACACAAGCTCTCCTGTGTGCTTTAGCTGCAGCTTTAACACTCAATGCTTCTTGCCTTACTGCAGTGCATTATGGGTAACACCTAAGGAGGACATGATAATGACATGAGGGTCTGAGTAGGTTTGTAAGGTGCTGGATAATTGTACCACTGGGTATTTCCTTTAATACGCAACCAAACCTGCAAATACGCACAACTGCAGAAAAGGGATTTTTTTAACACTACTTTGTTCAGCGGGGTGTCTGCACATTTAAATAGTTGTTCTTAAGATGAAAATACAGCCAACGAAAGGGGATGAGATGGGAAGATCTGCCAATGCACTTACTCCACACGGAAAGTCAAAGCTTCAGTAATCAAACCTGCACATTTCTATTCCTAGAGACTGAAGGTTGCCTTTCACTACTCATAGCCTGTTCCAGTTGCTGATTTTTTTTTTACCAGCAAATTGGCCAATTCTGATACCGAAGCTAGAAACAAGACATGTTTACAATACACAGACAATGTTAAATTGCTTTATCAAGGGCTCAAATATCTGCAGTGTTTTGATATTAAAGAAAACCACTGCAGTGATCACAATACACACAAAGATGCTGCATACATTAGCTTGGGCAAGTGATTTTAATTATACTGTATAATTTCAAAACGGGGGCAGCATGGTGGCCTAGTGGGTAGCACAATCGCCTCACAGCAAGAAGGTCGCTAGTTCGAGCCCCGGCTGGGTCAGTTGACATTTCTGTGTGGAGTTTGTATGTTCTACCCGTCTTCGCATGGGTTTCCTCCAGGTGCTCCGGTTTCCCCCACAGGTCTAAAGACATGCGGTACAGGTGAATTGAATAAGCTAAATTGGCCGTAGTGTATATGAGTGTGTGCAAAAGTGTATGGGTGTTTCCCCAGTGTTGGGTTGCAGCTGGAAGGGCATCCGCTGCGTAAAACATGTGCTGGATAAGTTGGCGGTTCATTCCGCGGTGGCGACCCCTGATTAATAAAGGGACTTAGCCGAAAAGAAAATGAATGAATGAATGAACTTCACAACGCAAAATTAAAACAATCTGACTTTAGCTTTTTGAAATTATTGTACATTAAACATACCTAAACAAAACAGACTGAATAAAAGTGCAAATTCACACTCTGCCAGTAGGTGGCACTTATTGAACAGCGGGAATAGCAGCATTTCCTCAGTTAGTGCTGCAAGCAAATCTGGTATCGAATGCCTCATTTCTACTAAGCGCTACGGTTCAGTACAATATGATAAAGTACAATTCGGTATGGGTCATCCTGATCAACCTTGCATTTCCTCTGCCAACAATAGAAAGTTACAATTGACCATTCTTGCTCGAAAAAGAAAGACATTGCATCTTTTGCGAACTCAAGTTCGTTATTTAAAATGTAGATGGGGGCAAGTGCAAGCAAATAGAGAGAGGAAGTGACGCCCCTTGCACTTTCCACACATTTAGACATGACATGTGAATGGCCTTGTAAACAACAGTAGAGGACATACAGCAGATCATGTTCTTGTTTATGGAATTGTTTGTCACAAAAAAAGACAAGCTTTGTTTGAGCATGGCCCATTTTAATATTACAATGTTATGTTCTGGCTGTGCATTTAAAAATGCAGTTTTTTTTGTGTTTTGTGTTGTGTTGTCATTCACTTGGCTTGTTGCATCCGCAAGCAACAATTCTCTATAAACAAATAGCATTCAGCAGCAAGTCTAGCTTGTAAAAAAGTGGTATGGTACGCTTTACTATTTTGGTATTTCTGATAGTGGAAACAGAAATAAATGCATATTGTACAGTACTATATCAAACCATAGTTGCTCTAATGAGTTGCTCTGTCTGTCAAGGGTGCTGAATCATGTTTCTGTTGGTTTTTCAAATACAACCATAATCCATAGATAAGTTAAAATCAAGAGATGGTCAATTATATTAAACGAAGCCCATGTAGTAAGTATAGATGTTTACTCTAGCTTCAGAGTTTTTCACAGATGAAACATCCAGCTAATTTTTTTACTTTTTGAAACATGTACATTTCCATGTCTAACTGTACATCTCTAGCACAAAGGGCTTGAAGAGTCTGCGTGACAGTTTCAGTACAGAGGGAGTAAATGGAGCAGAGGAAATGAGGGATCAGGGTGAAGAAGTTTAGATGTCTGCGGTGATGACATTTCACCAGATCTACAAGCCGTTGGAAAGGGAAGTTCCCCTGGGATAGATCAGGCTGTGTTTGCAGTAACCTGTGGATGAAGATCTCTATATGCTGCACAAACGAGAGTGTGTTCTTTTAAAATGGGTCCTGTTGTGCCCTTTTGATGTAATTCAATTCTCAGGTTCCCAGTATGTGTCTGTGAAGTTTCAGCTGAAAATACCTCACACATTTTATTATATAATTCCATAAATTCCTATGTTTTGGTAACACTTTTTTGTGTATGTCTCTTTAAATGCAAATAAGATGCTACATCAAGCAAGGTGAATCATTTACAGCTTGTGCCTTAGATACTCTGGAAAAATAAACTGAATGTTCATTGGTTTTTAAATCTTATCAGTTTAAACACCTGAGATTCTATTCTATTTTTATTTATTATATTATATTTATTATTATGTTTATTTTATTTATTTGTTATATTTTTTTCTTTTTTTATTTATTTATTGACCGTTGAAAAATGTTTCAAGAAAGAAAATGTTTTAAAAAGAGTTTTTAAAAGAGAATAAAGTCTGACCATGTTCAGTACAATTTTCTGTGCATACACAGTATTAGAATATTTATTATAATATATCTATTATCTATATCTATTACTATAATATATCTGCTTTTTAAAGATCAAGATTATGATTTGAACCAAATTAAACACATTTTGACTTCCATAGTATGTTTTTTTACTATGGAAGTCAATGACTACCAAAGTTTCCAATATTTTTCAACATGTCAGGTTTGGAACAAATGGAGGGGGTGTTAATGGCATACATTTGGGTTTATGTGTGACCAATCCATTTAAGACATGCAAATAAACCAAAATCTAAATGTGATGTTGTTGTCATCCATGTGTGTGATTTACAGTTGGTTTCTCAGTAATTACATTAGCACATTCTTTTTTTCCAATCCTGACACATGATTTTCACATACAGTACTGTATAAACAGTATCATTTCACTGCTGTTGCCCTAATTACTTATTTCGTTAGCTTAAGCAGTCGGTGTGTGTGTTTGTGTGTGTTTGGGGTGGGAGGTGAGTTGTGTGTGTGTGTGATGTACTACAACTAAAGGTCATTAAGTGCATCCATATGTTTAGCTGCACGCATGATTTGCCTTATCAGATGAATGAGTCCTTTAATTAGGATCTGTCGTATGCATTTTTTTCCTCTTTCCCTGCTTCCTTTTTTCATTTTATTCTCTCATCCTTCCACCCTTAAATCCACAGACACACACAAACATAAGCAATGACTCACTCTCCTGGTCTATATAAGGTGACCTCACCAGACTTGTAAACCCAGTGCTAAATGTCCAGTCTGATGTGATTTATGATGATGAGACAGTGATGGAGATGAAAATGCACTGAGCTCAGTCTATAAGAATAAATAAGGAAAAAAGCCTGCAGACTTGCCTTATAAACAATCTGTCATCCATTCATGCATCCATCCATCCATAATTACAACTATCTAGTCAGCCAACTTAACCATGGCTTTATCCATCCATGCATCCATCTATTTATTCATCCCTTTTTCCATCAGTTCATCCATCCAAACTGCACATCCATGCATTTATAATTACATCCACCTATCTACTTATCCTTATTTTCATCAGTTCATGCACGATTCATCTAACATAGATTTATGGGTGTAGTATTGGATCACTCACGGGTGCAGGCCATTGACCGCGGATCCATGTCAGCTCTGTAAAATCCCTTCTCGCAGGAACATTCAGAAGCCTTTTCCTGGTGGGAGAAACTGTGTGGAGGACATTTGGTGCAGTAGGCATCCATGGAAGAGGCCTTGTAGGTGCCTGGCCGGCAGGCTGCAATATAGAAACAGGAGACTAAAGGTTAAAAAAAAAATAGCTTTACAAAGCACTCCTACAATATGAAATGAAACAAAAAGCAAAGCCAAAAAAATTAAACAACCAAACAAATAAATATATATATATATATATATATATAAGCAAACCAAAAACCAAACAACAAACAAAACACATAAAAAACAAACCTAAAAGAAAAAAACAACATAAATATAAAAACAAAACATAATATAAAAAGTGAAACAACCAAATGCAAAAAAAACAAAAAAACAAAACAAAAGCAAAACACAAAACAAGCAAAGGAAAAAAAACAATAAAAAAGAAAAAGAAACTGCAGAACAACCAAAAGCAAAACAGAAAGTACAAAAAAAGAAGAAAAAAAACATAACCAATAAGCAAAACAAAACAAAAAACACTCACAAAAAACTAACAAAACAAACTGAAATAATCAAAGGAAAAACAAAAACTGGTGAAACAAATAAATCAAATGAAGCTTATGGCAGACTAATTTTAAAATGTGATATATCAGATTAACAAAGACAGCTTCCTTTAAACTGTCGGCTTTGGCCAATATAGAAATCGTGCAATAGCAGCAGTCATCAGACACAAATAGGATGAGTTTGGGTTGGGACTAACTGGTTGTTATAACAACATGTTGGAAACCTGTTTAAGAACATGCACTCAATTTGCAAATTGGCTTGCTAGAGGCATACTTCTGCTGTAAATACACATTCCCTTTCCTTCTCCGAGCTGTTACAACATCCTATGTTCTGTAAAAATGGGTCAGTCAACACGGACTTAAATAACCAGTGGAGAAAAACGAGCCAGAGTGCAGGAATTACAAATAGTTTCTTGTAGCAGAGTGTCCCTAAAGGACTTCACAAAACCAAAACACATCCTTGAGACCTGGATTCAAACTCCAACATTTCTCTGCCTTGGAGTGCATACGATTATGTTTACAAGCCAGAGAAAGCCAACCTGACTCTCCGCTCAAAATGTGGCCATTTCTAAGAGCAAAAACAGCCATCTCATTGCCTTTTTTCTTCCTATCTCTCCTTCTCTTTTCAATCGTTTTCACATCTGTCTCTCACATTCATTTGTTTGCCTCAAAGCCCCAATGGATGACCCAATTTCCCTGTCTCTGTGAGGAGTCGTGTGAAATACGTGAGGATGTATTCAGCCTTTTACCCAATTACAAATGCATAGTGTTCACATAAACACAGGCCTGAGAGAAGGAGCGCGTAGGAGAGTAAAAGAAGGTACAGAGTATGACTTTAGCATGACGTTAGCCTTACTTTAGCTCAAGGCACCAATAAAAAGACTTCACAGAGCTTCTGCATATTCTAATGAATGTAAATTTGGGTGCCCGTGTGAATGTTAATGAATTGGAAAGGGCATATTTATTTGATTGCTTTGCTGCTTGGCATTCGTCAAGGGGTTGTTGTTGGAAGGGAGGTGGTTCATGATGTCGCGTCTCAGGGGGTAGAGACGTAAATTCACAGTGCAGTTAAGGCGAGAGCGTTAGCAATCTGCACTGTGAGCAAATTAGACAATGCTGCCGGCCGCCGAGGTCAAGCCATCGCTAGTGTCGGAAATGCAATTCAATTGATGGATCAATGCAATGATGAATTTATCCTCGCCTTGATTGCCTGTGTGAGTGGTGAAGGTCACAGATTTAATCAAGGCCTGCAGCTTCCCTGCTCACCCATAAATCCACACCCTGCAGAGAGCGGCAGGCTAACCCTGCGCCGCTATGATCCACCTCCCCACCTCAGTTCCTATGTATTATCATACCATTCCTGAATGTCTCGCGAATCCTCTGTAAAACATACACAAATACGATGTGTAGTTTTAACAATCATATTATCTCTAACTTCTGATTTAACTACTTTAAAATAGTAACATGTAGGGCAGACCTCAAGTCAATGCATCAGACTCTTTGATTATAAGGAGGCAGATCCGAATGCAAGGTTATTTACATGGATGAAATGACAGGAAAAATTCTCCATGGATCTACCAGAATAGATTAGTTTCGCTGGTAAATTGAGTTGTAACTGTTTGATTGAAAATCACACGGTCAAATAAATGTTTGAATGGACAAATCATACCCAATACTGTCAATGCATTTTAAAACAGAGGCCTACGTGAGCTGTGGGAGTAAACCTTAATCCCCAGGCCTGATTGAATGATGCTAGAGGCATTTATTGATGGTATTTAGTGTTCTTGTTAGCGGCCTTCTCCAATGGTGGGAATGCTACTTTGAATCTCATTGGTGCCGTGACCCGTATGGTAGTCAGGTTTAGGAGAGTGAGTGTAACAGAAGACAACCAGTCAGAGCTTTGCAAGTAAACAACACTTTGCTAACCTCAAGATGTGCACTAGGGACTGCAGTACTTAGCATCCGTGTAAGTTAATACTAATCGCCCATGCTAATTCACTAGTTTGAATCCTGCTTGGACTGAAACAACTACAACTGGGGAGATTGTGTTGGTGCCATGACCCGGGTGGGAGTGCGTGTAAAAGAATCCATCTAGTGAGAACTGTTGAACTTAACCTCACTCCCCTGGCCTCAAGAGGTGCTATAGAGGCTGTAGTCTTTTTGTTAGTGCGCCCACCTCCAATGTTGGAAACTACCATATGAATCCTGCTTGGACTGATGCATGTAGCTACAAAACAAGTAAAAGTAGTTTCCTCAACACGTACATTACATTAACAGCTAGATTATGGCTCCAACTATTTAGTTTTTTCCTCTGAGGAACCGATGCCTTCCAGAACTGTGAGCTCAGTAACTTGGATCAATACTTGTCATTACATATGTTCATTGAGACGCACTGGTGGGTAAACCTAATCTGTAAGCGAAACACTATCAAACACAAGAATAAGTAGCTCCATGCTTAGCTGAGCTACAGAAATGCACTCATTTTATTACACTGGAACTAATTAGAGGGACAGTTCATCTGGGTGGGAAAGGAGGAATTGAATTAGCCACCTTTCAATGACCAACCCTGGAGCCTTAACCACTACACCAAACCATCCCATTTCATTGTTCTGATTCAAATGAAATGTCAGCCAAATGAGATATTCCATGGCCTCCTAAATAGTCTTAAGTAAACAAACAGATTCAAATTAGGTTCAAGAGTGTTAGTCTTGAGTGTGCTGGCCCTTTTGTTGGGTCGTAGTGGTTGGAAAGAGAAGGAGAGAGATAGAAAAAGAGATGAGTAGTGCTCTGCTCTTGGAAAGCCTAATCAGAAGTGGAACGTCTGGGGTGAAGACTGGGCATTGTGCCGCTGTACTGGAGAGTTTTGGCCTGCTGATGAGGGTTGCCTGGCTGTTCGTTGCTGGCACTGGTCCATAGCGGTATATCAGAACTCCCAGGCAGCCTGACCACACACAAACACACACACAATCTGGAGCAGACACTCATAGGCCCTTCACAGCCACAAAAAAATTCCCTTCCGCATAACAAGTCTTTCAAAAGTGTCTGTGAAAGAAGAAGACTACGACCTCCAGCATCTGTTTAGATGACTTTCAAAGACTCAGCTTTACCGCAACCATTTCAGCTCTAGTGCTGAACTCAGACAGTGAAAATAATATGACTGGGCAAATATTGACTAGCCATAATGTGTTCCTTCAGCCAAACCCATAACATAATCAGTGCAAATAATTTCAAGTCAGAATGAAACAGTAGAAATTGCTCATATTTAGTGTCATAAGGCACAAGAAAGTTTATTTGAATAGGAGTGTTTGACAGAATTAAAAACATAAGTAGTGTTTGAGAAAACAAAATTCCCAAAAGCATAATTTTCATATCAGGGAAATAGAAAGAGTCAGGATGGCTAACTAAATTATCCACTAAAAGTTTTATTTTGGTATAACTGAGATACTGTTGTAGATTTGGACTGTTTGCAGACTAAAAGAAGCAAGAGATCCAAACAAGTGTGAACATAGCCTTAGTAAAACACCAATGATGATGCACAAATTAAGTTTCTCAAACTCTTCAATAGAGTAAGTAGTGGAATAAGTTAACTTGCATGACTTGAAATGTATGATAATGGGCAACTCACTACCTTACTGTACAAACAATGGCGGAAAGTACGGGGTACACTTGGGACCACCAAATCTACATCTAAGCTTTATGTGCAAGACAGCCCAGTCTTCATGCACCACAACAAAGAGATTTTCAATATTTCAGTATTCTGACTGCAGTGGCGCATTTGAGGAAATGTAAAGCGTTGCATGGCTGATCCCAAGCAGCATGCTCTCTTATTCAGATAGTAAATCAAAAGACAAGGGGGAGCAAACACTACAGAAATCTACATCTCGGATATCTCTAGGAGGCTTACCCCATTAAAAATTAATACCCATCTGACTCAAGCTCTTTGTTTATGGCAATCAATAGCTTTTAGATATGATTCCTGAACATAAAAGAAGGGAAAAAAACGCGCCACACGAGCGCTGATGAAAACGATCCACTCGCGAGACAACATTGTTTATGAGACAAACTTAATCGCCATTTTAATTTACCGAGTAGCGGTCATCCATGCAATTTGATTAAGGCTTTGATCAAATATTTTATGGTGAAAGCATTTTATGATGTTCGATAATCATGTGCCGTGTTATAATAATGCTTGGAAGAAAAAAAAGAAAGTAGAAAAAAAATACAAGAGATGGAAAAGAATTATGTTAAGCGTACGAAGAAGAAAGCTCTGCAGGAATGATATCATAGTCAACGGTCAAGTGAGCAATCAATTACAAGATGAATAATTCTCTATTTACGAGTTCACTTTTTATCTGCATTTCCTCTTTCACTTCTTCCCCCTCTTATTTAGAATTCAAACGGGACTCGACAACCCAACGTGCGGCCCTGATGAAGTATGACCCGTTTGGGTTTTACCAACTGCAACGCTGTCACATCGCATCCATGTATCACTGATTATAATCTAAACAAATTTTCCCCGTGCTAATTGGCTATCACGGCAGTAAACAGGCAGAACAGATTTCAACAACATCCCTCTTTATCCAATCAGACGTCAAAGCAGAGGTGTGCATTTTTCAATTACTGGCCTTTGTTCGGCTGGAGAACAAATTCGCAAGACAGAAAATTACCAACCCCACAGCCGTCGCTCTGCTCATACATAATGCATCAGTCGGCGTTTGTCTTTTTAAAGGAATGACAGTAAGTAAACAGTGCTCTGGTGCTAAGCACGACCCACTCCTCCTCAATAACGCCATTTGCAAAAGTTACCTTGCGTCAGCATTAATAGTGACAATGTTATTTGAATGGTGAAGAGAAGTGTTTTTCCCCGTAATCTTTCCTACTAAAACTAATCGCTAAACTCTTATGAGTGTAATCAGAGTTTTTCAACTTTAGTTACCTGGAAAGAGTGAAATTTTGATGATATGGGTAACAACAGTTCAATTTTAATTTTATTGTAATATTTCATACTTAAGGTTATGCACAATTTGACTGATACTGAATGACAGGAATGCAAAAATATAGTCCACATGCCATTAGTTTCGGTCTCATCTTAGATAAATGTGTTTTCCTTTTTCACGTTTCTGTCACTAGACTATTTTAAACTATTTCAGAATTATATTAAAAAATATGAGATCCAACTTTTTTTTTAATCAATGATGGAGTTTTGAAACAAGCAGCTTGGATATTCCTCACACGTTTTGGAACGTAATTTTACTTGATTGTACTAGCAAGTCTTGTCTTGTCTCCCACATGGAACAGGCTCATTTACAAAAAGGATGTCTATATGTAAAGCATGCAAACTTTTGTGGATATAGGACAATAGGTGGCGCTATAACAGTAGAAAAGGTCTCAAAAACACAGATTTTCATTAGTAAATGACCAAAAATTGCAGAATATGTGCATATTTTACATCACTTTTATACACTTAATCTACACAACATAATTATATTATAAAATACCAAGACTTTTTTAACAAGACAAGACTTGCTAGTACCAATCAAGTAAAATTAGGTTCCAAAATGTGTGAAGAATATCCAAGTTGCTTGTTTCCCTTAGTTGCACTTTGTCAAAACTGCATCATTGATGAAAAAAAAGATAAGCTGCATGTCATATTTTATAATCAGTTTTGACAAATAGCAACTTAGGGTGTTAGACCTATAGATCGATTGTTTTGTTCCGAAACAGGATTACAATTGTTACAATGTTGCTTTTTGTTCTTGGTGCAGTTCCCTTTCACACGGCAAAGTTTCTAATCGGATCAAAATTATTAAAACAAGTCACGTGCGTCTCCTCACATTGGTCAGAGTTTGGTTTATTTTCTGGGATTCCGCTCAGCTGCCATACGCCGTTATTTTAATTCATGACGATGAGAAATGAGACATTATAAGCAAAAAGGTGCACTTTGATTTTGAATGGTGACACCCACAGACATAGTCATCACCAAAATCAGAGGTAAGAATTTCTCATACATAGCCTCATTTCAATTGTCAAGGGTTGTAAAATAAATATCGATTCTATATCAGATATCAAAAAGATAATGTTATTATATATTTTTAATAGTTCAGTTAGACAGCATGCTTTCACTTTCATATTCGACATAGAACATACTTTTGCCAGTAGGAATGATATCTTTACTCATCATTCTCTGTTCTTATATGCCTATTACATATCCATAATACACTGTGATATAGCCTGGTTTATTAGTTCGCTGGATCATATTGCTTTCTCACTACAACCAAACCACTCTAGAGTTCGTTTCAACCAAGGCGAGACCACCACATTCAAGCAATCTCAGATTGGCACGATTGCAGGATTCACATATGCCCAAACGAACTAAGCTAAAGGGGCAAATGCGCCAGGTTCCAAAATAAACAAGGTGTGAAAGCACCTAATTGAAACAGGCAACTTGGATATTCTTCACATGTTTTGGAACCTAATTTTATTTGAATGGTAGCAAGTCTTACTTCCACATGGCAAATTACATGAAATTAATCGAAAATGATAAGAAGAATAAGAATCAATGAATGATTGAATGTTTATTATTGATAATAAAATAAAAGTTAAATAAATCAAGCAAGATTTAAACAACTAAATTAAAGATAAAGAAAAAAAGAGATACCTCAAGTACTATTTCCTACCTGCCAATTTACGCACAACTTTAAGTAAGCAACAATCAGTGACGCAGCTGCTAATTCCCAGCTTATTTTGCTAACAAGTGAACTGTTGCTGAAAGATAAACAGAAAAAAGCAGCCGCAATCTGACGGGTGGTTGAGCAAATGGCCTGAAAAGCACCGTAGAATATGGACGTGTCAATCAAACTCTTTCCACAACAGTCTAGGATATGCTAAGGTTTTTTCCCCCAACAAGTGTGAAATTCATATGAAATACAATCACATCCTGAGAGAGCAATACCTCGTCCCGGGGCTAAACAAGTGTGTGTGTGTGTGTGTGTGTGTGTGTGTGTGTGTGTGTGCG
>CAIGQV010014432.1:14651359-14680447 GCA_903798115.1 Danio jaintianensis | reverse complement strand
CTGTGTGTGTGTGTGTGTGTGTGTGTGTGTGTGTGTGTGTGTGTGAGAGAGAGAGTGGTGAGAGAGGTGTCTTGGTGTCTCTCGCTACCTCAGGCAGAGAAATAGAAATCACACACTCCAAGATAACTGTGAATTACATTCTGGAGGATGACATCATTACTGGGGCACACACGCACACACATATGCGCACACACAAAAGGCAGGTAATGACCAGCAGAGAGTTGCTTCCTGGTCTGTGTGTGATAAGACTGTGTGGAGGCTCACAGACAGAGCTCTAAAAGCTGGTGTTACTGCATCATATGATATGAGGATGTGCCCATCAGCACTCATGATGGAGGGTGAGGGTCCATCTGATTCCCCGCAAACACACGGAGAGGAAAAATGGAAGGAGACACTCTAGATGGGTCTTTAGATAAGCCCACTTCTAAAATACACTCACAGAGAGAGTAGCAAATTCAATGTAATCGAATCAGCCCTTCTCAAAGCTAATGTACTTTGAAGTGTCATTTTTGATACCCTGATTTTAGTAATTACTAGTCTGACATGAGATGACATGAAGTTTCAGAATGCAGTGTTGATGTTGTTAAGTAAAACAAAAATGATAAAACAAACATAAAAATAGATTGAAATGTAAATATTTGATCAACAACTGAAACTTGAAAAACATAAAATTGGAAATAATGGTTTGCCAGTTAGCTGTAAAATACAAGTTACAAGTACATATTAAAATGTGTCCTGTTTAATTCTATTTCTTGTTCTGAGCAATACTATTTATATTAGAGCTATGGTGAAAAAATATTCAAGAAATCGATTCTGCATTAATTCTGAAATTTACAAAATGAATTCTCTCTTGATTCGATTCTGAGCTTAGTTTTTAACAGCAGATGCATTTTGATATCAATTTCCTCAAACAATTTTCCACCACAGCTCAAATTTATATAAACAAAAATCTGGTATATTCAGAAGAAAAATCATTCGATGACATACTAAATGACATTATCAATTCACTTTAATTTTAAATCAGTTTTTCATTATTTAACAAAAGAAGATTTAAAATTAATCACATTATTGTATTTATTATATTATAATGAGTACATGTCAGAAGAATATGTATGTTGTTACTACTCTAAATTATTATATCTGTTATATGCTGAAAAATGATGGATAATATTCAGAAAAAAAGCAATTTCACCTGCATTTATTGATTTCTATTTAAATAAAATATATTTTGTTAATTTAATTTGGGACGTGCCAAAATTTGGGACATTTTGTATTTGGTAGCTGCTATATATACAGGTGAAGTTAAAATTTTAGCCCTCCTGTCATTTTTTTTTCTTCAAATATTTCCCAAATTGTGCTTAACTGAGCAAGGAATTTTTCACAGTGTGTCCTATAATGTTTTTTTTTCTTCTGGAGAAAGTCTTATTTGTTTTATTTTGGCTAGAATAAAAGCTTTTGTTTTTTATTAAACAATTTTAAGCGTCAATATTATTAGCCCGGGCGGCGCGGTGGCGCAGTGGGTCGCCTCACAGCAAGAAGGTCGCTGGTTCGAGCCCCGGCTGGGTCAGTTGGCATTTCTGTGTGGAGTTTGCATGTTCTCCCCATGTTTGCGTGGGTTTCCCCCACAAGTCCAAAGACATGCGCTGTAGGTGAATTGGGTAAGCTAAATTATCCGTAGTGTATGTTTGTGAATGGGAGTGTATGGGTGTTTCCCAGTGATGGGTTGCGGCTGAAAGGGCATCCGCTGCGTAAAGCATATGCTGGATAAGTTGGTGGTTCATTCCGCTCTGGCGACCCAAGATTAATAAAGGGACTACGCCGAAAAGAATGAATGAATATTATTAGCCCCCTTAATCTGTTTTTTTTCTGATTGTCTACAGAACAAACCACCGTTATACAGTGACTTGCCTAATTACCCTAACTTGCCTAATCAAGATAATTATTCTAGTTAAGCCTTTAAATGTCACTTTAAGCTGAATACAAGTATCTTGAAAAATATCTAGTGAAATATTATGTACTGTCATCATGGCAAAGATAAAAGAAATCAGTTATTATCCATTAAACAGAAATTGGGGAAAGAAAATATTCAGGGGGGGCTAACAATTCAGAAGAGCTAATAATTCTTCAACTGTATGTTACATGTCAGTTACAAATATTTAGAATAATCTTTTCTTTTTTTATTTTCATTTGTCATATAATTGTACTGTATGCATTATAAAACACAGCCTAATAATACTAAATACTAAAGTTTACTACGTATACAAAGTTACTTTAGTTTACAAAGTATGTTTGGAAGGAAATAAACAGCATACCGCACAACGCACAGAATGAACTGTAAGCTGTTTATTTGAGTTGCTTACTGTATGCAACGCTTTTCAAACACCATCTGCCACATCACCACATGACTTCACAAAAAAACAAAGAATTTCCATATGCTATACACTTAGGCTAGAATTAGACATCCCAGGTCTGTGAAATTACAATTGTAAAATATCTATCAACAATAATCCATTAAAATACACATATTTACACCTCTTGCATAACCATAAACCCTGAAATGTAATCTTTCATGTGGCGTTCAATTAATTAAATCAAATGCAATTCCAATTATCTGCTATAATTAGCTATTGACAGTCCAATCAAACATATTCAAAAGTAATAAATATTAAAATCACTTTAATATCGAGCATTGCATTGTGGCATCTTCAATACGGTGCATATGTGTTGCTTTTAAACTGCACACATTGGAGGTCATCCGTCCATTATGCTTGCATTTTTATATTGCACATGCCATGCACACTGCATACTAATATATATATATATAAACTAGCATGCTACTCTAAACATCTCCCCGTAGCCCAAAGACAGTATCGTGATTGGCCCCTTTGGTTGACAGGGCAATGTCATTTTAAGATAACTCTCTCATTTAATAATCCCCTCCCCGAAGCAGAATGTTTCTATGGGATTACGCACGGCCTCTCTATTGAACTTCAATGCGGAAAGCATCAATAGACACAGGGTGGAAGATAATAGGATTTGACTTGTCTTAAAGCCTGCGGGAGCCACCACAGGGGTCGAGGACATCCAGTGCGTAAACACAAGCACGACTTCATCCGCATTCTGCTATATTGTATGCAAACAGGTCATGCCATTACAGCTATCTGATCACAATGCCAAACGCACTTGAGAACGTCACCTCTGAGCTCTGATGAAATGACAGCTGATATCTTTTCGAAAAGGCACGGGTGCTAATGTTATTTAAGAAGAAACAACTGGACTGTATCAGCCAGGCTCAGTCGGCGCAGATCGCATTCGAATCTCAGGATATGAAAAACACGGCAGACGATTGTTCCTGCCTTTAATAAACGTCGGCGAGATAAAGGGATTCAATTTCAATGCCTCGCGTCGGATTTCCAGGAACTCTTTTTGTCATTCGCTGGCAGTTTTCTTCACTGCCGGGCTTGTACCTGTATCTCCATTTACTGTTTATGATTTCATAAAAGCCTTCCCCCGAATGTATTAGGGTTGGACATTGACATAAGGAGCTGTTCCTGAAGGGCTCTAAACAATGACAGGCCTCATTTGTCATGAGAGAGTAGAGTGTATCTGGCAGACAAAGGAGCAGACGGGTATCTCTGCAGGAATGAGGGTGGCGGACGAGAGTGAGATGTAAAACCAAAGCTCTTTGTTTTGCTCTCGGCTTTGAGTGAATATGACAGATGCGCCGTTAATGTTTCAGAACAACACAGTGCATGTGGTTGACCATTGTAGCGGTGACTACATTTTTGTGTAGGAACATGGAATCTAATAACCTAGAACAGACATGATCAGCAGGTCACACATTTTTGCATTTTAAAGTGCTGCAAAACTGCAAACGTCACAATTGTGCTAAAGGGATAGTTCACTGAAAAATTATAATTATATTACTCATTTACACTGTGGGACTGAAGTAACACAACTGACACAAGTAAGTCATGTGATAATGACAAACAGCGGATGTAGATTCATACTACTAACAGTCATACTATATTGACTACTAACAGTCATACTATATTGACTACAGTCATACTATATTGACCGTATTTTTCTATGTAATACACTCATATTCAAATGTAGTATACAATGAGTAGGCAAATTCCGACGGAGCCAATGGTCACAGGTTTCTAACATTCTTCAAAATATCTTCCTTTGTGTTCAACAGAAAAAATGAAACTCATCAACAGGTGGAACCACTTGAGGGTGAGTAAATAGTGAGTAAATTTTCATAAAAAAATGTAATCAAAATTCAGTAGATGTGAGATCACATCTTAAAAAGTGAAAAAAAAAAAAAAAGATAAATTTAATAAATGTTAATCATAAGTTGTCAACGGTGCCATAGAATGAAAATCTGGATATACTTAGGCATAGCTGAATAATAAGACTTCAGTACATGGATATTACATACCGTGAGCCTCAAAATCAATTGTTTCCTCGTTCTCATGTAAATCCTAGGGGTGTTAAAATTAATTGTTTCTTCAGTGCACCGCGATGCAGACGCGGACAATTCGGAATAGGTTCAGTAATAGATCCTAACCGGTTATTACATATTGACGTCATTTATCTCATATGCGCTATGTCGCAGTAGAATACTATGGTGAGGGAGGCGAGCGCGAGTAATTAAAACGCAGAAACTTTGCTGGACAGTCAATGACTGACACTGAAGTTACAGCAGAAGCCATTATTGTACAGCTGTGGTGAAAATGAAAGTAAACTCAACACAGCGATACTTCTGGATCCAGACACGAGCATGTCTGCAGAGCGAGTTTTCTCCACCACGTCTCTCATGGATCAGCTGTGATCGCCGCATCCGTTTATCAGTGCCATGTATTTGAGTTTTGTTTGATGCAGAGAGTTCTTTGAGCAGGTAAAATTAAAGGTACAGTTCATATATCTGACTGCTTGTATTAAAGGACAAAATTGTATTACAAATACACATAAAATGTTATACATATAAAAAATTATAATAATTCTTATGCTGTGAAGTAAAATATAAAATGCACCGTGATGCACCGAGATATCGAATTGAACCGATTCGATGGTATGATAATCGTAACCAAACCAGTGAGACCAGTGTAGGTTCACACCTCTAGTTAATCCTGTTTAAAAGTGTAAAATTCTGTTTAAAAAACAGCCAATTGAAACAAAACACTAACTGTGACTATATCGATCCCACATGGGATCATTAATAGACTCCGTTTGATTGGCCACAATGTTTTCTAGTGAGACTACAACAATTATTTTTTCCCCCTTATTTTAAGTTTAATATGGTGAGAAAAAAAACTAAAAAACATTTAGCAATCACAAAATGTTAGAATTGCAAAAAAATTTAAATCACAAAGAGTTAAACTTATCTCTAAACGTGAAAATGATTTAGTACTATGATTTAGTAGATTTAGTTAATTTAGTAGATTTAGTTAATGATTTAGTAAATAATGTGTACATTTGTTGAAACGGTCTAAAGTCCTGCTGGGCATGTTCCATTTGTAGATTTTTCCTTTACAAAAAAAAAAATAATAAAATAAAATAAAACAAAACAAAACAAAACAAAACAAAACAAAACAAAACAAAACAAAATAAAATAAAATAAAATTACAGATGAATCATTTCATGTACAGATGAAATGATTCCTGTGATTAACTGAACTCTTCCTCCTTCATTTACCAGCCTGTATCCCCAGCCATTCTCTTCAATTAATTTCTAAAATCGCTCTGGCTCTCAGCAGCTCTTATTGTGGCTTCTGGAAACTCTGTGCTGTATATTGTCTACAGCTGTTACCTCTGCAGGGTTACAAGCTCTCCTCAGGGGTTACATAAAAGAAAACTGTGACCTGAAATGTTTTGCCCAGTTAGCAAGCGCTGAGCTAATGCTCTAGAGGCCAAATGGAGACATTCACAGCTTGGCTAAATGCAACCTGAGTGCCTTCTTTTCCCCGTAAGAGCCCAAATCAGGGTTAAATCCTAATAAGCAGTGAAGCAAACCAAATCCCCACACCGCTCCTGCCCTCAGAGAGAGAGAGAGAAAGAGAGAGAGAGAGGGGGAGAGAGAGAGAGAGAGAGAGAGAGAGAGAGAGAGAGAGAGAGAGAGAGAGAGAGAGAGTCTCAATCAGCTGTGAAGGGGACAGACAGACATCATGACTCACACAAATCCAGGTGAGGGTTGACACATCCACACACACACAGACACACGCAAACACGCATACACACACACGCACATACACTTGCACACACACAAATGCACACACACATCCATACACACACAGACGTGCACAAACACACGTTCACTCAAAAAATAATATTTTGCTGCTTGTTCAAAATACTTATTTAAAACAACCTGAATCAATGCAATTCTTGAGATTTTTATTGGGACTACTTAATTGTTTTATGTTCAATCCACTTAAATTTGGTAAGTTAACAATCAATTTGTGTTGGGACAACAGGAATGAACTGTGTGCAACCCAGCATTTTTTACAGTGTTGGTTTGGTGGTTTTTGAAGTCTGTTCATGCTATCTTTTTAAAAAAAATTATATACAATTTAGAAACATAAATTACAATAAACACGTGCATGAAACAATACCACCAATTATAAGTTATGACAAGCTCACAATAAATTATTACTGAAAATGAATTAATACTACCAGTTTACCTGACTTCTCCATTTAAACTACAATTTCTAATGTATCAGCCTTTTTATTAGCTTATCTTCCGTTTTATATGACTTTGTTCATATGTTTCTGGACCTTATTATTGCTTCTTAATAAGGGACTCATTTGTAAAAATATTTAGCCTTGGTAAAATAAATCTGTGTGAATGTATATTTAGTGTTAACCACATACTTGTATATGTAATTTACAGAGACTTTTTCCATAAACAATGATTTACTGTAACCATATATTCTGTCGTCTAAACAGAAAATGTCAGATTTTTTAAAATATTTTTTTATTTAAAAAAGTCCTAAAGTTAAATTCAGCAAATAAATAAAAATTAATAAAAGTAAATTAAATTCAGCAAATAAATAAAATGATAATAATACAGTTTAGTATGTTTTTAAGCCATTTGCTTTTATTTATTTTGTAATATCAGTTTAATTACGCATTTGTGTCCTCATACACCATGTATACAAGCATGCGCACACACACACACACACACACACACACACACACACACACGCACGCACGCACGCACGCACGCACACACACCAATAAAACACTCAGATACTGCCAACAGTAAAATAGCCCTAAAATACACTAAACAGGATACTTTAATAGAGAGCTACATAATTCAACATGAAACTCTGCTGACGGCCTCACAAAAAATCCCAGAGGCTCTTCCTCTCCGGCCGTTTTCATTCACCTGATGGGCAGAGGGCCGGGCACACTATTGATTTTTTGTCATCCAGAGGACGACAGATTTCTCTGAAAATCATCTTTAAACTCTTCTCTCTTCATGCTGAGACCGAGCGCTGCAGTGCATCAATAGAAAATCAACATGTCGCTCCTGCAGGCCGAGCCGAGCTGCAGATGAGCTGAACTAAGGGCTTTTCTCTCTAATAGCTGCAGTCGCCCCACAATCAGGCACAGGCCACTTATTCACCCGGGACTCGCCGCTACAAAATGCATTTATCTCATCCACTGCTGTTTTCGGAGCTAAAACAGGCCACTGAATAATTATCGCTCTCAATGGAAAGATTGCTGGTAAAGAAGAAGTAATGGCGGGAAAATAACGGCTATTGCTGGGGGTGGGAAAAACAAAGTGATGGCCTACAACAATCAGATGTAGAATAGGAGGAAAACTAACAGCTATCACACTTTTACAGTCATTTATGCTATTCAACTAACAAATTACCTAACTTGGGGTATAGTAGTTAATAGTATTTTAATAATAAAAATATATTAAAATACAGTTTTCTATAATGACTTTGGGTTTCTCATGACTTGGGGCATAGGAGTAATTCCTGTGAACCCAAATAGTACTTTAAAAAATTCCACAAGAACAGTTATTATTATTATAGCAGTTATCCATAAATAAATTTAGACAAGAACCAATTATTTTATTGTTTGATTGAACATTTAAAATCAAACAATTACAATTATTTATTATTCATTCATTCTTTTTCTTTTCGGCTTAGTCCCTTTATTAATCTGGGGTCGCCACAGCGGAATGAACCGCCAACTTATCCAGCATATGTTTTACGCAGCGGATGCCCTTCCAGCTGCAACCCAACACTGGGAAACATCCATACACAATCATTCACACACATACACTATGGCCAATTTAGTTTATTCTATTCACTTATAGCGCATGTCTTTGGACTGTGGGGGAAACCAGAGAACCCAGAGGAAACCCACGCCAACCCGGGGAGAACATGCAAACTCCACACAGAAATGGCAACTGGCCCAGCTGGGATTCGAACCAGTGACCTTCTTGCTGTGAGGCGACAGTGCTAACCACTGAGCCACCGTCATCTGGGCCTTCTCATTGTCTTGTTTAAAAAATAATAATATTTAGTTGCAAGATGGCCACTGTTTTTAACTCGCAGATCTCCCACAGCAGTTCTCTGTGACCTTCTGCCCTCTCAGCCCAATTCAGTCAGATGAGTTAATCTGCTGATTATCCTCAAAATGTCCAAACTCTTCAACTTGGCATCGGAGAGCCAGAGGGTTAAATATCCCAGACTGCCCGGGTCAAGCTTTGAGTGACATTCATAATGGATAAAACATGCACAAGAATTCACATTCTCAAACATGAACACACAGACACACACACATTTACAAAAAAAAAATACAAACAAAAAAGTGAACTTGCAAAGACTCAGTGAGCCTGTTGAATTATTTTGATGAATGAACGCCTTTCTAAATTTAGGCCAACCGACTACAAAACTTTGTTTCCCATCAATCATTGGGGCAGCGGTGTGTGGGATGAGCCACTGGGGCTTTGACATGTTGCATAAAATGTAAAAACTGTTCTAGAGCATGTATATTTAGAAAACAAAAATCATTTGGTTTATTTTTATAATTAAATCTACTTTGAATAATTTCACAAAAATATATAATTAACATTAGTGCAGTGCAAAAATTAATCGTCAATAAACATCTAAAATAAAGGTTTTTATTTACATATATTTGTTAGTGTGCTGTGTATGTACATTTAAACACATTACAATTACATTAAAAAATACACATGCGATACAATTTGTATATAAATTTTAATATCTAGGAAAATATTTTTGTATTGTATGATTTAATTTTTATGCATGTGTATTACCTATTCTATACATAATAAACCACAATTGATCTTTACTCAGTGCTAATATTTATAGATTTAACACATGCAGGTACATTTTATTAAAATGGTAACAAAATGTCACATTTATCCTGAAATAAAAGCACCTTAGCATTGATTGGATGACCAAAAGAGCAGTTGAATTAAATACATTTATTAACGAGATTGTATTTAATTTATTTACTATATAGATGTTCTGTTATGTAAAAAGTGATTGCAGTAGTTACTTCAAAAGTGTAACTTGGAACTAAGTTTATTTATCTTAATGTTTAATTACATTTTTATAAGTAAGGCAAAGGGTTTACTCTCTTTTTTAAGTCAACAAAATGCTTTTACAGTGTATCTTGTGTTGTGATGCATTTTTATTCATTTTCTTTCGGCTTAATCCCTTAATTATTAGGGGTTGAAACAGCGGAATGAACTGCCATCTATTCCAGCATATGTTTTATGCAGCGGATTCCCTTCCAGCTGCAATCCAGTACTGGGAAACACCCATACACTCTCACATTCACACACACTCTCATACACTACGACCAATTTGTATTTACACAATTCACCTATACCGCATGTCTTTGGACTGTGGGGGAAACTAGAGCACCCAGAGGAACATGCGAACATCGGGAGAACATGCACACAGAAATGCCAACTGGGACTCGAGCAGGGACTCAAACCAGCGATCTTCTTGCTGTGAGGTGACAATGCTAACCACTGAACCACCATGCCACCTTTGATCCATTTTTTGTGGCCAAAAAAAAGTACCTACCAAATACAGTCCATCTGATTTTTATGTTTAATAAAATATTTTTGCCTTGAAGAAAATAGAAAATGCATGTATGAGAGTACGTGCGTGTGTTATTAAATTCCGAAACACTACAAACATGACTTGCTGCCCAGTCTTCAATCAATCAAAAAGATAAGGAAAACGTCTAGAAACACAGACACCTTGAGAGACGGTCAGGGAGTCAGAGCTCAAGCTTTGGTCTCCGTCTGCCAGTTTGTGATTGTTTTTCCTCTCTGACCTCTCGGCATTGTGCTGGCCATTGAAAATTAAATAAATATTAGTGCAGACGCTACAGAGGGCTGAGGGTCACCGTCTGACAGACAGACACAGCAGGACACACACACACACACATACACACACACACCAAATCTTGGCCATAAATGATGTGAATGCTAAATGGGTTGAGAGAGAGAGAGAGAGAGAGAGAGAGAGAGAGAGAGAGAGAGAGAGAGAGAGAGAGAGAGAGAGAGAGAGAGAGAGAGAGAGAGAGAGAGAGACAGAGAAAGAAAAAAAAACATTTCTACAAAGTACTCTGAAAAAGAGGAGTATCATCCAACTGTTTGGATAATAGGGCTGTCAAATAAATATTAAAATGTCAATTATTCATTGAATTAATAAAGAATGCATTTCTGTTCAGCAACGTTTAAAAGATGTCTAATAGACATCCAGATTTACTTCTCAGCTAAAACAAGGCTAAATTTAAAATTTAGTAGATGTCTAACAATAGTCCAAAAATAGACATCTATTAGATTTTCACTGACATCCAAAATTTTGTCTTGTTTTAGCAAAGACGTCTGTGTTTGGAAGCCTACTGACGTCTTTTAAAAACAAAGAAAATGCTAGCTGGAGTTCAAGACATGATGATAATATAACAGAAGTGGTTTGCTGTTGTTAACTTGTCGAGTACAGCGTCATGCGGGTGCTTGTGATAAAAAATAAAATAAAACGGTGGAAGAAAAGTGTGAGATGTATATGTATGACTTAGAAGTTACAATGCGCATTGACGCTACTTCTTAGTTGGTGGCAAAAATAGTGTTTGTTTCTACATCAAATATTTCCCAGCCGACAAAAGCATACTTGACCAAATAATACCTGGCATATCGATGAGATTTGAGCACATGCTTTCATCTGCTGGAAACATTGTCGATGAAAGAGCACTCAACATTTGCTGACAAACAAGTTGACCATTTGTTTATTTTTGACGAACAATTTGTAGATATATAGGGAGTGGATTTTCTCTGAATGACAGTTTTATCTTATTTAACAACAGCAGTTTGCAAACGTTTTAGGCAGCGGATGCCCTTCCAGCCGCAACCCAACACTGGGAAACACCCATACACTCACACACATACTCATGCATTCACACACATACATTACGGCCAATTTAGCTTATTCAATTCACCTATACAGCATGTTTTTGGACTGTAGAGGAAACCGGAGCCCCCGGACGAAACCCACGCCAACACGGGGAGAACATGCAAACTCCTCACAGAAATGCCAACTGACCCAGCCGGGGCTCGAACCAGTGACCTTCTTGCCCCCATTTCATTTCAATAACACAATAATTGATTTTGTTTAAATTTCATTATTGTGCTCACCTGCCCCCTCTTGTGGACATGCTAGAAAAATACAGTACTTTTATCCTATAACATTAAAGGGATTGTTCACCCCAAAAATGAAAATCTCTGTCGTTTACGCACCCTTCATATGTTCAAAACTTATTTGAGTTTCTTTCTTCTACTGAATACAATAGAAGTTATTTTGAAAAATGCTAAAAAATGCCAGGTTATTTCAACCCAATTTTGGGTTTAATAGGCACTAACTCAACTGCTGGGTTAAGTTTTTTAATTAAAATAATATGACCAAATTTAACCCAATGTTTTGGTTAGTCCATAGTACATTTTGCCTAATTTGGGTTGAAATAACCTGGCATTTTTTTAGAGTGTGATGGTACCCATTGACTTCCTTTGTATTTGTTTAGAGTTAGTTGTTCTATATGGAAGTCAATGGGTATTTTCTTTTTTTTCAGAATATATTATTTTGTGTTCAACAGAAGAAAGAAACACCACCTTATAAAGGTTTAAAACCACATGAGGGAGAGTAAAAGGTGAGGTCGTTTTCATTTTTGGGTGAACTAACCCTTTAAACCTAAATTGAACTGTGCAAATATTTAAGAAATATAGTTGAGTTTAGCATTTTCAGCCATTTTGACAGGCCAGTGAGATGCAAGATAGAATGGAATGATTATAAATTTAATAAACTGGGAGATGAGAGAAGAAAAGCTCCTTCTCCGGAGCTTTTCTTCTGTCATCTTGCAGTTTTTTCTCTACTATACTCCATTTTTTCCCCTCTGAGCGTCGTTTCACAGTGAAAGCAGAAAACGAGGTGAATCACAGCTGGATGTCTGAGTCGTCCTGATCCAGAATTAAAGCTGCAGTCCAGATAGTCAGCAGTGAGCCACCCTAATCACTCACTAATTTCATGCATGCCTACAGACTATAATCACCCAAACACACTACAAAACCCAAATCGATCCCAGCTGCTTTTCTGCTTATGTGTGTATAGCTGGACGCAGCATGTGTTCAGGAACTGAGCCTAAAGAAATGAGAAAGAGCAGGAGGAGGAAGAAAAAGAGTTTGTGTGCTGGACAGCAGCGTGTGTCGATTCTGCTAAATCATTTCTGAGCACCTTAAAGGCATACTATCATCTCAGTGTCCATGCAGAGCCTGTATTTGTGATGTCACATTTTCACATCAATTAATTAGAGACTTTTTTTCAAACTCTGTGAAAAGTGTTTATACATTGGAAAAAAAGTAATTTGTTTCTTGAAATGTAATGTAAAGCGATTTGAATATGTGATTCATAAATCTCATTTTCAATGCTTTAATAATTTAATAATTCATTCATTCATTTTCTTTTCAGCTTAGTCCCTTTATTAATCAGGGGTCGCCACAGCGGAATGAACCGCCAACTTATCCAGCATATGTTTTACGCAGCGGATGCCCTTCCAGCTGCAACCCAACACTGGGAAACACCCATACACTCTTGCATTCACACACATACACTACGGCCAATTTAGCTTATTCAATTCACCTATACCGCATGTCTTTGGACTGTGGGGGAAACCAGAGCACCCGGAGGAAACCCACACAAATATTGAGAATTAGTCATGAGAAATTGAAAGGACAATGTGATTAATTTTATGAAAACATTGTCAAATAGTTCCAAAATATGTTATTGCTAATTGTTATTTATTATTTCTTTATTGTTTTAACTAATTTAATTTATAAAAGGACACAACATTTGGAAAGTAACATAATATTTATGATATATTTTATACATTTAAGAAAATGATTAATCCGTTCGTTGTGACAAAACAAGTCATGTTAAGCAAAAATAAGTTATCATGTAAAAAAATATGTGATATAGTTAACATTAAAAGTAATTTATACAGAAAGCTATTAGAATTTATAGAGAATATTAGAGAGAACAATAATTAACTACATGAAATAATCATCATATTGTTTTGTGTCTTGTTTTTTTTTTCTCTTTCCCTTACAATAGAAAGTAGTGAAAGACTGACAAACCAAACAGTGCGGTTATTAGAGTCAAACTTTAAAAACAGCAAGGTGAAGAAAACAGCTTACTATGGAACAGCAGTGATAAAAGCAGAGCGGGGCCGGTGCAGGCTGCGGAGCGAGTGATGGAGCCGGCTGTGTGATCTGTGTTGTCATGTGTGAGGATGAGCAGTAAATATTTAACGCTGCAGGCTGGGACTCACGTTGCTGCGGCAGGTGCTTCAGCCCTGCGTCTGCCGTCTGGAGACCGTTCGCTTTCTCTCTCCACATTCACATCCTTCTCCACAGAAGCAGATGCTTTCTTTCTTACCAAAGTCAACATCCACACAATATGTCGTGACACTCCGTCTTCAGCAACTAGCGCAAAATGCTAATCAAGCAAGCAAATGTATGCTTTCTGAACAAACGGAGATGCTGGTAATGATTGTGAAGTTTCAGCTCAATATATTCCACAGATCATTCATAATACCTTGTCAAATTTGCTCTGTTTGGGTGTGAGCAAAAGCACTCAGTCGTTGTCCAAATTAGCTGCTGCTTTGACAATTAAACATCACAATATTAGTACAATACGCATATCTTTATAGTATGTGCATTTAATGAATGCAATGACGAGCATGTTCAGCTTCAATCTAACAACAGTTCTGGTCTCTGTGAATACAGTCTGAGACAATGCTAACTTTAGCCACATTAGCTTTACAAGCACATTCAGAAAGGAAATTTGAATACATTCTCCATATATGAAGTGATATAGCCTACTTGCTTTGACACAACAGACCATTGTTGGTGATGCAGTCTGGTTAAGAAGTATATTTTGAGCAAATATTAAACACTTTACCCTTCCTACATCACTAGTGGAGCAACATCTAAATAGCAGGTTTTACCACATGCTTGCATAGAAAGGCTAACCAAAACAAAGTTACTTGGTTCTCCATTGTTCACATCTTCGGGGTTAACAAGGCTACTTACTTGTCCGTTCACATTTTATGGGTCAGTAGATGGACAGTGGACCAAATTCTAACACTTCAACGTAAAAAGTGAGATTTTAATGATATTCCCCATTAAAATTAGCATACAATTAGCATGCTATCAGCAAACAAGACCGATTTTACTACCATATAAACACACTGACAGATGTAAGGTGCAGTATGTCGGTTTACACATCCCTAGCGGCGGGTCAGTTTTTGTGGGCATAAGTAGTTTTCCATCCATGTACATTTTCTCCGATGGAGGAACGCCAAGACTATGTCCCGCTCAGTGCCATTTACAGGATAAACTGAGCAGCAGTTAAATAAAGGCTTGCAAAGCTGCGGCCCAGCTTTCTGCACCCTCCTTCTGAGCTCTTCTGTGCGTGAAATATCTGACATGAAGAAATACAAACAACCCCCTGCTCTCCAAACCTCACTGGGAGACCAGAGGTCCAACCAAACTCTACAAAACCAGACCATTTTATACTCTGCTCAGTGGGAACCAGGAGAAACACATTCATTTGGTCTGATCAAATGGTTAAGAGTAACATTCAATGTACCAAACGGTATGGACTTTTTTTAAGCAGGACTCCAGAAACAAGTGTCTAGTGGGAAAGGCAAAGTAAACTTATATGTTTTATGGGGTTACTTACCAGTTGGTCTGCAATGTTTTTCACTGTCTGAGAATGCACTATTGTTTAGCATGAGAATCAATGCTGAAAACTGGGTAGGATTTGAAATTGTAACATGTACCAAAATTTCAAAATAAAAGTTTTCTTTTGGTATTCTGCCAGAACAAGTCTTCCATGGTTTTATATTTGAAAAAAAAGGGAAAAAAAATAAAGTTTTCTAATTTTATTGGCATTATAAATAATTTTAACTATTATTATTATTATTACTATTATTATTATTGTTTGATTGGTTTAATGAGTTTAATTGGATTGTTTAAATAAAAACAACAAATTGATTTATTGTAAATAAATAAATAATACTAATTAACTTTCTTTTCCTCACACAATATTACAAGGCCTCAGATGGCTTTTTCATACGAAATGTCAAATGCAGAAAATAAATTGTGAAATACTTATTATTTTTTTCCATATTTGAATGAACTATCAATGATGATTAGTTTACAAAAGAAAAGCATTTTGTGAACTAGGCTACCAAAGTAAATGTAAAAGTAAAAGAGATGTTTAACCAATGACATAGTAGGTGAGAGCGAAAAAAAAAAAAAAAAAGGTTTCCTCCCTTATTGTTTCACATCTTTTGTTTTCTTTCTGAATTAGAAAAGTCGATAGAACTAAAATCACAAGATCCAGAGTGAAATTAATTTTGGCAGGCCTACTGTCATTAGAAGGTATCAGGTGTGGTCAAATTACACTCTGATTCAGTTCATCTGACCCCTGCTCCGCATGGCAAGTGATTCTTTCTCGGAAACACACACACGCACATGAGAAAAGACACTATCAAACACTGATAACAGGCCTGACCTGACACAATATCTCATCCCTATTCACTCATTCACACACCGCCAAACTCCAGCTCCAAAAGCTGGCAGATTGTCCGCGGGCCATTGTTTCCTTCATCTTCAGATGGGAGGTTATGGATTTCAGATTGAAAATTGCGTAGTGATTCAGATGAAGCATATGCTCCGTCTGTCAGAATTAATAGGAAAAGCTCGCTCTTTTCAGTCTGGCTGATAGGGATTTTAGTGTCTGTTTCTTTGAGAGTACAAATGAACCCTGATGAGCTCTTCCTCGTTGATAAGCGCAGTAATATCCGGGTTTCGCCCTCCGAGGCAGCCCGCCGCTTTCTATTGTCCTGGACTGATTTGAGTCGAGGAACTCTCCAGGAAGCTTTCCAGACATGCTCTTTATGATCATAGAAAAAAAGATATATCTGACACCTCTGCTTGTCATGTCTGGTCTGATTTTATCCTGTAATATGTTGCAGAAATAAAACTGGATCGTTGTTTCATCCTGAAGAACAACTAAAAAGGCAAAACTTTTCAAAAAGTTTTTCTTTTTTGGAAACTGATACACATATATTGTGCATAGTTTGACTTTTTTAAATAATGCTCTGCACTATTAAATGAATGAAATAAAGTACAAATTGAATCAAGATACAATCCTTGAAAAAAAAAAAGTGTTATTGTGGGATATTTAAATATTTGTGGGATATTTATTTTCATTTTATTGGTGCTTCCTAATATGGAATTTAATCATAAGCTTGGAAAGCAATATTGAAGAATTTTATGTTTCCCCACTCAAACCGAATGCCCGAGCATACTGCCCGAGGGGCGTTTCAAAGATGGCCGCTGAGTGAAATGACTTGCCTTAAAGGGACTTTGTTACTGGTTTTCAATTTTTTTTTTTCAAAATAACTTCTTTTGTGTTCAATAGTAGAAAGAAACTTAAGTTTCATCAAGTTTTTAACAAGAGAAGGGTGAGTAAATGATGACAGAATTTTCCATTTTGCATGAACTATGCCTTTAAATACTATTCATAACGGCAGAAAAGTTCAGAAAATGTTTTGTCTAATTAACTAACTACTATAGAGAGTGATTTGTAATGGATCACTGATGTATCACTGAAAGTATGTTGATCTCTTAATATTTAATTAAACTGTCTACACTGTAAAAACAGCAATTAATACAATTTTGTAAGAGCAAAAATATACTTACAAAATAATTTTCAAATCCAATCAGCATTCAGAATGGCTAACGATGAGTGGACTAATAAACACAAATTCTTTTTTAAAGTTTAGACCAAGTAAAAAAAAAAAACAATCCAAGTAATGTTCTGAATATTTTGCCCAGCCATATATTTTCAACTTTCCATATTTACATCTTTTCAACCACTGTGGCCACTACAGCTCACTAGCTGTATAAATAAACTGTGGTCTACAGGACCGAGAATGGTCAGAACGAACAGTGTGGTGCCGCTGATAAATGGGCTACGAGACTTGTGAACGTGTGACTGTGCGCTCTCGGGACAGAGGTTATGAATTATTGAGAGGGATGAACTTAAAATAAAATGGGGCTGGAGGTAGTCTGAAGACCAACAATGTGCTCACTCTTTCTGTGCTGCGTTCCCACCTCACTGTTATTTAAATGTACACAGTACATCTGATAGACCAGCGATGCTAGCCATTATGCAAATTAGGCATCAGACCAAGAGCCAATCAAAAGGAGGTGACATCTGTCTGAAAGTCCCCCTATCATTAATCTAAATGCTCTTGTTTATTAAAAACAGTAAAATGCAGCAAAAGGGTTAGCTTTTCACCTTTTTTGCCAGGGTTGCAGATTAACAGTAATTGTCCGCTTGGGTCGACAGCATGATCAAATGCAGGCACAGAAAAGCACTCTATAATTAGCACAGCGATGTCCGACTCGCAGCACGGTGTAATGAAGCTGTTGAACACCACAGCTTACACGCTCTGCTCACAGTATGACCACAGATCGCTACAGCGCACACAGACACTGCTCTGCCACGATTAGCACTGATTAGCTCACCGCCTCTCAAATGCAGCACGCTAATAACTGCTAATACTAACCCCCGCCGTGGTCGCTTTACAGAGATCTCAAATCACTTAGCAGTGAGTACTGACAGAAAGTGGCCTTTGATATTACTGCTAGTATTTTGGAGGAAAAGAAGTAAAAGGGGTACATCAGATTGTTTTGGTTATGCAACTGCTGGCTTGCTGATATTTCACAACGGCTTTGGCAGATTGATTTTGTTTTCACTTTTTCCATCCAGGGCGTAAAACTGAATCTCCCCGCAGGGATCAATGGCGAATCTCTCGGATTCTAACATTTGGAACTGGTCCATCATGCAAAGCTCAGTTTCATCACAAATGTCACACTGTTTGGTGATATTTACCCATTCGCTGGTAGGGATTGTGACTGTTCAATAGATAACAAGATTTCCTGGCTGGGGGGGAAAATAGCTTAAACACTAAATGGATTTATAGAGTAAATAAACAATACAATGGTAATTGCTGCTTGTGTACTGATATAATGGAGATGAACTCTTATCGCCATCAACAGTTGATCTGTGCAGTGAATAAATGTACTACAGCAGCATGTGTGCAATACAGTTTTGTTTATGTATAAGCCTGTTTACAAACAATTCAATTCATCTTTATTTCTATAGCGCTTTTACAATGTAGATTGTGTCAAAGCAGCTTAACATAGAAGTTCTAGTAAATTGAAACTGCTTCAGTCCAGTTTTCAAAGTTTAGTTCAGTTTAGTTCAAAGTTTAGTTCAGTTTTAGCAGTTTAAATTTCACTGCTTAAAGTTCAAACGCTGAAGAGCAATCCATCGATGCGCAGCTCCACAAGTCCCAAACCAAGTAAGCCAGTGGCGACACTGGCGAGGAACAAACTTCGTGAATGACTCCAAATTCACTTCATAACATCAGTCGAGAGTGTTCAAATCCTTTTTTGTGACCAAACGTGGTTTCATGTCACAGAATCAGTAAGAAATCATACTATTTTAGTCAATTGGCATTGCAACACACTTTATTCTTGTAAAATAACCAGGATACAAATAAACCATATATATACACAATCATGTGTTTGTTGTCTTCATTTGTGATCCGTTTGTTTGTATCTATCTGCTTTTACCTCAGCTACAATGATAGTTGATGCCTTTGAAATGCCTATGTATAATAAATAAATAGAATATAACAATATAACAAATGAAATAAATGCTACACTTATGAATAATATGAATTACCAGTATTTATATCATTATCACAACAAATACCAGAAAATATTGTGTTATAGTCTATATGGCCTATCCCTAATGCTGGATTCACACGGAATGGATATTTAAGTATTTATACTAGGCATGGGCCAGTATAAGATTCTGACGGTATGATAACCTTGGATAAAAATATCTTGGTTTCATGGTATTGTGATTACTGCTCTAAAATATATTCTTTTTAAGTGTCTGGGTAAAAAACAAAAACTTTTGTCCCCTTTGAACACAATATATTTTATTTTGAGAAACATTTAAAATATTTTGGAACAGTAAACATGTCAGGCTAAATAATTTAAATGAATCACTGACTTCTGCGGTCTTCATTAGTTTCATTAATTTAAAATGGCATCTTTGGATATCTTTTCTGCTGGAGATACTGTTGTTCTAAAAGAACAAACAAACAAAAAAAAAAAACATAAATAAAAAATCTTACACATACTTTAGGAAATTTGGGCGGTTTTAAAACCTTGACTTTTCCAAACCACAGTATACCTTGAAAATAGTTATCGTCCCATGCCTAATTCATACTTAAGTGGATTATATACAAAGTCAATGCCAACACGTACATTTCCAAAAAGAAGCAATGAATGATGCAGAATACATGACTTATTTGCTGCAAATGCATGGAATTCGCCTCAATTGCATCTTTTGCACGTTTTTGCATGAGACTAAAACTATACTGCAAGTACTCTAGAGTGAGTGACACGATTCTTTGCCCAGTAAAAAATTGAAATTTAGCATAACATATATTTTAAGCTACACACAGTGACCATATTAAATTGTTCTTTGAAACCAATTTTCAAAAGCTTGCATTTATAGTCCTGCCAAGAACACTGGTCAAGTAAATGTATGATAAAAAAAACCCCATCAAAACACTGTTTCAGATTTTGGCTGAAAATGGTCTCATGTAAACTACCATCATCAATCTACTGGCCTTTTAAAATGATAATGTTTGGGGAATAACTAATCCTAATGCAGAGTTTTGTAAAAACGTTTGTAAAAAATGTGCTGGTATGATGCCACATTTAAAAAAAGAGAAGCAATCTAAGTCCTGACTACTATTGATTTTTTTTTTTCCCACAAGGAGTTAAAAAGAAAATTTACTGGTCAAATGCACTCAAACATTTTTTAAGTGAGTTTTGGCCCAGAACGAACTTGAAAGTGACTTTGTGCCGATTATCAAAAGTCTAGCTCTGCAACACTAGACGACCAGCTGGACACAGCATGAGAATACACACAAATGCACCTTACGCTACTCATACAGTAAATGGTCACGGAGGCGGTTGTTTCCAGCAGGGCTGCTGAGTCGGTTTTCCAGCAGTGTAATGGCGGGCAGAGGGGGGTGCTGGTGAATGTTATAAATCTGTGGGGGTGAAGCGCTGTTTGATGAAGCAGGTGCAGATCTTTACCTCCTCTGACAGACTAATCAATTCAGAGCGATACTTATCACCTGCTCACCCTCTCCAATGCATCACACATGCACATATCACACGCTCTGGTCCTGCATTAACCACGGAAACACGTACACACACACACATGCACGCACACGCACACACACACACACACACACACACACAAATAAAAAAATCAAGCATGTTACATGATTGTGATGTCGGTCTAATGTTGCACAATCTGTTAAATAACAGACACGTCAGCAGGCTCTAAATGACTGAACAACTAACTAGAAATGACGGAGGATGACAAAAAGTATTAAATCAGCCTACGTGGCTTAAAAGAAACCTTGAGTATTTAGACTTGTAAGGCTTAATATAATGTAAATGTTATCCATTACTGAAATATGTAGTTGAAAACCAATAAAAGACAATAGAGACATGAAAGACATTTGTCATTTGAGCTACTGGCACTTCCTGTTGCTACTTTTATGTCAACAAAACTCTGAATACAAAATAAAATGATGTCCCATTGTGTAGCATTTGGCTGTGCTGTTATTACGAAGGGCTTAAAGAGATGCAATATAAGTCTTCACTGCTTTCCTAGGGGAAACAAGGGGAAAAAAGAATAGAAAGATTCCTGTGGACAAATAAAACATTGTTAAATGTTAGATTTTGGTCACTTTTCAACGCAACCTGAAAACGACCACATATCAACATCTAATGATGTTACAGCTTGATGTTGTGTCGACGTTACCACTATGACGTCTATCAGACATTGGATTTTGGTTGCCATACCTGACAAATAAATGTCAGTATTTAATCTCAATATGACGTTGATTTAAGATGTTGGCTCGACGTTGGATTTTGGTCACTTTCCAACACAACCTAAAATCAACCAAATATCAACGTCATTTGACGTCGTTATTGGACATCAAAATAACGCTGTCCTTAGACGCTGGCTAGACATTGAATTTTGGTCATCATAACCTAAATCTAACCTAATATAAACATCTTATGACGTTGTGCGCCTGCTGGGTAGGCTTTTAGTAGACTGGAGCTAAATAAAACTTTTTAAACGTGTAAATGTACAAACATACAAAAATTAAAATTAAACGCAATCAAAGAGTGAATCAAAGACGTAAATCACATTTAAAATTACATTGCACAAAACTAAATCCTGAATTCAAAGCTTCCCAAATTGCAAACAAAATCCATTTTTCCGCTCATATTAGATCTTTTTTTGTGCGCTTATTTTCCAATTCATTCTCAATTTCCACATTCTGCACTTGAATTTCCAAAAGATTCCATTAGTTTCATTTAAATTAAGGCGGGCTTCAGTGTCATCATTGGTCCACTAGTTGACATTGACAGTTGCTCCTCTAGCCAATCAGTCAAAGGGGGACATCACTTCTATGCAATTCATGGCATTGGTTTTTTAATGGGTTTTCTACTGTATATTTCAGATCATTTACATTATATTAAGTCATACAAAATTTTAATACCCAGGTTTCCTGTTAAAGTGGCCTTTCCTTGTACGATATTCAGTGTCCTTGAACTGATGTGGCAGAAAGACAATGTCTGAGCAGCCGAGAGCAACCGCACTTCACAGAGGACAAAGGCAAGCAGCCTCCAGGAAAGTAGAGTGAGGATCTGAGGTGCAAATTGGGTTATGAGAAAAACGTACTGCAGGCGAAAGCACCGGAGCTTTTGCATTATTGATAACAGCAACACAGCGGGCCTCGTCCGTACATCGTCCACCAATTCTCCAGGCAGTGATTGGTGTTGTCAGCACAGAGGTCAACACGGACATGACCGTCCATCTGACAACATTCAAACACATCTGGAATTTATCGCCATGGATCAGAGGAGTCAATTCTCCATTTCCTCCAGGAATAAGGCAGCTGACTCCCAACATGCAACCCAATTTATGTTTAACTCCAGCTGTACAATATTCCCTTTTTTTTTTTTTTTTTTACTTCTCATCTCTTATTTTCTGAAATCCCACTATCGATTTTTTCTCTTTTCTGACTCTATTGACTTTTTGGTAACACTCAGTAAAACTAAAACACTGGTTTTAGCTGGTTTTAGTTTGTTTTAAATAATGTAGTTGACAAATAGAATATTTTTTTTTTTAAATGTTAATACATTTTTTAATTATACTAATATACTAAAATGATTACATAAGCCAATTTCATTATAAGGTTATTAGCTAACTACTCTTCAATATTTAATATAAGAAATAGTTTTACACATTTTTAATTTCCACTTGATTGATTCATTCATTCATTTTCTTGTCGGCTTAGTCCCTTCTGGGGTCGCCACAGCCGAATGAACCGCCCATTTCCACTTGATATACTAAATAATTACATTAAATAGACATATAACAAAAAAAAACAAAAAAAACACAACAAAATTACAAAAACTATAACTAAAATTCATTCATTCATTCATTCATTTTCTTTTCGGCTTAGTCCCTTTATTAATCTGGGGTCGCCACAGCGGGATGAACCGCCAACTTATCCAGCATATGTTTTACGCAGCGGATGCCCTTCCAGCTGCAACCCATCACTGGGAAACATCCATACACTCTCATTCACATACATACACAACGGACAATTTTAGCTCACCCAATTCACCTATACCACATGTCTTTGGACTTGTGGGGGAAACCGGAGCACCCAGGGGGAAACCCACGCGAACACGGGGAGAACATGCAAACTCCACACAGAAATGCCAACTGACCCAGCCGAGGCTCGAACCAGCGACCTTCTTGCTGTGAGGCGAACGTGCTACCCACTGCGCCACCGCGTCGCCCATAACTAAAATTCTAATGAAATAAATAATTCAACTAATACCTACAAAATATATCAATGAAACAAAACATTTACGGTATTATTGTTTTATCATTACAGTTTTTATTTTATTTCCATTTTTCATGTTAATTGTATATTGTATATTGCATGTTAATTGTAAAAGTATATTGTAATTTTGGTGAAAAAATTAGTCCCTCATTTTTGCCATTTTTATTAGTTTTGTTTTTAAATGTACTATAAAACAGTTAAGTCGCGGTCACACTGTACTTTTATGCCCCATAGACTTCCATTCATATGCATGAGAATGCGACAGACCGGAAACTCGTGCGACAAGTTTCACAGTTCGTTGCCTTGAAAAGTTCAAGCTTGGTAAACTCTGAAATGCAAAATCGCATCACGTGACAGAGTGAGACCAATCAAAGATCAAAACATGACCTCTCTGTACAGAAATGTAAAATATGGAACTATCGCTAGCTTTTTAAAATATCTAATCATCTTGTTTAATCCCGCCCCTTTTTGTAGCATCATACAACAGAATTTTGCATGCTCAAACTCTAGTGTGACCGTGGCATTAGCCAAAAATCCAGTTAGGGTAATTTGATGTTTTTATGGATGACTCATTGGTTGTTTAAATAATTCACAAATCACAAACAATCTTGCTGCTCCTCTGAAATGACTTTTTTTTCCCCATTTAAGGCAATTCACTCCAGCTTTTAACTTCTCCATTTTCAAAATCCAATCAATTCCCAATGGATTTTTGTTCCCCTCATTGAAGATCCTGTTGCTCTTGAAAACACATCGAATACATCAGATTATAAAAGAAAAGTAGGCTGCAAGCTGCATTTTATGATGAAAATCAGTCCTGATGAAATTTTGTCCTTTTTCCGCCCTTTAGCTTTTTGGTACTTGCATGTGTGTACACCACTAGATCATAACAATCCTTAACACTACACCATCTAAACTCCGATGTCCCCAATTACAGCAGAAATATGTATTGAGCTATGAATGTAACCATAGTGTTCTGCACAACTATTACGGCTGCACGTCCCGTGGGGGAAAATGCAATCTATATTTGGACCTTAGATTTTCCAACTGTACATCCATTTACTGCTACGCACGTTCTGTGGCCTTGTTTCTCCCCCAGTCTTGAAATACTGGCGAATAAATGTTATTCATTTCACTTGCTCAGAGTCTGAACGAACGGGGGGAGGAAGAGAGGGTGATGTAGTCTGAAAATGAGGCACAGCTGTGGATTTGAGTAACACTGAAGCTTTGTGAGCGTGTGAGCAAACGGCCCCTCCAGATTGTTATTTAAGGAGTCGTTCCACATCAGCCATCAGTCCAGCTCACAAAACATCTGGCGTGAGGGTAAAATTGGCCCTATGCACACGCAGAGCTTCAAGAGCTTTCTTTCAGCGAGAGGTCTCCGGCTTCTGACTGACCCTCCACCACAGGAACCAGAGAGAGAGATCAGGAATAATGCAGCACTTGACCTTCAAAGATCCTCTGCTGTTTCGGATGAACTTAACAGGGATCAGGTGGGTCTTGACTGACTGACTGACTGCTATTTCACACTGCTGCCATATACAGATTTAAAGCTTCATGAAACCCCTTAGTTTCAGCAGTATTTTTTCCACATTTGAAAAGGCTCTGATAAAGATTGTTGCCAGCTTTAATGAGTCTGGAAGTTAAGAATGTGGAATGAGGGAAGGAATTGGTGTTATATCGATAAAATATAGATATTCCGATACATATCGATACTGAAACATTTAAAACGATAAGATCTTGCCTTTGGTTAGTATCAACACTGACTTTGGTCTCTTGCTCTCACTATTCTCACCAGCAATAAACAACCCCGTCTCCATAGCAACAAGTGGCAACCCCCTTGCTAGGGCTGTAAACCTATACTGGTCTAACGGTTACGATTACCAAGTCATCGATTCAGTTCAATTTGATCTCACTTTGAATTATGATGCATTGATTATGCTTTCCATCCTCACTCAGTATCCTTTGGCTTAGTCAAAGAATGATAATCCATCAGGGGTCGCCACAGTGGAATGAACCACCAATTACTCCTTCTAGGTTTTTTGTAGCAATATGAAACCCTCACACATTGAAACCCTCTCTCATTCACACACACACACGCATACACTACGGTCAATTTTATTTTACCCAATTCACCTATACCACGCCATTGGACTGTGGGGGAAACCAGAGCACCAGGAGAAAACCCAGGTGAACATGGGGAGAACATGCAAACTCCACCCAGAAACACCTCCTGGTCCAGCAGGGACTTGAACCAGCAACTTTTTTTCTGTGAGGCGACAGTGCTAACCACTGAGCCATCGTGCCGACCTATGCTTTCTATTCACTTCACAAGAACATAATTTTGTTTTTTAATACAAGCAGTCTGATATATCAACTGAACCTTTAATTTTAGCTGCTCAAAGAAAACATGCTTCTTGAATGTATCAAACAAAACTCAAGTACAGGCACAGAAGACAGCAGGAGCATTTAGAGCTAATGCACAAAAGCAAATAATAATCCTGCTTGCTCTTTGTGCACTCCCCAAAGAGTTCTTAAACACCTGTGATTGGCCATTGTGTTCATGTGCTCAACAGAAATGGCTGTGATTGGCTCTAATGGCCAGTGCTGTTCACTGAGCAGTGACAACAAACAAAAAAACAGCAAAGTGTTCGAATGCCGCGTCTATCAGCTGATCGCTCAAACATCTCCTCATAAATGGATCCTCTGCTAGAAGCGGTGGATAAATCTTGAACTGCAGACGCGTCTATTTCTGGAACCTCAAATATCGTTGTAACAGCCGAGAAAGGAGAGGAAACATTACCTCACAGACAAGCCACCAGGTCAAAGGTTCCACAGTGGGAGAGAGGGGCAGTGATGGAGCTTCACAGCTTCCATTTCCTATCCAGCAATGAAATAGGGTCTGGGATGAATAGAGCATCTGGGATATACATCAGTCCACAGAGTTTGTGAAGGTGCACCCTATACTGACACTGAGGAGAAGAAACATTTGTTTTATGTGCACACAAAAATATTCTCGAACCTTCATTTCATTGTAATTGATTGTTTTGATGACATTTTTGGTAACTTTATGGACTTTTAATGACTCTGGAACATTGCTGTTTATGGAGGATTAGGTAGCTCTCCGATTTCATTTAAACATCTTAATTTGTGTACTGAAGATGAACGAAGGTCTCAGGGGTTTGGAAAGACAATTATTGGCCGAATTTTCATTTTTGGGTGAACTATGCCTTTAAATACAACCAATAAAAGAGTAAAAAACGCTCCAAAACCTGCGCCAAATGCAAAAATGTATATATCAGCTTTGTGACTTTGAAAGAGGAAAAAAAGTGGGTAAGTGGCCATCTAAAAATCCACACATTGTGTTTAAACGAAACAGTTATGCTAACCATGTGTACATACGCTTCATGACAACCCATGTAACACAACACTGTCATTACTTTTACCACCACTAGAGGGAGCTTAACTTAAAAAAAAACTCATCATACTACTTTTAACCTTTTTTAATGAGCTTTTGCTTCCTCCCGCTGCATTTCAAATTCAAACAGAATTTTTATTTGTTGTTTTGTACATTATTTTGTTCGAAATCAAATCAAATAATTTTGTGATTGGATCAAACCAGCCCTTTCTCGTGAATAAATGAGGAGAAATGCTTATAAAAGTAGATGACGTATACGTTTCTCTCCAGTCATTGTGAGGCAGCTTCAACATTGATTTTCATACCAGAAGAATACATTTGAACACAAAACGTAAAATAAAAAAATTTCAATTGCTAATAAAAATACCATTTACACTAATGGGCTGTGTTAATCTGTTAACATCTCCAAAAATGTGTTTTAGGGTTTTATGGCCCTTTAACACACAAAACACACACATGTCCTCTGATATATGACAGGACACTCCAGTGAGAGGAAGATGGGTTATCTGAACATGATCTGCCAAAAGATGATTAAAAATGGCCCCCAAAAGATTACAATGCATTTTGCAGGACTAAAGAATAACCTTTCAAGACATCTGTTTTAACTTCTAACATGTTCTTGTATCACTCTAAGTTCATATATGATACAGAGCTCTCTTTTAAAATATGAAGTCTGTTTTTCTGATGAGCTACAAAAAGTCGGTTCCCTCTGAGAGATTCAATCAATATCGAGATCATATCTAGGACAAATACTTGATGGACCTCTGTGTTACTTTTAAGACAGCTACGGAAGTTAGGTAAGACAAGTCGACTTTAGAGGAGGGGAAAAACGTAAAAGGTTTTTTTACAATAAATAGGTTTTAAATGTCTTTTAAGGTCATTTAAAATAAATGATGAACATTTTGTAGGATATGTTTATTTCATTTAACAATAAAGTCACTGGGTGTCATGCACTAAGCATGTGTAGGTAAAAAAATGCTTCTACTGTCATTATTAAAAATTATTTAATAATAAAGTACTTTTCAGAATATATAGAAAAATATGGTCATACTAAACAATACACTATCATATTTATATTAAAAAACACTATAATAGTTATATCATGATCACCCACTAAAATATAATTAACAACTTCTGTAAATCATTCTAAAAATACATGATAGTGTTGGTTGTTTTCTTTTTCCACATAAATCTCACACTTTGCTTTATTTATTTATGTATTTATTTTATTGAAAGCAACTATGCCAATGCCAAACATCAGTTTCAATGGTTCCAGCAGCAAAAATCTTGGGCTGTGGACAATGTGAAACATGTATTATTCTCTGATGAGTCCACCTTCACTGTCTTTCCCACATCCGGGAGAGTTACGGTGTGGAGAAGCCCCAAAGAAGCATACCATGCAGACTGCTGCATGCCCAGAGTGAAGCAAGGTAGTGGATCAGTGATGCTTTCGGCTGCAATATCATGGCATTCCCTAGGCCCAATACTTGTGCTAGATGGGCACGTCACTGCCAAGGACTACCGAAACATTCTGGAGGACCATGTGCATGCCAATGGTTCAAACATTGTATCCTGAAGGCAGTGCCATGTATCAGGATGATAATGCACCAATACACACAGCAAGACTGGTGACAGAGTGGTTTGATGAACATGAAAGTGAAGTTGAACATCTTCCATGGCCTGCACAGTCACCAGATTTAAATATTATTGAGCCATTTTGTGGTGTTTTGGAGGAGCGAGTTAGAAAACGTTTTCCTCCACCAGCATCACATAGTGACCTGGCCACTATTTTCCAAGACGAATGGCTCAAAATCCCTCTGGCCACTGTGCAGGAATTGTATCTGTAATTCCCAAGACGAATTAATGCTGTATTGACAATACATATGAGGCCCTACACCATACTAATGCATTATTGTGGTCTAAAACCAGGCATTTCAGTTTCACTGTGCAACTGCTGTACATAATGATGACAGAAGTTTAAAAAAAGATATTTAAAAGTAAAAAAAAAAA